>LR738709.1:153257493-153288498 GCA_902687465.1 Secale cereale
GTGGTGATCCTCCCCTCCGGCAGGGTGCCGGGAAGAGTTCTCCTGGTGCTCCCGATCTTGGAAGCGGCGGCGGCGGCGGAACAGAGATGGGATCGCGAAAAGAAGTCTTGTTTCAAGGGTTACGGGGGACCCTTTAAATATCTGCCAAAGTAGGGCACCGGGGGGCTCTCAGGGGGCCGAGGCGCCCCCCCCCCCCCCGGCACGGCCCAGGGGGGGGCGCCCACAGGGCGCCTGGAGCCCCTGTGGTCCCCCCCCAGGCTCCCCTTCGGAAGCAGTGTCGTTCCGGGAACGCTGATTTTTTATATATTTTTTCTATATTTTTCTGGGCAGTTCTCGAAACGTGAAAACCTGAAATACAAAGACAGCCGAAAACAGAAACTGGCACTGGGGTGCACTGGATTAGTAAGTTAGTCCAAATATGATCAAAAGTGTATGGAAGTGTATGAATATCATAGCAATATCACCCAAAAGTGGCATGGAGCAAGCAGAAATTATAGATACGTTTTGGACGTATCAACATCCCCAAGCTTAATTCCTGCTCGTCCTCGAGTAGGTAAATGATAACAAGAATAATTTCTGTGGTGACATGCTATTAACCATATAAGACTTTCTCATAGTCATATGACAAAAGCTTACCGAGACAATGATTCTAAAGTAATTAAGTTGTCTCAAGAGAAAATCACAAATGACTGAAAGTTTTACAACATGAAACTGAAACATCAAAAAGATTTGCAATGAACATGATGTGCAAATATATCAAGTGATATCTAGCTTGCCCCCTTTAGTGATGCAAAACATAAATGCAGGGGCACCTTCAAGGTTCAAGTGATGACTAGATACAATCATTTCAGAATAAACGATATCACAATCATGTAAAAGACAATGCTACTTTGGGACAATGCACATTACACTCAGAATGACAATCATGCTCTCAGTAGTTGGTGCTTAAAGTGCTAGAGCTTTTTATTTTGAAACATGGAAGCAATTGTGTCAACGGTAGTAGTACTTCATATGTGTCATGTATAAAACATCTTATAAGTTGCAAGCCTCATGCATCGAATACCAATAGTGCTCGCTCCTTGTCCTAATTAGCTCGGATCCCCATGGGTTATCATTGCATTGCATATGTTTTTACCAAGTGTCACAAAGGGGTACCTCTATGCCACCTGTACAAAGGTCCAAGAAGATAGATCGCATTTGATTTCTCGTTTTTGATAAATCTCAACTTGAGGACATCCATACCGGGACAACATAGAAAATAGATGATGGACTCCTCTTTAATGCATAAGCATATTCTCATGAGAGATTGAGGATTAAGTTCCAAGCTAAAACTTCCACCATGATGCATGGCTTTGGTTGGCGGCCCAATGTTCTTCTCTAACAATATGCATATTAATTCAACCCACGGTAAATCACCCTTACTTCAGACAAGACGAACATGCATAGCAACTCACATGATATTCAACAAAATTGTGACAGTTGATGGCGTCCCCAGAAACATGGTTACCGCTCAGCAAGCAAGTCATAAGAAATAAGATACATAAGCAACATATTCTTTACCACAATAGTTTTTAGGCTACTTTCCCATGAGCTATGTATTGCATGGTTAATTTGCTTAGTGCAGGTGGAGGTTAGCAAAAGACTGGGAGCGACCAACTAAGAGAGCAATGACGGTCATAATCATGCAGAGCGACAAAGCAATATTGAATCAGGCATGGTAGTTATATCGCTACTTAGAAATAAAAGATCATCAAGGCTTGACAGACTTTCTTTACAGTCTTGAATATGCGTGAGCATACGCCAAGTCAATCAAAATAAATTCTCGAAGGAAGATATTACTAAACCATACCACATCATAGGCAAACAAACCAAGTTGGTACTCCAATGACACATTGGGAACCCCCCCAGCTATCTGAGATTAACCATAAGAAAACCTGAACTACTAAGCACCATCATGAAAGTAGCATCTTTATCATAGACACATTAACCCATGCAACGGAAGCAAACTCTCTTAATAAGGTGAGCATGGTAATTAAAAAGAGTTCAAGCAACCAACTAAATAGAAGCTCTTGAAAAGATAAGCATGAATACTAAGAGCAGAGCACGATAGTAGCTATTAAAAGATAAAGAACACACACAGCATAGATAGACATGAAAATTCTATGTAATGTTCTAGGTAGAGGTGGAGCGTGTTTCTCTCCCACATAAAGGAAT
The DNA here is from genome assembly GCA_902687465.1 of Secale cereale. Classification (NCBI taxonomy): domain Eukaryota; kingdom Viridiplantae; phylum Streptophyta; class Magnoliopsida; order Poales; family Poaceae; genus Secale; species Secale cereale. The sequence continues at coordinate 153,259,708 of LR738709.1, forward strand.
GCTGGGTTCCGACTCGTTATGAAAAACTAAAAAGAAAACTAAAAGCAAGACGCTCCAAGCATAGCACATAACATATGAAGTGATAAAAATATAGCGGAACGAAAGACGAATTGATAATGTTGATGGAGAAGGGGATGCACGGGGGCATCCCCAAGCTTAGACGCTTGAGTCTCCTTGAATATTTCTTGGGGGTGCACGGGGGCATCCCCAAGCTTGAGCGCTTGACACTCCTGAATCTTTTTATCATCTTCCCTCGCACACTTGAAAACTCCCTTCATACACAACTCATCATAATCTGATTAGCGAGGTTAGTACCCTTAATAAAATAATTATACCTTGCTGGAAATAAGGATATTCTTGAAGTTATACTGTTTCTCAAGATTGCCAAAAGATTTTTGCAAAGAAAAAGCAAGTTCTCAATTTGCAAAGTGAAGGTATGGCAAAACAGGACAGAATATGTGAAAAACAGAACATCAGGCAGTAATTGACCTGTTCGGGATACTTCTGCAAATCAAATCAAAAAACTCAGAACTGACGCACGAAAGACAATTATATAGAGAACGCTGTCGAAAAAATTCAGACCAAAAAGATGATCTGGTGATTTTATACGAATTTTTCTATCCAAGGACAGAATCTGTTTCCTGGACAGCACCTCACAACTTTTGAACTTTCTAGCAATCAGAGGCTATACTTGGCACAAATATGAAAAGTAAAGATACAATGATGATGCTACAGAAGTAAACATCATCAAGACACAACAAAAACAAAAAATTTATTCATGTGGGCTGCCTCCCAAAAGCGCTTTCTTTTATGCCTTTAAGCTGGGCATAATGCATAGAGGAATCAATAATCATCATAATAATCAGAGTTATACATTGGTTCAAATGATTCCTCAACAAGTTCATTCTTGTTCTTTCTAGGAAAGGGGTACACACCTTTTGCCTTCCCGCGTAAGCGGATTTGACCCTTACCTATATCAATGAAGCCTTTAACTGCTCGGAGGAAGTCCCTTCCAAGCACTATATTTCCTTGGTTTGGCTCCATGATGAAGAAATCAATCATTGCAATCCCTTTAAGGAATTTAACTGGCACGTCTTTTATTTTTCCCTGGATTTTAGAAATATCTCCATTAGTATGTTCATGATAAGATGGTAGTCTATCCATGTTAAATTCTAAAGAATCATGAACAATTTTTGGCATAGTAGAAACCATAGATCCAATATCACAATAAGCAAGAAAGTCTTGATTAGAGATGCTAATCCTAACAAGAGGTTCCCAATCATTGTCTATTTCAAAAATGTCTCTTTTATTGGGTTTAGGTTTCTCTACCTTCATTAAGTCTAGAGCATCCATTCTCTTTTCAATAGTAGCAAGTCTATCTATGACAGTATCAAAATTATGATCATAAACAAAGTAACTAGATAGACCATGTATAATTTCAAGAGCCCTAGCTTCATCACATTCTAAGAAATCTCCCTCGGCTATAATGTCAAGGGAGTGTTTACACCATTTAAAAAGACCATGGTAAAAATTTCTAAGCACAATTTTTATAGGTATCCAAGGCATAATTCTTCTATGTGCATCAGAAATTCTGTCCCATGCCTTCTTCATATTTTCTCCATCCCTTTGATGGAAATCTAAAACTTCTGATTCCCTCAAAGCACCAAATCCTAACATGTTTAACTAAACAGATAGGACTACTAACAGTAAGGTAAATAATTTTTTTGTGATTTTTGATAAAAGGAACTAAAGCAAATATGAAAGGTAAACTAACAAGACTAAAAAGCAAAGGTAAAAGATAGCATGCAACTCCCCTATCCTGAAGAGTGGAGTCCCCGGCAACGGCGCCAGAAAATACTCCTTGATGGGCCTCGAACCCCTCGTTGGTTAACCCAAGTGGAAGGTGTAAGATGCAGTAAGTAGAAGTGTTTTCCCCTAGCAAAGATGCCAAGGATCGAATCCCCAGAGACTCCTAGGTTCAACAGGTAGGTGTCAACTGCTAACGGCGCAATTAGCAATCAACGTGGACCTGCACACAGATACAAATAACTTTGCTCCCAACGATTACAGAGAGGTTGTCAATCTCTCCGGCCTTGTAGTTCACAAAGGGTTAAAAGCAATATGATAGTAGTGATAGATAGTGTTTTGCAATAGTAAATAAAATAGCGAAAAGTAAATAGTGTATGTGATCAATGATAGTAATATGGACCGGAGTCTCATGATGTTCACTAGTGATGTCTCTCTCCCAAAAGACGATAAAACAGCTATGTGAGGTAAACAAATTACAGCTGGGCAATTGATAGGACCACGAACGCAAACCAATGCTGACTACATTGCAAGAAAGGTTGAGGTTCAAAGCATGGGCGGTACGCCAAAGTAAGTAGACCGAAATCCATCAATATCTACTACTAATCATCCACCTTGAGATATCTATCTTGAACATCTCGCTGGTATTAAGTTGCGAGTCCCACCCATAGTGTAAACTCAATGCAACAGACAACTGCATTAAAAGAACTTTGCGTAAAGTAAACAATCCTTGCACCCGCGGGCACAAGCACCGTTGTTTTCCCCCTTGTGGCACAGCACATCCCCTAGACTCATGTTTCTGTCACTCAAGCTAGTCATCGAGGGGCATGAACCCACAATCGAGCATAACGTTCTCTCTTGGAGTCACTACTTACTACTTGGCCAAAGCAATAAATAACAATGGAGAACATGCAAGAATTACTTATGAACTAAAATATAAAAGAGGTGAATCAAATATATTACTCAAGATCAATCTGAACATAATCTCATAATCCATCGGATCCCAGCAAACTCAACATAGCAACAGCATAAGGATTACATAGGTGCCTCGATCATGTAGGGCAGCTCACGAGGACTAATTAGTGAAGCACAAGAACGGGAGGAGAACATCACATAGCTACTGGTCATGGACTCATGGTCCAAGGGAGACTACTCACGAGTTATCCGGGAGGCGTCCATGGTGGTGGAGAAGCTCCCGGTGGTGATCCTCCCCTCCGGAAGGGTGCCGGGAAGAGTTCTCCTGGTGCTCCCGATCTTGGAAGCGGCGGCGGCGGCGGAACAGAGATGGGATCGCGAAAAGAAGTCTTGTTTCAAGGGTTACGGGGGACCTTTAAATATCTGCCAAAGTAGGGCACCGGGGGGCTCTCGGGGGGCCGAGGCGCCCCCCGGCGCGGCCCAGGGGGGGGCGTGCCCACAGGGCGCCTGGAGCCCCTGTGGCCCCCCCAGGCTCCCCTTCGGAAGCAGTGTCGTTCCCGGAACGCTGATTTTTTATATATTTTTTCTGTATTTTTCTGGGCAGTTCTCGAAACGTGAAAACCTGAAATACAAAAACAGCCGAAAACAGAAACTGGCACTGGGGTGCACTGGATTAGTAAGTTAGTCCAAATATGATCAAAAGTGTATGGAAGTGTATGAATATCATAGCAATATCACCCAAAAGTGGCATGGAGCAAGCAGAAATTATAGATACGTTTTGGACGTATCAACGGTTCCAGTGAGACAACCCACCATGTACTCCTACATGGCCTCTCACCGCTACCTTTACCAAAACGTAATCACACACTTGACTCTCAGTATCAGAACATATCTCTACACTCCAATTCATTCCCAATGAATTAGACCTGACACACTCTAAGCAATAGCAGGCATGGCATGGTAAGATCACAACATGGCTTCAATCAACTCCTACACATGCTAGTGGGTTTCAACTATTTACTGTGGCAATGACAGGTCATGCAGAGGAATGGGTTCAACTACCGCAGCAAAATGTAGCAGTTGAATCATTGTTGTCCTAATGCAATTACAGAGAGCAGGAGCGAGAGAGGGATTGTATCGGAATGAACAAGGGGGTTTGCTTGCCTGGTATAACAACGTGTAGAGCACTGCTCCCCTAACAGGTACTCTGGACGGTCTCCGAAGCTGGACCTATCGAGAAGAACGGTGCCGACAATCAAGCACAAACATATGCAACAATATGATGCATGAATATGGCATGAAAATGTGATGTTGTTTGAGCTAATGCAACTAGCATTCTATTTGAATGAAGTCCATTTGAACCAAGGGTTCAAATGCAACTCCAAAATTTAACATTTATAAGTGCCATTTATGTGTTTTCACCTATACTGCAAGTGTAAGTTGGTTTATCATGCATGAAACTGGTACAGATGGATAGATTGAATTTTTCTCATAAATTTTCATATATAAATTATTTCATTCTGAGCTACGGTTGAATTTCTGTGATTTTTTGAAGTTTAAACAATTTTCGGGATTTTCCTGAGTTAAAACAATTCTAGAAAATTGTTTATTGCGTCAACATTGCGTCATGCTTGCGTCAGCAAGTCAGCAGCACTGACTCAGGTCATACCTGACGTGTGGGGTCTACACGTCAGTGACACAGGTTAAACAGGGGGGTTTAGAACTAAACTAATTAAAAGGTTAGGGCGCTGGGGCCCACTGTCAGTGTCACAGTTCTAACTAACAAAGTTAATTAGCACTAACACTAATCCTAACAACAAATTAGCTGGGCCGGGCCCACATGTCAGTGACTCACAGGGGAGTCAAACCCAGCCAACTGGGGTCAAACTCATCGGAGTTGACCCACGGCTCGTCGCCGGCGTCCACAGATGTGGCGGAGGGGATTGGAAACGTCGCTCCGGCGGCCATTTGGACAGCGGAGACCACGGGCGAGGAGCTAGAGCTCGTCCACGTCGGTTGGAGCAAGAGGGAGGGCACGGGGTGGCCGGAGCTCGCCGGAGCGGAGCTCGCGGCGGCCGCCGGAGCTCGGTCAAGCTCGGGCCCAGGCGGCGGTGGTTCTCGGTCGTCGACAAAACGGTAGCTGCGGCGTGCGAGAGAGGGAGCGGAGAGGGGGAGTAGGGGCAGGAGCTCACGGCGATTCTGACGGCGGTCTCAGCGAGCTCGGGGGAGGCCGGACGACGACGTGCAGCCGGTGGGGATCCACGGCGGCCGGCGGTGAAGAAGACGACGGTGGCGACGATGGAGGCCGTCCGGAGGTGCGTGGCTTGACGAGGAGGTAGCCGGTGACGTGGCGGAGGTTCTGAGCACGGGGAGAGGGCGAGGGGAAGACGATGGCTACGGCAACGGTGGCCGATGGCGACGGCGGTGCTCGGGTCCGAGCGAGAGAGCGAGGGAGAGGGAGAGGAGAGGACTGCGGAGAGTGAGAGAGCCCTGGGGGGTGTGTGGCGTCTCTCCAAGGCGTCCACGCGTCGAGGGAGAGGAGCAGGCAGGCAGGAGGTGGCGCGGCGCGGCGGTGCACGCATCGGCCACGCGCCCCTGGCCTCCTGGCGAGAGGTTGGGGGTGACTAGCGTTGCTAGTCACCTGGGCCGGCTGCTGGGCCAAAGCAGATGGGCCGCCAGGTAAGCAGGTAAAACTCTTCCCTTTTATTTTTATTTTCTATTTCTGACATTTGTTTCTATTCAAACTAAATCATTTAAAAACTTCTGACAAATTTTGTAGGGACTAGAAAGAGTATTCCAAAGCCCCTCACAAAATCCAGAATTATTGGACATATATTAATAATATAATAAATATATATCCAATGCAAGTAATTATTGCATTAAATCCAAATGCCCAAAATAAATATTTATGAGCTCCTAAAAATATTGGTTTGAATTTTACTTCCGACCAATATTTTCATAGAGAAACATGAACATTTTCTTGGACCCTTTTGGAGCAATTTTTATCTGGGTCATTTTCAAAAAGATTTTTGAGGCTTTCACATGTCCTCAATTCAAATTCATTTGAAACTTTAAACATGATGTAAACACCAAAACTAGCCTAGTGCATACCAGAACTAGGGTTGTGACAACTCGCCCCCACTCGAAAGAATCTCGTCCCGAGATTCAGGAGTCGGCGGAAAGAAAGTGGGGTACTCCAGTCGGAGACGATCTTCTCGCTCCCAAGTAGCTTCTCTCTCGGAATGATGGGACCACTGAACCTTGAGGAACTTGATGTTATGACGTCGAGTGACATGCTCTGCTTGATCCAGAATGCGAACGGGGTACTCCCGGTATGTGAGGTTATCTTGGAGATCAAGCGTTTCATGGTCCACTCCGCGGATGGGATCCGAGAAGCAACGCCTGAGTTGAGAGATGTGGAAGACATCATGAACTCGAGAAAGATGTGGGGGTAGTTCCAACTGGTAGGCAACCTCTCCTCGTTTAGCGAGAATGCGAAAAGGAACAATGTAATGAGGAGCCAACTTGCCCTTGATACCGAAACGATGGGTATTCTTTAAAGGAGTAACCCGAAGGTAAGCTTGGTCTCCAATTTCATAAGCCACTTCCTTATGATGACGATCATACTGGCTCTTTTGACGAGACTGGGCTGTTTTCAAATTCTCACGAATGATGCGAACTTGCTCTTCTGCTTCCTGGATCATATCCGGTCCAAAGAATTGTCTTTCACCGGTTTCTGACCAGTTCAAAGGTGTTCGACATCTTCGTCCATAGGGAATCTCAAAAGGAGCTTTCTTGAGACTGGATTGATAGCTATTGTTATAGGCAAACTCGGCGAAAGGAAGACAGTTCTCCCAATCCATACCAAATAAGATAACGCAAGCTCTAAGCATGTCTTCGAGAATTTGGTTAACCCGTTCCACCTGACCACTTGACTGAGGGTGGAAAGCGGTACTGAAGGAAAGATGGGTGCCCATGGAAGTCTGGAAACTCTCCCAGAAATGAGAAGTGAAAAGACTACCACGGTGTGAATTGATCTATAGTGGAACACCATGAAGTGACACTATTCGAGAAATATACAAGTCAGCGAGCTGACTAGTAGTGATACTCTCTCGAACAGGTAGGAAGTGAGCCACTTTGGACAGACGATCAATGACTACGAAGATAGCATTATTCCCTCTCTTGGTCCTGGGAAAGCCGGTGATGAAGTCCATACCAACTTTATCTCATTTCCACTCAGTAATAGCTAGAGGCTGAAGGGTGCCAGCAGGTCTTTGATGCTCTGCCTTAACGCGATGATAAACGTCACAGTTAGCAATGAACTCAGCGATTTCTCTCTTCATCCTAGTCCACCAGAACCTCTGGCGTAGGTCCAGATACATCTTAGTACTACCGGGATGAATCGTGAGAGGAGATTCATGAGCCTCCTTAAGGATCAGTTGCCAAAGATGTTGCTTCTTGGGAACCACCAGCCGGTTCTGGAAGAAAACAACACCTCGACCATCTATGGAGAAACTACCAGCAATACCCTTGGCAATGTTTCTCTTGATCCGGGTAATCCCTGTATCATGCTTCTGGGCTTCTATGATATGATCCACAAGAGTAGGTTTCGCCACCAAGGTAGAAAGGAATCCGTGAGGAGCGATGTGAAGGTTAAGCTTACATAATTCCTCATGGAGAAGTGGTTGGCCCTGCTGCAACATGAGATTGTTGCAATAGGACTTACGACTTAGCACATCAGCCATGACATTTCCCTTGCCTGGGGTGTAGGTAATCCCTAAGTCGTAATCTGAGATCAACTCCAACCTACGTCTTTGCCTAAGGTTCAAATCTGGTGGGTGAAGATATACTTGAGGCTCTGGTTATCGGGGTAGATCTCGCAACGATTACCAAGGAGGTAATGTCGCCAGGTCTTAAGTGCGTAGACTACGGCTGCAAGCTCTAGATCATGTGTAGGATAATTCTCCTCATGTGGATGCAACTGTCGAGATGCATAGGCAATCACATGACGATCCTGCATAAGAATGCAACCTAGTCCCTGTCGTGAGGCATCACAGTAGATAACAAAGTCCTTAGTGAAATCCGGTGGCACAAGTATGGGAGCAGAAGTCAGGCGTCTTTTCAGTTCCTGAAAACTGTGCTCACACTGTGGGGACCACTCAAACTTTTTATCTTTCTTGAGAAGTTCCGTGAGAGGTTTGGCCACTTTAGAGAAGTTCTCAACAAAGCGGCGACAATAAGTGGCTAGACCAAGGAAACTCCTAACTTGTTTAACTGTTTCAGGTGGAGTCCAACCAAGGACGGCCTGAACTCTCTGGGGATTGACAGCAATGCCCTTACCAGAGATTACATGGCCGAGATAGGTCACTTCTGGCAACCAAAATTCACACTTGGAGAACTTGGTATAAAGGCGGTGCTCTCTGAGTTTTTCTAGAACAAGTCTAAGATGTTCGGCATGCTCTTCCTCGTTCTTCGAGTAAATAAGAATATCATCGAGGTAAACCACGACAAACTTATCTAAGTACTCCATGAAGATCGAGTTCATCAAGCGGGAGAAAGTGGCTGGAGCATTGGTTAGACCGAAGGACATGACGGTGTACTCGTACTGACCATAACGAGTGACAAAAGCCGTCTTGGGGATGTCCCCATTTCTAATCTTGATTTGATGGTATCCTAACCTCAAATCCATCTTGGAGAAGACTGAGGATCCAGCGAGCTGATCATACAGGTCGTTGATCCTGGGAAGCGGATACTTGTTCTTTACCGTGACCAAATTAACGGGACGATAATCTACAACCATCCGATCTGTACCATTCTTCTTCTTAACGAAGAGGACGGGGCAAGCCCAAGGAGAAGAACTAGGACGGATGAAACCCTTTTGCAAGGACTCATCAAGTTGTTTCTTAAGCTCAGCTAGTTATAAGGGTGCCATATTGTAGGGTCTCCTAGAGATTGGAGTGGTTCCTGGGATAAGATCTATAACAAACTCTACATCTCTGTCAGGTGGAACACCTGGCAGTTCCTCTGGAAAGACATCCGGAAAGTCACGGACTACCGGGATATCTTCAAGGTCTAGAAGAGGGCTGGCATTAAGAGAATAGAGTTTATGATTTGCAACTCTAGTGGTGACAGTGACTATCTTGCCAGATGGGTGTGTAAGCTGAACAGACCTAGTGAAACAATCAATCTTGGCATGATGAGCTGTCATCCAGTCCATACCCAAGATGATATTAATATCTGAAGGCCTGAGGGCTACAAGTGATGCAAGGAACACAAGTCTGTCAACAAGGATTTCATTACCATGGCTTACACTAGAAGTTTGCCATTTGGATCCAGGAGTTTGAATGAGTAGTGGGGAGGGCATATCACAAAATGACATGTCGTGCAAGCAGGCATAACTTTTGGAAATGAAAGAATGAGATGCTCCAGTATCGAATAGAACCGATGCCGGATGACAATTGACAAGGAGTGTGCCAAGAACGACATCTGGATCATCATGAGCATTTTTGGCTGAGACGTGATGCACACGTCCATGTTCAGTGGGAGCTGACTTGACACTGATCATCTTGCGTGATGGTTTACCATAGCTAATAGACTTCTCGGGCTGGGGTGGAGCAACACGGGTCTGGGTGCAAATACGGGCAATGTGGCCCGGCTCTCCGCACTTGTAACAAACCCTGGGGGTAGGACGTGAACCCGCATTGGCAGACGGTCCACCAATAGGCCTGGGTGGAGCATACTGCTGAACTGGAAGAGGTACCACATAAGATGGCCTCGGTGTACAACAGGGTGGAAGAGCAGAGTTCGGAACCCAAATCCGGCGCTTCTGAGAACTAGAAGCGGAGGAAGATCCCAAATCAAGGGTGTGCTTACGAGACTCCCCGTAAGTGAGCTCAGTTGTCTCTGCATTGATAGCCTTGTTCACAAGAGCCTGGAATGTGTTGCAATGATGCAAGTGGAGATCACGATGCAGCTTGGGGTTGAAACCCTTCCGGAACCTAGCCTGCTTCTTGGCGTCCGTGGACACTTCCTCTGTAGCATAGCGGGCGAGGTTCTCAAACTCTCTACTATAACCATCAACAGCCATCTTAGCCTGGGTAAGACTACAGAACTCTTCTATCTTGCGATCGATGAGAGCTTGAGGGATATGATGCTCACGAAAAGCCTCGGTGAAATCTCTCCAGGTAGGAATCTGGCCAGCTGGAATCATGGCCTCATAGTTCTGCCACCAAAGACTAGCAGGACCTTCCAGGTGATAAGTGGCATAGATGACCTTGTCACCTTCAGCTACGTTCGCAGAACGTAGCTTGTGAGTGATACTACGGAGCCAGTCATCTGCATCGAGTGGCTCAATGGGATGATGGAAGGTGGGCGGTTTCAGACGAATGAAGTCATGGATGGTTGCTGACTCCTTGCACTGATGTGCGGTGTTCTCCTCAATACGCGCCAACAAGCGGTTAGACTCACGCTTGTTTCTCTCCATCTCTAACATTAACTCTGCCAACGAAGGCTGGTTGGGAGGATCCTCCTCATCCCTAACACCTCTGTGGTTCTGTCTACAAGCGGCTGAGCTTCGCTTAACTGAAGACATCCTGAGAAGCGAAGCCGAGAACGGAAACATCATCAATTATAGGATGCATAAGGTAGAACAAGAAATTGGTATCTCTCGAACTACTAGGATAATTCCGGCAGCATAACGGCAGCAAAATGCTCAGAATGAGACATCCTGCTAACAAAAGGGGTGGTATCACAACTCAACATCATCACTCAAGGTTCTGTGATAGTACTAAACAAACTACACTTGAAGAACTTGAAAACACGAGTAGGACTCTGATCAACCAATCCTAAGGGACTACGGAGTAGTAACTCGTGATCCTGATATACGCAAGAGAAAGCCTAGTTCCTTAACCCCGTAGGAAAGGTAGGATGACTCAGATCAGAAGACATGAGGTATAAGGAGTAAAAAGAGCCTTACGTTCCTTTCCACAATCAATTCCCTTATATAACTAAGGAATTTCTAGACTCAACTTCGACCAGTTGGGTGTGGTAATCCTACAGGCACTCAGGCTCTGATACCAAAGCTGTCGGGACCCCGATCCTAAGTCACATCGGTCTAGCATGTAACATGTCATATCTCTTTGCGGCCTCACGCACGGTATTCCCACGGGTGCCACCTTACATGGCCCGGGACCGTTTGTGCATTTTCGCTCACGTATATGATAGTGTTGCTAGCATCCATATGACAGAGAACCCGGGCCGACATGACTAGTTATAATCCCAAGGTGGCACTAACTTACAGGGACAGGCATACATGACCCAGCAACGAACGTATCGGTCATCAACGTACGAACCCAAGTCGTAGCAAGCTACATGGACTTAAAGGAACAACGCGTGACATTTCCCAGAGGGACAGACACAGGAACGAAGAAGCACACATGCCGGCCAGCCTAAGTGTTCCGGAGCAGTAGCAAGCTACCAAGGCTCGGTGGAAGCACTAGGAGACATTTCCCCATAAGAGAGGCTACCAAAAGGAAACAACTAGGTTGTCGGATCCCACACATACCAAGCATTTCAATAACATACACACAATATGCTCGATATGTGCAAATACAACAGGGCATCACAACAAGACTCTAAGAAACAAAGTATTTATTCATTAGGCTCCGAGGAGCCAGATATTACAAACATGGGTCTCATGACCCAACATTCAGAGCATACAAGCAACAAGCGGAAGCACAACATGTCTGAGTACAGACATCTACAAATGAAAAAGGCTGAAGAGCCTGACTATCTACAACACTCGTCCAAGATCGTAGCTGAGGTAACAAGCTACTTGTCGAAGTCCAAGCGGAACTACTAGTGAGACTAAAGTCTCCTCTACAAAACATAAATTAAGCAAACATGAGTACAAAGGTACTCAGCAAGACTTACATCAGATCCTATCATACATGCACTTGTATCAAGAAGGCAAAGTGGGGTTTAGTTGCAGCAAGCCAGCTTTGACTTAGTGGCTATCCTGTTCTACGACTACTGGTAACTCTTTTGAGGTGGCGTACACGAGTCCACTAAGCACCACACAATACACCACTATGGATTCATCCCCGTCTCCCTATGAGAAGGCCCTCCATAGCACTCACACTTGTCTTGAGTATTTTAGAGTATCCACTTCAAGTTGTCTATGTACCACGTAAGCATCCAAGAAGTCCATAACCGTGGACCCGGCTATTCGAATAGATCATGCTAACCCTGCAGGGGTGTACTTCTTCACACACGCTCTCGCCACTTACCGCCATGTACACCTCGTGTATCTCGGCAACCTTCAAGCGGAAGCCTGGCGAGGGTGTCGGCCACGACCTGACTAACCACACAAGACTCTAGTCTAGGTTTATCGCCTATTTGGGTTCCATCCGTAAGGAGATCCGGCCGGGGTGTCGCTCACAACCCCAAATGATGTGTGCAGGATTCCCAAGCCCACCTCGCCGGATGGATCTACGCTTGGTACACCGTGCCATGGTGCCTAGTCTGCCCCAAGCCCACCTGGCCGAGTGCCACTTGGTCGACTACTAGCACTACCTACAAACACCAGAAACTAGTTGCAACTCCTGGACAGAGATCATGTTGATTAATAAGTCGAGAGGGGTCGAGTTACCGGAACCCAATGTGTGGTAGTACCTAGTCATTGGACAACATACACAGAACTCAGTTCTTAGGGACGGTTCAAGTGAGACAACCCACCATGTACTCCTACATGGCCTCTCACCGCTACCTTTACCAAAACGTGTTCACACACTTGACTCTCAGTATCAGAACATATCTCTGCACTCCAATTCATTCCCAATGAATCAGACCTGACACACTCTAAGCAATAGCAGGCATGCATGGTAAGATCACAACATGGCTTCAATCAACTCCTACACATGCTAGTGGGTTTCAACTATTTACTGTGGCAATGACAGGTCATGCAGAGGAATGGGTTCAACTACCGCAGCAAAATGTAGCAGTTGAATCATTGTTGTCCTAATGCAATAACAGAGAGCAGGAGAGAGAGAGAGAGGGATTGTATCAGAATGAACAAGGGGGTTTGCTTGCCTGGTATAACAACGTGTAGAGCACTGCTCCCTTGACAGGTACTCTGGACGGTCTCCGGAGCTGGACCTATCGAGAAGAACGGTGTCGACAATCAAGCACAAACATATGCAACAATATGATGCATGAATATGGCATGAAAATGTGATGTTGTTTGAGCTAATGCAACTAGCATTCTATTTGAATGAAGTCCATTTGAACCAAGGGTTCAAATGCAACTCCAAAATTTAACATTTATAAGTGTCATTTATGTGTTTTCACCTATACAGCAAGTATAAGTTGGTTTATCATGCATGAAACTGGTACAGATGGATAGATTGAATTTTTCTGATAAATTTTCATATATAAATTATTTCATTCTGAGCTACGGTTGAATTTCTGTGATTAGTTGAAGTTTAAACAATTTTCGGGATTTTCCTGAGTTAAAACAATTCCAGAAAATTGTTTATTGCGTCAGCACTGCGTCATGCTTGCGTCAGCAAGTCAGCAGCGCTGACTCAGGTCAAACCTGACGTGTGGGGTCCACACGTCAGTGACACAGGTTAAACAGGGGGGTTTAGAACTAAACTAATTAAAAGGTTAGGGCGCTGGGGCCCACTGTCAGTGTCATAGTTCTAACTAACAAAGTTAATTAGCACTAACACTAATCCTAACAACAAATTAGCTGGGCAGGGCCCACATGTCAGTGACTCACAGGGGAGTCAAACCCAGCCAACCGGGGTCAAACTCGCCGGAGTTGACCCACGGCTCGTCGCCGGCGTCCACAGACGCGGCGGAGCGGATCGGAAATGTCGCTCCGGCGGTCATTTGGACAGCGGAGACCACGGGCGAGGAGCTGGAGCTCGTCCGCGTCGGTTGGAGCAAGCGGGAGGGCATGGGGTGGCCGGAGCTCGCCGGAGTGGAGCTCGCGGCGGTGGCCTGAGCTCGGTCGAGCTCGGGCCCATTGCTGCAGGGGCCTAGGCGGGGCGGCGCTAGCATCTATAGCTCCTACGCGAAGCGGGGAACATGATGGGCACGCCGGAGTGACCAAATGGCCACCGGAGCTGCGTCGGCGACGAGCTCAGGCGGCGGTGGTTCTCGGTCGTCGACGAACGGTAGCTGCGGCGTGTGAGAGAGGTAGCGGAGAGGGGGAGCAGGGGCGGGAGCTCACGGCGATTCTGACGGTGGTATCAGCGAGCTCGGGGGAGGCCGGACGACGACGTGTAGGCGGTGGGGATCCACGGCGGCCGGCGGTGAAGAAGACGATGGTGACGGCGATGGAGGCTGTCCGGAGGTGCGTGGCTTGACGAGGAGGTAGCCGGCGACGTGGCGGAGGTTCTGAGCACGGGGAGAGGGCGAGGGGAAGACGGTGGCTACGGCAACGGTGGCCGGTGGTGACGGCGGCGCTCGAGTCCGAGCGAGAGAGCGAGGGAGAGGGAGAGGAGAGGACTGGGGAGAGTGAGAGAGGCCTGGGGGTGCGTGGCGTCTCTCCAAGGCGTCCAGGCGTTGAGGGAGAGGAGCAGGCAGGCAGGAGGTGGCGCGACGCGCCGGTGCACTCGTCGGGCACGCGCCCCTGGCCTCCTGGCGAGAGGTTGGGGGTGACTGGCGTTGCCAGTCACCTGGGCCGGCCGCTGGGCCAAAGCAGATGGGCCGCCAGGTGAGCAGGTAAAACTCTTCCCTTTTATTTTTATTTTCTATTTCTGACATTGGTTTTGATTTAAACTAAATCATTTAAAAACTTCTGACAAATTTTGTAGGGACTAGAAAGAGTATTCCAAAGCCCCTCACAAAATCTAGAATTGTTGGACATATATTAATAATATAATAAATATATATCCAATGCAAGTAATTATTGCATTAAATCTAAATTCCCAAAATAAATATTTATGAGCTCCTAAAAATATTGGTTTGAATTTTACTTCTAACCAATATTTTCATAGAGAAACATGAACATTTTCTTGGACCCTTTTGGAGCAATTTTTATCTGGGTCATTTTCAAACAGATTTCTGAGGCTTTCACATGTCCTTAATTCAAATTCATTTGAAACTTTAAACATGATGCAAACACCAAAACTAGCCTAGTGCATACCAGAAGTAGGGTTGTGACACGAGGGCTCCGGGCGTCGTGGTACTTGGCGCTTCAAAACGTTCGTCGTGGTACTTGGAGTCTTCAAACTTGTTGGTCTTGACAAAACGAAGGGGTACTTGGTGTTCGCCATGTTCTGTCTTGGCCATCTCATGGACGGCATAGGCATGGTGCGGAGCCGGCGGGAGCAGGAGGTGCATGGAAGGCCGAGGGAGCAAACATGCTGGCAAGTCCCTGCCTTGCCATGGCAGGCTTGGGCTGGCCATGGCGGATGCAAGCAGCAACAGCGGAGGAAGCGGCAAACGGCAAGGAGCTCACGGACGCAGCTGCAGGCGCTAGCAGCCGACGAGGAGAGCGCGACCTACAGGGAAGGAGCTTCACCCCGGCGGCGCCATGGACGAGGTCAGGCGACGGGGCCAGATCGGCCGATGGGGGTTGGACCTCCGATGGCGGCAGAGCTAGAGCTCACCGGAGAAGGGAGGGTCGCGGGTGCCATGGCGAGCTCAAGGTGGCGGAGCTCGCGGGGTCGGGGCAGTGCGCGGCTGGAGTGCGGGGAGTTCAGAGGTGAACGGGTGCGGGCGCCATGGCGCGGTAGCGCTCGGCCTAGCGAGCGACGACACGGAGGAGAGGCCAGCGGGATGCGGCACCATGGGGGGCGTCGACGTAAAGGAGAGGGACGGCTTGACACGATGGAGGCGACGTCGCTGAGGGGAGATTGGGAGGAGAGGGAGATGGGGATCGAGCCCAGGGGGTCGGGCTGCGCGAGGGTGCGGGTGACGGCGGAGGACGAGGGGGAAAAGTGTGACACCCTAAGACCGACGCTCTAGAAGACTTCCATATGTTCTGGGTTTCGCCGTGTGTTTTATTTGCTTGCTTCATTTTATTTGTGCTTTGCATCATGTCATCATGCCATCATGTCATTAATTTCTACAACTCAACTAAATAAATCGTATGGATCTTCGATCCATTTAAATTGAGGGAAATGCACATGGTGTTTTCTCTTTATAATATATCCTCCCAATATTTAGGGAGCTATATTAAAATATTCCATTGCTTTGGAATCACCCAAACAAACTTGCATATATACCCCATGTCTTTTCTGCTTCATGTTTCGCCAAGTATCAAATTCCCAAGGCAGAGTTCTTTCCTACTTTATTTCTATTCCAAATTCAAGTTGCACTTTTCTACTTCAGAAAAATGTTCACTGTATTTCTAAATTCCCTAAGCCATGCCAAGACTCACTCCTCCATTTTGGCACATCTTTTGGATGTGATTTGATTGGATTTTTTATTTATTCAAGTTTGACTTAATTTCAAACTTGTATAAATTTTCAGTCCCTAAAAAAATTGCCAAACCAATTTTGTAAAATAGTCCATCCATCCAGAAGTCCAGGGATATTCTTCCTCCTTCCCTTTTTCTTCCAAAACTCCCTGACCTTTTCATTTGCAAAGATGGAGATTCAAATTTTCAGAAAAGGGAAAAGGGCTTCCCAGCCCCGTCCCTTGGGCCTTCCAGCCAGCCTCGGGCCAGCCGCCCCTCCACTCCACACCAGCTAAAGCCCAAGGCCCAGCCGGCCTTCCTAAGGCCTGCGCTACCTTCTAACCCTAGCGATCCCGTGGTCGATCCCATCTTCCCTCCTCCTCCCTCGCGCCGCGCCGCTCCTCCCGACCTCGATCCCCATCTCCCCCTCGTCTTCCTCGCGCCCCTCACCACTCCTCCTCCAGGAAGCCCCGACCCTGACTCCCCTGCGCTGCCGACGCGTGCACGCGACCTCCTTCCTCGCGTCGTCCCTCCACCGAGAGCCAACCCACGCCAATCCTCCCTGGCGCCAGCACCCGTCTGCTCTGCCACGTCGCCAGCGTCGCCGGGCGCCGTAGTGCCGCGCCATCTCCGTCCTCGCCGCCTTCCTCTTTGCCTCCCCAAGTAGAGCCCTAGCCGGCCGGAGTTCCTGGTGCTGCCAGCGTCGTTCGAGGCCAGCACCCCACCTCTGCTTCGAACCAGGGGCGACGCCATCCATCGCCGTTGTCTTCGGGCCAAGCGGTCGCAGCCGCTTCTTTTATCTACTGTTGATGTCCCGCTGCTGCCTGCTTCGTCCATGGTTGCACGCGCCCGCGTTGACTCGAGGGAGTCCAGCACCCTGTCCAGCCATTGTCATGACCGAAGACCCCGAATACCCCTTCGGATTCGTCAAGACCCTCATGTACGACTATACCTGGTGTTGCGCCAAGTACACCGACGACATGTACAACTACCGTCGCCAAGTCTTGAGACCGGCAAGTCCGAAGACCCAAGTACCATGACACGACGACATGAACATCTACGGAGAAACCCGAATGTCTACGTGCAAGTTCCACTACAGTCGTCGACACCGCAAGTACCACTACATCAATGTGAACGAGTACCGTTGTCGAAGACCCATGAACGAAAACGCCAAGTTCCAGTACCGTCGCCCCGAGAACGTTGGATTCATCGAGTACCTCTCTGAAACGAACCGTGTACGACGACCGCCGCTGAAGATCGTCGAGTGAATAATGACCACCATCGAGTACCGATAGTACAACTACTTCGACTACCGTCGCAAGAACAACTACTTCCCTCAACGACCCATGAATGACTACTTCCACTACTTCCCCTCAACGACTTGAACCACCTCGATCGGCATGCTTCGAAGGTATCACCGCCGAGCCAATGACCCCGTGGACAAATGTTGTGTGATGTTTGAGATGCATCCCTTGTTTGCACCGTGTCCGTTGTGCCCCTCTTTTGCCGTCGTCACGTGGGAACCGGGTTACCGGGATCATCCCACCTATCTCTTTGCATGACATGCTCAAGCCGCCCTTCATCTTTTGCACCGGTCTCTCAACGAGTTACCGGAACCGATATGTTGCCGAGGCATCATTTTCGGATTAGTCGTCTTGGCACCTTCTCTTTCCACCACGGTGACAAATGCTTCCTAACATGTTCATGTTAACTTTTAATAAAATTTGCATAAAACTTGCGTTCGACATCCGCATCATGATAACAAACTTTAAATGCTTAAAATTGTTCTTTGCTTTAAAATTGCTAAATATGACATGGGAAGTTTTCGGAATTGTTGTTGTTATTTCCGGCCTCATTTAAAATGACTAGATAGGGTAGTTGTGCTCATGCTTCACCTCTTGACATGTTTAATAAAAACATTTAAACTTGTTGGGTTCATAACGAGATCAAATTAAATAATCTAATGTGGTGTTTCGTCAATATGCAACTCATTGCATATTGAGCTCCACTTAATTTGTAGTGTTGTCTGTGCACTTTGCCATGCCATGCATATTTAAACCGGACATGCATCATACTTGTTTGTGCATCATGCCATGTTTATGCGTGTGTGTTTACCGTGTCATTTGCTTCTTTCCGATATGCTTCTCTCGTTAGCTTCGGTTTCGCTCCGGAGTTGTGAGGTTTCATTTGAGTACCTCTGTTTGCCTTCTTCATGGACTCGTTCTTCTTCCTTGCGGAATCTCAGGCAAGATGACCGTTCCCCGATATCACCTCTATCTTTGCCTATGCTAGTTGTCTTGCTATTTAGATATGCCTTGATGCCTATTCCTGTTTGTCAGCCTCCTATTGTTGCCATGAAACACTCTAACCGCCTTCCTAGCAAACCGTTGGCTGGCTAAGTACGCTTTTGCTCAGCCCCTCTTATAGTGTTGTTAGTTGCAGGTGAAGATTGAAGATTGCTCCATGTTGAACTTGTTTTATGGGATTACACAATATATATCTTAATTAATTAATGCACATATATATTGGTAATGGGTGGAAGGCTTGGCCTTCTGCTTGGTGTTTTGTTCCACTCATGCCACCTAAGGACCCGATAAACCGGTGTTATGTTCCTTGATTTTGCGTTCCTAACACGATTGGGGTTTATGGGCCCCCCTTGATAATTCGCATTGCTTAAAGCTTTTCCAGCAAGACCCAACATTGGTTTTAATTTTTCCTCATAATAAAAATTAACTAATTAATTAATTGCATAGGGGGTCGCGTCCCCGGGTTCTTATTTCTACATAACAGGGGGGCCAGTGCTGATGGTGTTGGTCCCAAATGGGCAGACTGCGGGGCCACCACGGGGAAACTCGAGGTTTGGCTCCCGAAGATGTCCCATTCGGTCGTGGCCTGAGACGAGATACGCGTGGCTACTATTAGGGTGTCGGCACACGGGGAGGTCTTGCTGGATTATTTTTACCTTTGTCGAAATATCTTGAGCACGGGATTCCGAGGATACTCGGGTCTTCCCACTTTGGAGTTGCGACTCCGCAGATCGTGAGCTTGTGATGGGCTAAGTTGGAACACCCCTGCAGGGTTTGATCTTTCGAAAGCCGTGCCCGCGGTTATGTGGCAGATGGGACTTTGTTAATATTCAGATGTAGATAACTTGACACCATACTCATAAGAATACACTACATGTGTGGGTAACTGTGATGGTCTCTTTCCGAAGGGCTTCGGGAAGTGAACACTGTGGGGTTATGTTTGATCGTGAGTAGCTAGGATCACTTCTTGATCAACTTGGCGACTGTTGGCACTTGTTCTCTTCTCGCTCTAAACTCGTAAGCTAGGTGCTTAGTGCTTGCTGCAACCACTTTAATAACCTTTCCACACCTAAGGCTTTGGTAGCTTTGATACCTTGGAACGGGATTGATGAGTCCTTGTGGCTCACAGATTCAACACACACCAGATGCGGGTACAACTGAGTACGATGCAGGAGATGGACAAGAACTTCACTGGGAGTTCGATTTAGAGCGTCGTCATTACTACGTGACATATCCGGACAATAAGTAGTGGTTCCTACTAGGGGTGATCTGGGCTTGTGTTCGTGGTATCTTTCTCGTTTGGTTTTTCGTCCGTAGTCAGTCCCTGTGTTATTTGGATGATGTATGCTATTATATTCATTGTGTGACGTGGCGAGTGTAAGCCAACTTCCTTTTACAATTTCCTCCCTGGACTTTTACATGAGTTGTGCAAAGATACCATACTTGAGATCATTTCAGCATGCGCGTATGTCTCTAAGTCGTGCCTCGACACGTAGGAGACATAGTCGCATCATGGGCATTACAAAAAGGGAGATCGAGGGGGTCGGGCTAGGGTAAGAGTGGCTGCGGCCAGTTGGGCCTTGGTCCATTCGGTGGAGAGGGGGGAGGCGAGGAGGCCTGGTGGCTTGGGCCAGAAGGGCCAGTTCTAAGAGGCCAGCTCGGCTGGGTCCTCTCCTTTTTTTTATTAAACTCCTTTTACTGCTTAACAAATAAACAGAGGGTCTAGAAAAAAATAGAGAGGGAGGGTCTCGAAGAATAATTTGAGCAGAAGTCCATTTTTCTTGGACTCATAAAAATATGAGGAATATAACAAAAATGGCCTGAGGTTTTCTAGAGGAAGTAAAATCCAAGCATGTTGAATTTAACTCGACATGTTTGAATTTTGAAACCCATTCAAATGAACTCCAAATGAGTTGAAATTATAGAAGGTGACCCTACACACTAGATGTGAATTATGGGCAAATTTCGAACATCCAAGCATAAAGTAATAATGCAGCTCAATTTTACTAAAGGCGACAATGGAAGAAAAAGAAGTTGAGTTGGATAAAAAGGAAATTGAAGAACGGTGCAAATCTGTTATTGGTGATTCCAAACTAATGGAAGATTTTTATAGTAGCTCCCTAATATCAGGAGGATATGTTATAAAGAGAAAACACCATCTGAGTTCCCTCGGCTTAAATGGACTGAAGATCCATACGATTTATTTAGTTGAGTTGCAGAAATTAATGGCATGATGGCATGATGACATGATGCAAAGCACAAATAAAATGAAGCAAGCAAATAAAACACACGGCGAAACCCGGAACATATGGAAGTCTTCTAGAGCGTCGGTCTTGGGGCGTCATAGGATACATGGGCCTCTGGCCCGATAACTATGCGCCGACAGCAGGTAGCGGACGTCCGACGGCTACTAGAATTCTGGGGGCTCGCGATGGCCCGGACGTCTGGAAGTGTTTGGACTTCCGCTATTTTCCTTCTATGATCGCCGTTACGGACGTCCGGTGGCTGCCGGTCATCTGGTCGCCTGGGACGCGCCTGTCGTCCGGAGCCTGGGATGCGTCGGACGTCCGGTGTGTAGCGGACGTCCGGAGCCTGTAGACTTCTGGCAGCTTCTCCGTTTGGTCCTCGAACTTGTCCTCGCCATCTTGTCCAATGCTCCTAGCTGTTCCATGGCTTTCCTCTTGGTTCCTTCTCATGCATAACACATATTTTTGAGGTAGTAGTCATGTCTCACATGTAGAAAGTGAAGGTTCGGAGAGGAGCGAGTCAACCTTGTGTCCAATGGTGTGTACTTGAGGTTTTATCGAAGTGAACATGGGGATGATCGTGGGATGCTCTCCATCACCCCGGTTCTCTCTCTCCCTCTCACGATCTCCCTCTCTCTGTATCTATTTCTCTTACAGGGCGATGCCGCCATGACCTCAAGCCAAGCCGCCCTTGACCTCCTCAGGCCTCCCAACCATCAGATCCGTTTTGCGCCACCCCGTTCCACCGTTCACCATCATCCCCTCGCCAGATCTCGCCCCGGCTGGACTTCCCCAGCCTCCCCTGCGCGCCTCCATGCCCCTGCTCGAGCTCCCTGCTTCAGGCGAGTGGGCGAGCGAGCGCGGCGCACGCCTGGGCCGCCTCCTTGCATGCAGCCTGCGTGAGGCCCAGCTCCCTTCGCCCAGCGCTGCCACCGCCTCCAGCCGGCCCAAGTGCCATGGTGAGAAGCCCAACACCCAGCCAATTTTGGCCCGATCTGTTTTTTTAGATCTGAGAATTTGGCTAATTATCCAGAGTTACACAATTTTACAGAAAAACCCTCTAACTTCATGCATATAAACTCCACAACCGTGCATCTTATGTAAAAACTTTATATATGTAAATGCTTAGAATTCTATGTAGATTAATAATTTGCCACTTCCATTCCTGTTTAAAATGTTTAAACTTGTTGTTTGATTAAATTTGTGTTTTTATTTCATAACTAATTAACCGTAGCTCGAAATTTAATAAACTTTATATGTAAATGGGGTAGAAAAATGCATAGAATAACTTGGTGCACTTTATTTCCCTATTTAACAACATAAAAATTGTGTTTTAGACAAGCAGGACAAATTTAAAATATGCTCATTGGGATTTTCCGGAATTGTTGTTTGTTGTTTCTGGCCCCATTTAAATTGCTTAGTTAGCATAGTTTAATTGTGTTGCACCTCTTGCCATGTTAATTAACATTTAAACTTGTTGGGTTCATAATTGAGAGCAAACTAAATAATTAAATGTGGTGTTTCGTCAGTATGCAACTCGTTGCATATTGAGCTCCACTTAAATTGCAGTGTTGTTTGTTGCACTTTGCCATGCATGCATATTTAAACCGAACATGCATCATACTTTGTTGTTGATACGTCCAAAATGCATCACTATTTTGTATCATAATTTATCCTTATTCATTGATATATTTCACGTTACGGTGATGTTCTTATGTTGTTTTGGTCTATTTTACACAGTTTGCAAACTTTCCGATGTCGAAGCAGCAGACGCAGGATTCAGCAGTAAAAAGTGGACACTGAGTTGCTGAAGAAGAATACCTCCAAATTACCTGAAAATTGACGGGAGATATTTTTCAGACGGATCACGAAGGCACGTGAAAGGGCAACCAGAGGGGGGCCACAGGGGGGCCAGGTGCCCTGGGGGCGCCCCCCCCCCCCCCCCCCGGCCGCGTCGGGGGGGCGCCTGGAGTCCCTGGCCCACCTCTGGCCGCCCCCTTTTGCATATATGCTCTCCGTTATCCAAAAACCCTAGAGACGGGAATTTTTACGGAGTTCCGCCGCCGCTCCGTGGCGGAAACCTACAGAGAAGAAAAAGCCATCTCCGGCGGGCAGATTCCGCCGGGGAGATCACCTCCCGGAAGGGGAGATCGTCGCCATCGTCATCACCATCGTCACGGGCATCATCGAGATCATCATCAACATCATCCCCAACACCAGCACCATCTCCATCTTCATCCAAATCTCATCTTACAATCGTAACTTGTGTTGTAACTCGTACTACCTATCCTCTCTACTCCATCGGTGTTGATTACTACTTTGTGGTGAATGCTATTGAGTTTTGTTGGAGAAATATTATTATGTCCAGATTGTTTATCACCTATTTATCCCCACTGGTCATGATCTCCTTTATGTCTCGTGAGTAGTTACCTTAGTTCTTGAGGACATGGGAAAAGTCTTGTTGTTAGTAGTCATATGTTGTTGAAGTAATATGTGTTGTTTGATACTTAAGTTGCGTTGTCATTCTACTAGTGGTGTTGTGTGAGTCGAACACCCAACACTTCGCCTTATTAAGGACCTAGGAGAATACATTGTGTATAAAGAATGCTTATGGTGGGTTGCCGGAGTGACAGAAACCTGAACCCTGGTTCGCACGCTTTTGCATAAGGGAATAATGGATCCTCGATCGTATTGCTATGGTTAGGCTTTTGCCTTAAATTCTATCTTGTATTTGCGGATGCTTGCAAGGTGTTTAATCATAAGAGTGCACTCATCTTAGTCTAGAGAGTGTACTAGCATAGATCCACCCACTCAACACTTATCAACACATAACATAGTATCGATACGGAATATGGTGAAAGCACATGACTACCTCTCCCGTGTGTCCTCAGGAACGCTTTAGTCTTTATAAGTTCAGTTGCTAGGCCTCTCCTTTGCTAAGAAAGGATTGGGCCACTTGTTACTCTCAGTGCCTTTTACATTGCTTGCTTTTACCTTCCTGTTGCCTAAATCGAGAAAACCCCTAAAAAGTTATCTTTCAGTGCTTGCAGTAATTTCTTGCTCAGAATCGCTTATCAATACCTTCTGCTCCTCGTTGGGTTCGACACTCTTACTTATCGAAAACGCTGCAATAGATCCCTTACGGTTGTGGGTCATCAAGTACCGTTTTCTGGCACCGTTGCCGGGGATCGTAGCGCTATTGGTAAAGTGAAACTGGTAAGGAAGTTTTTTTATAATTCTGTTTTTGTTTTTGCTATTGCTGCTCTTTGTCCTTATGGATAACCCTGTTATTGGATCGTTGCTTGCGGGAAGACGCCCCACACCTGTGGTGGTTGATCCTCCCCCTACTGAAATTGTGCCTTATAAAATACCAGCTGGCATTATCGATTATGTTTTGGCTAATCGTTATGCAGGAGACACACATCCCGGTGAACACTTGCTATATCTGTCACAACTATGTTCATTATTTAAGCTTGCAGGTGTATCGAGGGAGTTTGTCATGAGGAAATTGTTTGTCGTATCACTTATAGATAAAGCTTCAGATTGGTATGGGCTTCTCGATAACTCACACTTGCTGGACTGGCAGGAGCTTATGTCTCTCTTTTATACTAAGTTTTATCTTCTTCATGACATTCATCGAGACAGGAATTATATCTATAACTTTAGGTCTCGTGACGGAGAAAGCATTGCTCAAGCTTGGGGGAGATTGAAGTCCCTAATGCTCAAATGCCCTATTCATAAGCTTCCCAAGGAAATTATACTTACAAATTTTTATGCCAGGCTTTCTCGTCAGGATAAGGAGATGCTGGATGCCTCCTCTAGTGGGGTATTTCAAAAGAAGAGTGTTGAAGAAAGGTGGGATCTCATCGAAAGAATCCAGAGGAATACCGAAGATTGGGAAATTGATAAAGGTATTGAACCCGCTATAAATTATGAACATGATTATATTGAGAGCTATGTGAAAACGGATTACTTCAATACTTTTTGCTCTAAGATTGGTCTTGATTCCCATCTAGTGATTGATTTGTGTAAGAATTTTGCCTCTCACGTTGATTCTTTTAAAAAGAAGAGAGACCAGCACCATGAACCTTTTAAAGAACCACCTATTGATATTTATGTTGCTGGCCCTATTTTGCCTACAGTTATATATGAAAAGCCTCCTTTTCCCGCAAGGATAAAGGAGCACTCTCTTGTGACAGGCATAATAAATAAAAGTGAGAGAAGAGTTGATGAGCCTGAGGACCAGATCAAAGTCGATCCTCAAGTTGCATTGATTAAAGACCTTGATACTAATGATGTTTTGGATTCCAATATAAATTTTTGTGCTGTTTCCACTAACCTTGTCACGGCCAAGAATAAAGGCCCAATTTCAGGTACTCCAGTGGTATCTGTTAAAATAGGAGATCACAATTATTATGGGCTATGCGATTTGGGATCGAGTGCAAGTGTTATCCCCTATTCACTTTATGAAGAAATCATCGGTGAGATTTCCCCTTGTGAACTTGAAGAAGTTGATGTTACCATTCATCTTGCAAACAGAACAACTATCTCTCCTATCGGGATTGTGAGGGACGTTGAAGTCCTATGTGGAAAGGTAAAATACCCTACCGACTTTCTAGTACTTGGTTCAGAGAGGGACAATTTTTGTCCAATTATTTTTGGTAGACCTTTTCTTAGGACTTGTGGAGCTATAATAGATTGCAAGAAAGGTAAAGTTTCTGTTGAATTCGATGGTGAGCCATATGAATTTAATTTTTCTAAGTTCTCTAAGCAGCCTCGTGGTACTGATTTACCCAGTGATGATAAAATTATTGAAAGTATTGCCTCTATTGCTATTCCCCCTAATGATCCTTTGCAGCAATACATGGAGGACCACGAGAATGATTTGCATATGCAAGAAAGAAATGAACTAGATGAAATATTCTTGAGGCAGCCTGCTATCCTGAAGCACAACCTTCCGGTTGAACCTTTGGGAATTTTATCAAAACCGAAAGAAGACCCGGTGTTCGATCTTAAACCTCTTCCCGATACGCTCAAGTATGCTTATTTAGATGAAAAGAAAGTATATCATGTTATTATCAATTCTAACCTTTCAGGATATGAAGAGGAGCGATTATTGGAAGTACTTCGTAAACACCGAGGCGCAATTGGCTACACCCTTGATGACCTTAAGGGGATTAGTCCATCTATCTGTCAACATACTATCAACCTTGAGCCTGACGCTAAACCAGTTGTTGATCATCAACGACGGTTGAACCCGAAGATGATGGATGTCGTCAGAACTGAGATTCTCAAGCTTCTAGCCGCAGGTATTATCTACCCTATAGCTGATAGTAAGTGGGTAAGTCCGGTACATTGTGTTCCTAAGAAAGGAGGTACAACTGTGGTTCCTAATGATAAAAATGAATTAATACCTCAGAGAATTATTATTGGATATAGAATGTGTATTGATTACAGGAAGTTGAACAAGGCAACCAGGAAGGATCACTATCCGTTGCCGTTCATCGACCAAATGCTTGAAAGGTTATCCAAAAATACCCACTTTTGTTATCTCGATGGTTATTCTGGCTTCTCTCAAATTCATGTTAACACTGCCGATCAACAGAAGACCACTTTTACTTGTCCCTTTGGTACTTATGCTTACAGACGTATGCCTTTTGGTTTATGTAATGCCCCTGCTACTTTTCAAAGGTGTATGTATGCTATCTTTCATGGTTTCTGCGGGGATATTATGGAAGTCTTCATGGACGATTTC
The DNA here is from genome assembly GCA_902687465.1 of Secale cereale. NCBI lineage: Eukaryota > Viridiplantae > Streptophyta > Magnoliopsida > Poales > Poaceae > Secale > Secale cereale. The sequence goes on from LR738709.1 coordinate 153,286,147, forward strand.
TCCGTCTATGGAACTTCTTTTGACCATTGTCTCCACAATCTTAATAAAGTTTTGCAGAGATGCGAGGAGACAAATTTGGTACTCAACTGGGAAAAGTGCCACTTCATGGTTAATGAAGGAATTGTTCTTGGTCACAAGATTTCCGAAAGGGGAATTGAAGTGGACAAGGCTAAGATCGAAGCTATTGAGAGGATGCCCTATCCAAGGGACATCAAAGGTATTCGTAGCTTTCTCGGTCATGCAGATTTTTATAGAAGATTTATTAAAGACTTTTCTAAAACCTCAAGACCCCTCATTAATCTTATCCAGAAGGACGTTCCTTTTGTATTTGATGAAAATTGTAAGGAAGCTTTTGAAGTCCTTAAGAAAGCTTTAATAACCGCTCCTATAGTACAACCACCTGACTGGAATTTACCTTTTGAGATTATGTGTGATGCTAGTGATTTTGCTGTTGGAGCTATTTTAGGACAAAGAGTTGATAAGAAATTGAATGTTATACATTATGCTAGCAAAACTCTTGATAGTGCTCAAAGGAATTATGCTACTACTGAGAAGGAATTCTTAGCTGTAGTTTTTGCTTGTGATAAATTTAGACAGTATATTGTTGATTCCAAAGTTATTATTCATACTGATCATGCTGCCATTAAGTACCTTATGACAAAGAAGGATGCCAAGCCAAGGCTTATCAGATGGGTACTCCTTCTTCAAGAATTTGATTTGCAGATTGTTGATAGGAAAGGAGAAGACAATCCGGTAGCGGACAATCTTTCAAGGATGGAAGATATACCGCATGATCCCATCCCAGTCAACGATAGTTTTCCAGACGAGCAACTTGCCGTTGTAAAAGTAAAATCTCTTTCCGATCCTTGGTATGCAGATTATGCTAATTTTATTGTTGCAAAGTATTTGCCTCCGGGTTTAACACTCCAGCAAAGGAAGAAGTTCTTTCATGATTTGAGGCACTACTTCTGGGATGACCCACATCTTTTCAAAGAAGGTCCCGACGGGATCGTGGGGAGATGCATTCCGGAACATGAGTAGAAGGACATTCTCAGACGGTGTCATGATAGTCCCTATGGAGGACATCATGCCGGTGAGAGGACTACACATAAGGTTCTTCAATCAGGTTTTTATTGGCCTACTCTCTTTAAAGATGGTAGAAATTATGTTTTAGCCTGTGATAAATGTCAGAGAGTTGGTAACATTAGTAGAAGGAATGAGATGCCTATGAATTACTCACTAGTGATTGAACCTTTCGATTGTTGGGCTTTTGATTTTATGGGTCCTTTTCCTTCTTCGCACAAGTACACTCACATTTTAGTAGTTGTTGATTATGTGACCAAGTGGGTTGAAGCAATCCCCACTGAAAGTGCTGATCACAAGACATCTTTGAAAATGCTTAAAGATGTAATTTTTCCTAGGTTTGGTGTACCAAGGTATCTCATGACTGATGGGGGATCACACTTCACGCACGGAGCTTTTAGAAAAGCTTTGGCTAAATACGATGTTAATCATAGAATCGCTTCACCATATCATCCTCAAACTAGTGGGCAAGTTGAGCTCACCAATAGAGAGATTAAGTTGATCTTGCAGAAGACAGTAAACAGAAATAGAAAGGACTGGTCAAATAAGTTAGGAGATGCTTTGTGGGCATATAGAACTGCTTACAAAAACCCCATGGGCATGTCCCCCTATAAGATGGTGTATGGCAAGGCTTGCCATTTGCCATTAGAGTTAGAGCACAAAGCTTTCTGGGCTGTTAGAGAGCTTAATGCTGACCCAAAATTAGCTGGTGAGAAGCGTCTCATGAACTTGGCTTCTCTAGATGAATGGAGAAGTGAAGCTTACGAGAGCGCTAAAATGTTCAAGGAAAAGGTAAAAAAGTGGCATGATAGGAAGATTCTGAAACGTGAATTTAATGTTGGTGATAAAGTTTTGTTGTTCAGATCCCGTTTCAGGTTTTCTCTAGGTAAACTACTTTCCAGGTGGGAAGGACCATTTCATATTGAAGAAGTTTATCGGTCTGGAGCAATTAAGATTAATAATTTTGAAGGCACCAAACCTCAAGTTGTGAATGGGCAAAGGCTTAAACATTACATAGCAGGAGACCCTGTCAATGTTGATGTGAATATAATATACACAACAACCCACGAAGAACATGTTGCAGCCCTATTTTAGACGCCAGCAGAAGCAGAATAAAGAAAAGGTATGTAGTACGGTAAGGAAACATCGCGAACCGCCATAAAAGTTCCGTATTACGAGTTTCTGCAAAATTAGTAAAATTCCGAGTCTAAGTGGAGCCGGAGACGACCTCCAGGGAGTCCAGGCGCCCCCCTGGCGCTCCCCCCCCCC
>LR738709.1:153291455-153335677 GCA_902687465.1 Secale cereale
GGGGGGGGGGGGGGGCGCCTGGAGCCCCTGGCCCACCTCTGGCCGCCCCCTTTTGCATATATGCTCTCCGTTATCCAAAAACCCTAGAGACGGGAATTTTTACGGAGTTCCGCCGCCGCTCCGTGGCGGAAACCTACAGAGAAGAAAAAGCCATCTCCGGCGGGCAGATTCTACCGGGGACATCACCTCCCGGAAGGGGAGATCGTCGCCATCGTCATCACCATCGTCACAGGCATCATCGAGATCATCATCAACATCATCCCCAACACCAGCACCATCTCCATCTTCATCCAAATCTCATCTTACAATCGTAACTTGTGTTGTAACTCGTACTACCTATCCTCTCTACTCCATCGGTGTTGATTACTACTTTGTGGTGAATGCTATTGAGTTTTGTTGGAGAAATATTATTATGTCCAGATTGTTTATCACCTATTTATCCCCACTGGTCATGATCTCCTTTATGTCTCGTGAGTAGTTACCTTAGTTCTTGAGGACATGGGGAAAGTCTTGTTATTAGTAGTCATATGCCGTTGAAGTAATATGTGTTGTTTGATACTTAAGTTGCGTTGTCATTCTACTAGTGGTGTTGTGTGAGTCGAACACCCAACACTTCGCCTTATTAAGGACCTAGGAGAATACATTGTGTATAAAGAATGCTTATGGTGGGTTGCCGGAGTGACAGAAACCTGAACCCCAGTTCGCACGCTTTTGCATAAGGGAATAATGGATCCTCGATCATATTGCTATGGTTAGGCTTTTGCCTTAAATTCTATCTTGTATTTGCGGATGCTTGCAAGGTGTTTAATCATAAGAGTGCACTCATCTTAGTCTAGAGAGTGTACTAGCATAGATCCACCCACTCAACACTTATCAACACATAACATAGTATCGATACGGAATATGGTGAAAGCACATGACTACCTCTCCCGTGTGTCCTCAGGAACGCTTTAGTCTTTATAAGTTCAGTTGCTAGGCCTCTCCTTTGCTAAGAAAGGATTGGGCCACTTGTTACTCTCAGTGCCTTTTACATTGCTTGCTTTTACCTTCCAGTTGCCTATATCGAGAAAACCCCTAAAAAGTTATCTTTCAGTGCTTGCAGTAATTTCTTGCTCAGAATCGCTTATCAATACCTTCTGCTCCTCGTTGGGTTCGACACTCTTACTTATCGAAAACGCTGCAATAGATCCCTTACGGTTGTGGGTCATCAGTTGTGCATCATGACATGTTATGCTTGTGTGTTTACCATGTTGTTTGCTTCTTTCCGTTTTGCTTCTCTCGTTAGCTTCGGTTTTGTTCCGGAGTTGTGAGGATTCTTTTGACTAGGTCCGTTTGTCTTCTTCATGGACTTGTTCTTCTTCCTAGCGGGATCTCAGGCAAGATGACCATTCCTTGATATCACCTCTATCATTGCTTTTCTAGTTGTCTCGCTTTATTGCTTTGTCCCTCTACGTATCTATTTGCTTGTCAGCCCCCTACCTTGCCATGAAACCTCTAACTACCTGCCTAGCAAACCGTTATTTGGCTAAGTTACGCTTTTGCTCAAACCCCTCTTATAGGGTTGATAGTTGCAGGTGAAGCTAAAGTTTTCTCCATGTTGGATTGGATATTTTGGGAATATCACAATATATCTTATGTTACATTAATGCACATATATACTTGGTAAAGGGTGGAAGGCTTGGCATTTTGCCTGGTGTTTTGTTCCACTCTTGCCGTCTTAGGTTCCGATAAACCGGTGTTATGTTCCTAGAGTTTGAGTTCCTAACACGGTTGGGGTATATGGGCCCCCCATTGCTTCTTCGCTTAAAGTAAAGCTTTCCCGAGGAGATCCAACTTTGGTTTTACCATTTGCCTAATAACTAAAACTTGTCGAGGGAGTTGCAAACCCGAGGATTATTTTAATCAACCCCCGGGCCAGTGCTCGACTTGAGTGTTGGTCCACCTACCTAGTAGTCGGCGGTGCCGCCTCAGGGCAACTCAAGGTATTCTGGCTATCTTCCACTTCGCATAGACGGATGATTCCGTAGATAGACAGCGCACGGCTCTAGACACGGGTCTAACTCACCGGGAGATCTCCTTGGGCTAGTTTTCCTTTCTTCGAAGAACTTGTGCGCCAGGATTCCGAGGACGCTCGGGTCTTCCCTAAGATGGAGGTTTTACCTTCGCTGATCATGAGAGATTGTGATGGGCTAAGTTGGGACACCCTTGCAAGGTTATGATCTTTCGAAAGTCGTGCCCGTGGATATGTGGTGGATTGGAGTTTGTTAACATCCGGTTGTAGAAAACATGACACAAAAACTCAAACATAATACACCACCGTGTGAGTAGTCGTGATGGTCTCTTTTTGAGGGAGTTCGGGAAGAGAACAGGGCTGGGTTATGAATGACTCGTGGGTAGACATGATCATTTAGTGATCAAGAGTAGTTCACGATCGTTGGCTTTGACTTCTCTTCTCGCTCTGGAAACTCGTAAGCTAGCCACCTCATTTACGCTTAGTGCCTGCTGCGTCCCACTTATATACTTCCTCCTCACCCAAAGGCTTTGATAGTTTTGATACCCGAGAATGGGATTGTTGACTCCTCGTGGCTCACAGTTTACTACAAACACAGGTGCAGGTACAACCGAGTATGATGCAGGTGATGGCCAGGTGCTCCTTTGGGAGTTCTATGAAGAGTGTTGGCGTATGTACGTGATGTTCCCCGACGATCAATAGTGGCTCCTACTAGGACCTATCGGGCATAGTGGGTGGTTATCTTCTTTTCATCTGGATTCGTCCGTACTCAGACTTTGTGTGTACTCTAGATGATGTATGACTTATTTATGCTTTGTATGAAGTGGCGATTGTAAGCCAACTATTTACTTCCTTGTTCATTACATGGGAATGTGTGAAGATGACCCTTCTTGCGAGCATACTAAAATGCGGTTATGCCTCTAAGTCATGCCTCGACACATAGGAGATATAGCCGCATCTCTGGGATTACATCCATGCTATTATATTATCATTCTTGGATGTTTTATACTCATTTTATAGTCATTTTATATCATTTTTTGGTACTAACCTATTGACATAGTGCCAAGTGCCAGTTGCTATTTTCTGCACATTTTTTACATCGCAGGAAATTAATACCAAATGGAGTCCAAACGCAGCGAAACTTTTTGTGCATTTTTTTGGACCAGAAGACATCCAGTGGGCCAGAGAAGCGCCTGGGGGGTTCTCCGAGTGTAGCACAACCCACCAGGGCACGCCAGGAGGCCCAGGCGCGCCCAGGTGCGTTGCGCCCACCTCGGGTGCCCCGGGGACCGCCTCTTTGCTCTATAAATACCCAAATATTCCAGAAATCCTAGAGGAGTCGACGAAAATCAATTCCAGACGCCTCAGAGTCCAGAACCACTAGATCCAATCTAGACACCATCACGGAGGGGTTCACCACTTTTATTGGTGCCTCTCCGATGATGCGTGAGTAGTTCTTTGTAGACCTACGGGTCCATAGTTAGTAGCTAGATGGCTTCCTCTCTTTCTTTTTATTATCAATACAATGGTCTCTTGGAGATCCATATGATGTAACTCTTTTTGCGGTGTGTTTGTTGGGATTTGATGACCTTTTATTTTATGATCCGATCTATATTTTTTATATCCATGAAAGTTATTTGAGTCTTCTTTGATCTCTTATATGCATGGTTGCTTATAGCCTTGTATTTCTTCTCCGATATTTGGGTTTTGCTTGGCCAACTTGATCTATTTATATTGCAATGGGAAGAGGTACTTTGTAGTGGGTTCGATCTTACGGTGCTTGATCCTAGTGACTGAAGGGGAATCGACACGTATATATCGTTGCTACTAAGGATAAAACGAACGGGTATATATCTACATAAATAGATCTTATCTACATCATGTCATCGTTCTTATTGCATTACTCTGTTTTTTCCATGAACTTAATACACTAGATGCATGCTGGATAGCGGTCGATGTGTGGAGTAATAGTAGTAGATGCAGGCAGGAGTCGGTCTACTAATCTTGGACGTGATGCCTATGTAATGATCATTTCCTGGATCTCGTCATGATTATTTGAAGTTCTATCAATTGCCTAAGAGTAATTTGTTCACCCACCATTTGCAATTTTCTCGAGAGAAGCCACTAGTGAAACCTACGTCCCATGGGTCTCTTTCTCATATTATTTGCCTTTGCAGTGTACTTTTCCTTTGCTTTTATTTTCAGATCTATTAAACCAAAAATTACAAAAATACCCTACTGCAATTTATCTTATTTGGCGTTCGGTCTATCAATAGTTACACCTCGCTCATGTCCGTTTGCCTATTTCTAGGTGCCGTTACCCGAAAGGGATTGACAACCCCTTTTACACGTCGGGTTGCGAGTATTTGTTATTTGTGTGCAGGTGCTGTCTACGTTGTGTTGCCTGGTTCTCCTACTGGTTCGGTAACCTTGGTCTCATCACTGAGGGAAATACATACTGTTGTTGTGTTGCATCATCCCTTCCTCTTTGGGGAAATACTGACGTAGTTCTAGCAAGCATCAGGTTACCATACCATTCTGGTGTGGTACGTGTTCTGGTCGACCTTCAAGGTTCGGTAGTAACTTGATCTAAAGTTTCATGATCATTACCATTAGCTTCTTCTCTAGTTGGTGTAGGCATCACGGGAACTGTTTTCTCTTATGATCTACTTTCCAATTCGAGTGAAGGTACAATTACCTCATCAAGTTCTATCTTCCTCCCACTCACTTCTTTCGAGAGAAACTCCTTCTCTAGAAATGACCCATTCTTAACAACAAAAGTCTTGCCTTCGGATCCGTGGTAGAAGGTTTACCCAACAATTTCTTTTGGGTATCCTATGAAGATGGACTTCTCCGATTTGTGTTCGAGCTTATCAGGATGAAGCTTTTTCACATAAGCATCACAACCCCAAACTTTAAGAAATGACAGCTTTGATTTCTTGCCAAACCATAGTTCATACGGTGATGTCTCAACGGATTTAGATGGTGCCCTATTTAATGTGAATGCAACTATCTCTAATGCATAGCCCCAAAATGATAAAGGCAAATAGGTAAGAGACATCATAGAATGCAGCATATCCAATAGAGTACGGTTACGATTTTCGGATTACGCTGTGGTGTTCCAGGTGGCGTGAGCTGTAAAACTATTCCACATTGTTTCAAATGAAGACCAAACTCGTAACTCAAATATTCGCCTCCACAATTGGAGCGTAGAAACTTTATTTTCTTGTTACGATGATTCTCTACTTCACTCTGAAATTCTTTGAAATTGTCAAATGTTTCAAACTTGTGTTTCATTAAGTAGATATACCCATATCTACTCAAATCATCTCTGAATGTGATAAAATAACAATACCCGACGCGTGCTTCAACACTCATGGGACCGCATTCATCGGTATGTATAATTTCCAATAAGTCATTAGCTCGCTCCATTGTTCCCCAGAACGGAGTTTTAGTCATCTTGTCCATGAGGCATGGTTCGCAAGTATCAAATGATTCATAAGCAAGTGATTCCACAAGTCCATCAACATGGAGTTTCTTCATGCTCTTTACACCAATATGACCTAAACGGCAGTGCCACAAGTATGTTGCACTATCATTATCAACTCTACATCTTTTGGCATCAATATTACGAATATGTGTATCACTACAATCAAGATTCAACAAGAACAGACCATTCCTCAAGGGTGCATGACCATAAGAGATATTACTCATATAAATAGAACAACCATTATTCTCTGACTTAAATGAGTAACCGTCTCTCATTAAACAAGATCCAGATGTAATGTTCATGCTCAACGCGGGCTCCAAGTAACAATTATTTAGGTCTAAAACAATTCCTGAAGGTAGATGTAGAGGTAGCGTGCCGACGGCGATCACATCAACCTTGTAACCATTCCCGACTCGCATCGTCACCTCGTACTTAGCCAGTCTTCGTTTAATCTGCAGCTCTTATTTCGAGTTACAAATTTGAGCAACCGAACCAGTATCAAATACCCAGATGCTGCTACGAGCACTAGTAAGGAACACATCAATAACATGTATATCAAATATACCTTTGTTCACTTTGCCATCCTTCTTATCCGCCAAATACTTGGGGCAGTTCCGCTTCTAGTGATCACTCCCTTTGTAGTAGAAACACTCAGTTTCAGGCTTAGGACCAGCTTTGGGTTTCTTCATGGGAGCGTAAACCTGTTTGTCATTCTTCTTGAAGTTCCCTTTCTTTCCTTTTCCCTTTTTCTTGAAACTAGTGGTCTTGTTAACCATCGACACTTGATGCTTCTTCTTGATTTCTACCTCTGTCGATTTTAGCATCGCGAAGAGCTTGGGAATTGTCTTATCCATCCCTTGCATATTATAGTTCATCACTACGCCTTTGTAGCTTGGTGGAAGTGATGGAGGAACTCTGTCAATAACACTCTCAGGTGGAAGATCAATTCTTAGCTAAGTTAAGTGATTATGATACCTAGACATTTTGAGTATGTATTCACTGAAACTATTTTCCTCCATCTTGTAGCTATAGAACTTGTTGGAGACTTCATATCTCTCAACCCGGGCATTAGCTTGAAAAATCATTTTCAGCTCCTGGAACATCTCATATGCTCCATGACGTTCAAAACATCTTTGAAGTCCTGGTTCTAAGCCGTATAGCATGGCACACTGAACTATAGAGTAGTCATCAGATCAAGCTTGCCAGACGTTCATAACATTTGCTTCGGCTCCTACAGCAGGTGTGTCACCTAGCGGTGCATCACGGACATAATTCTTTTGTGCAGCAATGAGGATCCTCAAGTTATAGACCCAGTCCGTGTAGTTGCTAACTTCATCTTTCAACTTAGCTTTCTCTCGGAACGTATTAAAATTCAAGGGAACAGTAGCACGAGCCATTGATCTACAACATAGATATGCCGAAACTATCAGGCCTTTCATGATAAATTAAGTTCAATTAATCAAATTACTAATGAACAACCACTTAAATTAACATCCCTAAGGTTAACTAAGTGATACATGATCCAAATCAACTAAACCATGTATGATCATCAGTGGAGATGGAGTTGTCATCAATGGTGAACATCTCTATGTTGATCATATCTACTGTATGACTCATGTTCGGCCTTTTGGTCTCCAGTGTTCCGAGGCCATGTCTGTACATGCTAGACTCATCAAGTTTAACCCAAGAATTCCGCATGTGTAAAACTGTCTTACACCCATTTTATGTGAACGTAGAGTCTATGACACCCGATCATCATGTGGTGGCTCGAAACGACGAACTGTAGCAATGGTGCATACTCGGGGAGAACGCTATTATCTTGAAATTTAGTGAAGAGGTCATCTTATAATGCTACCGTCGGTCTAAGAAAAATAAGATGCATAAGAGATAAACATCACATGCAATCAAAAATATGTGACATTATATGGCTATCATCATCTTGTGCTTTTGATCTCCATCTTCAAAGCATCGTCATGATCTCCATCGTCACCGGCTTGACACCTTGATCTCCATCGTAGTGTCGTGGTTGTCTTGCCAACTATTGCTTCTATGACTATTGCTAACTCATAGCAATAAAGTAAATAAATTACATGGCGCTTACATTTCATACAATAAAGGGACAACCATAAGGCTCCTGTCGGTTGCTGATAATTTACAAAACATGATCATCTCATACAATGACGTATAACTCATCACGTCTTGACCATATCACATCACAACATGCCCTGCAAAAACAAGCTAGATGTCCTCTACTTTGTTGTTGCAAATTTTATGTGGCTGCTACAGGCTTCTAGCAAGTACCGTTCTTACCTACGGCACAAAACCACAACGGTGATTTATCAAGTTTGCTGTTTTAACCTTCAACAAGGCCCGTCGAAGTCAAATTAGATTCAACTAAAGTAGGAGAAACGGACACCCGCCAGCCACCTTTATGGAAAACAAGTTGCATGTATGTCGGTGGAACCAGTCTCATGTACGTGGACATGTAAGGTTCGTCCGGGCCGCTTCATCTTACAATGCCGCCGAATCAAAATAAGACGTTGGTGGTAAGAAGTATGACGATCACCGCCCACAACTCTTTGTGTTCTACTCGTGCATATCATCTACTCATAGACCTGACTCATGATGACATTGTTGGGAAACATTGCATGGAAACCAAAATATATATATGCACGTGCGGTGATCTATCCATGGAGATGCATAGCAACGATAGGGAGAGTGAGTCTATGTACCCTCGTAGACCGTAAGTGGAAGCATTTCACAACTTGGTTGATGTAGTCGAACTTCTTCACGCTTCAACCTATCAAGTACCGAATGCACGGCACCTCCGTGTTCTGCACACGTTCAGCTCGGTGACGTCCCTCACCATCTTGATCCATCAAGACGTCGAGGTAGTAGATGAGTTCCGTCGGCACGACGGCATGGTGATGGTGATGGTGAAGTGATCTTCGTAGGGCTTCGCCTAAGCACTACAAAAATATGACCGGTGGAGTAAACGGTGGATGGGGGCGCCGAACACAGCTAACAATTGATGTTTTTACTATGACTAACAATTGATATTGTGTGCTTGTGAGGCGCACCCTCCCCACATATATATAGGTGGGAGGGAAGGGGAGGCAGCCAGGGCGCCCTAGGGCTTGGTCGCCGCCCCCTAGGGGCCTTGCCTTGCCCTGTGCCACCCTTTCCTTGTATACGGAAGGGGGAGGAAAGAGGGGAGAGGGGAAAGGAAGGAGGAATCCTATTCCCTTTCTTTCCTTTCCTCCTCCCATTTCCTTCTCCACTTAGGCTGGCCCATATGGGGGGCGCACCAGCCCCTTGTGGCTGGTGCGTTTCCCCTCTTGGCCCATATGAAGGAAATATGCCCTAGAGGCAATAATAAAGTTGTTATTTATAGTTCCTTATTTCATGATAAATGTCTATTGTTCATGCTAGAATTGTGTTAACCGGAAACTTGATACATGTGTGGATACATAGACAAAACACAGTGTCCCTAGTAAGCCTCTACTAGACTAGCTCGTTAATCAAAGATGGTTGAGTTTCCTATCCATAGGCATGTCACTACTGCAGGATGCTGCTAACGCGACACTACGATCAGAGACCCTTCGACGAATCTGTGTGTGATGCAACAATTGCAAACGGTGGTGTAAAAGAACCGTAAAAAAGGTGCAAAACGTTTGCGATGGCGAAGCCATCAAACACGGTTCAGATTTTAGTTGCGTGTGCAATGCAGGGCATACGTATCAGTTCAATGAATTGTTTGCGATGAGGAGGAACAAAAGAAATGGGCAGCCAGATGAAGGCGTGTGCGATATACACCATACGATTCACTCGGATGAACTATTTTTGATGAGGAGGAACAATAGAAACGGGCAGCTAGATAAAGGTGTGTGCGATTGAGGGCATATGCTTCAGAAGGATTAACTATTTGCAATTAGGCAACAGAGCAGAAACGGGTCAGCTAGATCAAAGTGTCTGCGATTATTAGCAAAAAAAGGGTCTGCGCTTGATGGCATACACTTCACATGGATGAACTATTTTCTATTAGCCACAACAAACTGAAACAGTTAGATAGATCAACGTGTGTGCGCTAGACGGGCACACCCATTCTAATTAAAAGAAGTGTGCGCGATGGTAATAACGAGCGCGCACGGTTGTTGGAACAAGACGTGTGCGGACGTTGCCTATTGCGGTGCACTCTATGGTGCAAACTCCACATACGCGGCCGAGAAGGTGTACATGCCCACGTTACGCCTTCCAGGAATATTGTCGCACTTATAACCATCAGTAAATTTGGAGCCTACGTCCCGTCACATTCCAAATGGCAAACCTGTTCACACCGATCAAAACCTAAACGGTTTCCCACTTAGGAGCGTATTAGTACTCGGTTATTAATACTACTACTCCAAGATGACTGCACATCCTCCTCAACTCCTCATCCACAAAAACAAACAAGTCATTCATCATCGTTCCCTTGCGTCTGCCATGGCCAGCGTGAGTTCAGGGTCGAGAGATTGCCACCAGGGAGATGCGAGCATGGAAGCGGAAGCACATGAGGTTTCCCTCCTCACCGCAAATGCAACCGGCATGTCTCGCCGCGCGGCCATAGCAGCACAGAGGTCCCGCCACGCCGCCGAAGTAGCACGGAGGTCCCGCTGTGCCGTCGATGCAGCAGACTGGTTGGACCGCACCGCGGAAGCAGAAGAGATGTCCCGCCACACCACGAATGCAGCAGAGGTGTCCTCCCGCGCCGCGATGGCCAGGGAAAATGTCTCGCGGGCAGGCGAGGACTATTACAGGCACATCCATGCAATTGTCCATAGCTAGATGGATCAGATCTCCGGCTGGGCGAGGTTGCAGGACGACATGAAAGCCTCTTTTGAACAGGCTATCGGCGTCATCCGTCAACTAAATGAGAGCAATGCGAAGCTCCGGGCCGAGCGCAACCTGCTGAGGGCGAAGATCGTCTGAAGTGCGAAGCAGCAGGAGGAGACCACTGCCTTGTTGAAGAGGACTGGCGTCATCGTCGATAAACTTATGTACGAGAATGCCATGCTACGCATCGAGCTTAGAAGGCCGGTGGAGGAATTCATGGATGCTCACAAGCAGCATCTTGAGGACAAGAAAGAGCTCATCGCCGCTCGCCGCAGAGACTAGTTCCCGCGGCCTGCAGTAATGCATCAAGAAAGTAGAGATCAGCGAGCCAGATCGTTGTCTTCCTTCTTCTTTTGCCCTTGTGTATTTCGGGCATTGCCGCATGTGGCTTTTTTAAATTATGTTCCTAAATATGTAAGACAATTACTATGCACTGTCATCATCCTTATACTCATCATGCTTGCTATAAGTCGCAGTCAATGCTATATAGGTCCGTCGGATCTTACATCAAGATCCGTGCAAAACTTTCTTTTCAGATTTTCATTTTTCTCTATTTAATCCTAGTCCAGTGAGACATATAGCCACGCCGTAGAACAGGGGCTTGGGAGGGAGATGCGCGGCGGGTAGCGGTCAAAGGGCTCTCCTCCCGATGAGCACGTGCAGGGGTCTGATCGCACACCTCCCGTACACAAATAGCTACCCTGCATGGCACCTCTTAGCCAATAAAAAAAGGGGACACGTGGTGGCACGTAATTAGTAAGTAAAACGCCCACGGTTTCAATAATACTTGTGTTTCCGATTTGTAACGTGACAGCCCTTGTTCCAAAATGACTTTGTTGATTGTTAATGTGTGCGCCTTCGCAAATCGGACAGAAAAAATACCACAGCATGTTGGTGCCATGTCATGACACCATGACAAGTTTCATGATTATCAGGCGTGTTTTGGATTTACAGGAATTAAAAAACCAAGTTTCTCAATCTTTCCGGCCGATCCACGACGCCCAGATGTTTGAATTTCATTCACATTTCTTGCATGGGACCTAGAAATTCACCCAAGGACACACATGTGATTTTTCAACCAACTTTGGTGCACTGGAGCATGGGCTTGTAATTCAAATTTGAATTATGCACATTAAATGCCCAGAAACTCAATTAATGTATAAAAAAGGCCAAACGAGCCCCGACAATTCCTAAATTAAACACAACACTCATGTTGTTCTATGATGACACTAGAATTTTTTTGAAAGCAATAGGAGGCAACGGATATCGTTCCGTCTCCAAAGGTGGCACATTCCCTACCGAAACTATCACGCTTGTTGTGAGAAGCTCTGGTTTGTGAGAAGCTTATACCCAAACCTGCCCCAAATGGCACAAAAGTTTTACCACGGCATGTTGATGCCGCTCCATGATAGCATGCCAAGTTTCATGAATTTTAGACAAGTTTTGGATTTACTAGAATTTAAAAACCAGGTATCTCGACATTTTGCCGGCAATCAACAGTGCCCTGGTGTTTGAATTTCATTCACATTTCTTGCATGGGACCTAGAAATTCACCCAAGGACGCACATGTGATTTTTCAACCAACTTTGGTGCGCTGGAGCAAGTGCTTGTAGTTCAAATTTGAATTATGCACATTAAATGCCCAGAAACCCAATTAATGTATAAAAAGGCCAAACGAACCCCAAAAAATCCAAAATTAAACACAACACTCTTGTTATTCTATGTTGACCCTAGAAATTTTTTGAAAGCAATAAGAGGCAACAGATATCGTTTCGTCCCCAGAGGTGGCACGTTCCCTACCAAAACCATCACGCTTGTTGTGAGAAGCTCTGGTTTGTGAGAAGCTTATACCCAAACCTACCCCAAATGCGACAAAAAATTTACCATGGAATGTTGATGCCGCTCCATGATAGCATGCCAAGTTTCATGAATTTCAGGCGAGTTTTGATTTACTAGAATTTAAAAAGTAGGTATCTCAATGTTTTGCCAGCAATCAACAGTGCCTTGGTGTTTGAAATTCATTCCCTTTTCTTGCATGGGACCTAAGCATGCACCCAAGGACACATATTTGATTTTTCAACCAATTTATTTGCAATGGAGCATGTGCATGTATTTCAAATTTGAATTATGCACATAAAATGCCTAGAAAAACTAGTTAATGTATAAAAATGTCCAAACGAACCCCGAAAAATTCCAAAACTTAACACAACACTCATGTTGTTCTATGTTGGCACTAGAAATTTTTTGAAAGCAATAAGAGGCAACGGATATCATTTCGATCCCAAAGGTGGGACGTTCTGTACCGAAACCAACATGCTTGTTGTGAGAAGCTCTGGTTTGTGAGAAGCTTATACCCAAACCTGTCCCCAAATGGGACAATTTTTTTACCACGACATGTTGATGCCGCTACATGATACCATGCCAAGTTTAATGAATTTCAGACGAGTTTTGGATTTACTAGAGTTTAAAAACCAGGTATCTCAATGTTTTGCCGGCAATGAATAGTGCCCTAGTGTTTGAAATTCATTCGCATTTCTTGCATGGGACCTAAGCATGCACCCAAGGACATAGATTTTATTTTTCAACCAATTTATATACACCAGAGCATGTGCATGTAGTTTAATTTTGAATTATGCACCTGAAATGGCTAGAAAACCAGTTTAATGTATAAAATGTCCAAACGAACCCTGAATAATTCCAATTCTTTTACGACACACATATAGTTGCATGTTCACTTCAGATAAAAGGTCTAGCAATTCAAACACCGTCCATTGCCACAGTGACCCCATTATGTAATTCAAATCAAGATGAAAAATCAAGTAGATCCCACACAGCTTATTAGCACGAACTGTGTGAGATGTAGTACAAAATATCTTGGAGCACCGTTGGTGTATAGTACGCCTATGGCTTACGCGAGAAGGTGCGTCGGCTATAGTCTACAGCCAGTGTGTCAATCACACTAGCTCACTCCCCAAATAATCCCGCCTCTGCATCCCTGCAATCTCGAAAATATTACAGCCTCATAATCTCAAAAATATCTACCGCCTGGAAGGTTTTAATGTTTGATAACACGATTAGTATGTGCGGACCATGTGCGATGTCTGTTACTCCCGCTCTGCTTCAGTCCCTTGATCAAACTTTCAGTAGCCCCGGCATTTTACTCTCTCCTCTGCATCCCTCGCAATCTCAAAAATATCTGCTCGCCCGTGATCCAAATTTTCAGTAGCCCCGCCTTGTTACTCCCGCCTAGTAAAAATTTTAGTTGCCGCAGTATTTCCTCAAACACCACCTTGCCCCGCCCCCCCTCCACACACACCACACACTCCCCAAAACCTCCGCTCACACAAACACACACAACCCTTGAAACCATTGGTAGGTCGCCGCCATCGCCGGCACCTCCATCTTCAACCTCTGCCCGTGTGCTAGGGAGCTCGAGGAGCCAATGGCCAAAAACAGGTTTATCGCGGCCTTTTCACCCGACGCCGGTAATGTGGCCGCCGAGGTGTCCTCATCGTCCTCCGCGGGCTTGATCCGTCGTCGCTGGTCCCCTAGTTCGCCCGCCGCCGCGCCCCTACAATGGTTCGAGGACTTCCCCATCCTCCCTCGGACCCGCCAGCCGATGAGCTCCTACCTCGAGGTCCGGTAGCGGCGGTGGGGGACATGGGTCACCGAGATTACAGATCGGGAGACCCACACCCACCGGCGGCTCGGTAGCTTCCACACGGCCGAGCTCGCGGCCATGGAGTTCGACCGTTGGCAGGTCCGCTACCACGGCGCTGTGGCAAGGCTCAATTTCCCCTTCGACACACGTCCGGTCGACCTCGTTCCGTCGGAGCTAGGGTGGTGAGCTGGGCTATGGTGCGGGAGGACCGCGAGGCGTGGGAGTGCCTCGAGGCCGAGGGCGCCGACGAGGCCTACAAGCAAGAGCTCCACCGGCAGCATCCGGAACTCGTGGAGGCGGAGCGGACGATCTTTGCCAGTGAGGAGGACAGCGAGGTTATCGTGCTCTCCTCCAATGATGAGGTCGAATGCGGCAAGGACGGCGGCGCGGAGGGCGGTGAGGTTATCGCGCTCTCCTCCGATGACGAGGTCGAAGGCGGCGGCGACAGCGGCGCGGAGGCCGTCGAGGTGGGCCCCGAGGATGAGGAGATCGACGTCGATGAGTGGAGGAGTACCTTCCCCAACGACCCCGACGACGGCACCGGCCCAGACCCGGCTCGCGGCACACCGTACATGACGAGGAAGGATTGGCTCGACCTCTACTTCGACCGAAAGTAGTTTAGCTTAGTTTAAATTTATGTTTTATATTTGGTTATGCAAAACTATCTATGTTTATGTTTGAATGCATGCTACTTCCGGTTGAACCTTCTTTGAACTTGATCAAATTGAAGCTTACAACGTAAAGTTTAAGGGATCGACTAGAAAAGGCCAAAAATTGCTGGAGTATATATATATATCCACTAAGGGTTTTTGTCCTTTAACTTTTAAAGGATCGGCAAGAGATGGCCTTATGACTTGTTTATTTCAGTTCTTCACAATGTGATACTCTATATGCTATTTGTCGTGCAGTTCAATTTCATCAATAATAGTTTCAACAATACCACTATGAATTACGATATTTGGTTGATGTTAATGATATTGCAGTTAACATACCTTTTCGTTTTTTTAACAATAACTAGTGTACTTTAGACCTGCACAATACCAGTTTGAATGACTATTTGCTTGTTTTTTAATGTTATGCCTGATGCAGTTAACACACCTTTCCACTTCTTGTTTTGCTTAACTAGCATGCTTAAGCCTGCACACTGAAGCTTTCATTTGTAGATTATGTTGTCTACCATGGATATATTTGGTTGATGTTTAGCCTGTTGTGCCTAACATGCCTTTATATGTACTCATGCAGGACAATATTGAGAACAGTGTTGTTTTCCATCGAGGTTATTTTCATCGCATTGCTTATATGTACTCACTATTCAGGATATCGGTAGCTGGTACCGTATAGCCTGGGGCTGATAAGGGATTAATCATCGAATCGAACATTTCACCGAATATATCTATAACCCATTTATCAGTAGGTTAACTAGGGCCATATCTAATATATCTGAGGCTACATAGAAACATGCATTGTACTGAATGACTAAATATGCAATCCCAGGCTACATAGGAACAAGGAAGAGTGTTACCTTAATGTTTGGATGATGTCTAGATATACATGTAATAAAATCTTATATAATGGGATGGAGGAAGTGTTGCACTGCATCATTTTTCAATTGTTGTTTAGCTTCTAGTACTAAGTTGGTGCTTTTAGGTACATATATCATTGCCAAAGTTCCACTCTTCGACCCTTTCTGGGCAATGAGATATTCATGAACCAGCATCAAGTGAGGAAACTGATAAAGATTGTTATTAAAATGGGTCCAAAGACGTCAATCGAACTATTTTTTATACTTTATGCAAAACAACAGTGAACTGCAGGAAGGTAAGTATAACCCAGTAGCCTTCTTATTACTGCCCATAATGAGTTGTGTTAGATGACAATGTCTGAATCTTTTTTCCTTTGCGGTAGATCCTGAAGCAGTTTACTCAAGGTTACCTCTCAAACTACATGATTGGCAGCCGGCCATGACAAGGGGTTGTACTAGAGTCCTGCATGCCTTCTGCATCCAGGAGAGCACAATAGGGCCATTCCGCTTCACCTTGTTCAGCAACCGGAATGTATGTCGCCTCTTTCTTTACCAACTGTAATACTACAAGTATAGAACCCTGGTTCATTATTCTTTATTTGGTGCTTATGTAATTCTTAAACATATGTACCTGTGAATCGAATAATGCATTGGTTGTTTGAACCTGATGGATATGAATAAAGCTAAAGCCTACTTTCAAGTTTAAATTAGGTACAATTTTAAATGGCAGCAATTAAATTAGGGCAAAATTAGGGTGTGCAGGTCATTACGGCACACACGGTTAATAAAGCACAGTGTGTGCGATATACATCATAATCCGACATGGTTCACGGAGAGGAAATGTGTGTAACAATGCACACAGTTGTCGTTTGCAAAGCCTGTGTGATGTGAGACACTATCACATACAGTGCGGAAAAATTAAATGTGTGTGATTGTCTACCTATCGTACACGGTTTATAATCATGAACTGTTTGTGATGTGCCAGGCATCGTATAACTCCCGTGCCTTGAATCTGCCTGGAAAACTCTCGTACCTGGAATCTGCCTGGATTTAGGTAAAGCCACAAAACTACGACTGCGATGGCAACGCGAGCACAAACGAGTAGCAAGGAAGAAGCGTTTAGGATATTCGAGATATCGAAACGGTTATATATGGACAATTGTATGCATCAAGGCTCCCTATCCCCGATGGTTACTGGGTCGTGTGGGAAGGACCCCCTATCGCCGTCACCCACTAGGCGACGGTTCCAAATGATGTCGCGAAAAGGGGTTAAAAACCGTTTGTATAGCACCGACGCGTACTAGTGTGTGTTCTCATTTGATTAACAGGGTAACATCATTAGGAGAATGATGTGATGGACATGACCCATCCGTTAGCTTAGCATATTGATCATTCAGTTTTATCACTACTGCTTTCTTCATGTAAAATACATATTCCTCTGACTATGAGATTATGCAACTCCTGAATACCGAAGGAATGCCTTGTGTGCTATAGGTATCTTCAAAGGTGTTTGTTGGGTTGGCATAGGTCGAGATTAGGATTTGTCACTCCGAGTATTGGAGAGGTATCTCTAGGCCCTCTCTGTAATGCACATCATAAAAAAACCTTGCAAGCAATGTGACTAATGAGTTAGTTGTGGGATGATGCATTACAAAACGAGTAAATAGACTTGTCGGTAACGAGATTGAACTAGGTATGAAGATACCGACGATCGAATCTCAGGGAAGTAACATACCGATGACAAAGGGAATAACATATGTAGTCATTACAGTTTGACCAATAAAGATCTTCATAGAATATGTAGGAACCAATATGAGCATCCAGGTTCCGATGTTAGTTATTGACTGGAGAGGTGTCTCGATCATGTCTACATAGTTATTGAACCCATAGGGTCCGCACGCTTAACATTTGATGACAATTTGTATTATGAGTTATGTGTTTTTGGTGACCATAGATTGTTCGGAGTCCCGGATAAGATCACGGACATGACAAGGAGTCTTGAAATGGCCGAGAGGTAACGATTGGTATATTAGATGCTAGTATTCGGACACCGGAAGAGTTTCGAGGGGTACCGTGTACATATCGGAGTGTCGGGGGGTTCCCGGAACCCCCCAAGGGAAATATATGGGCCACATGGGCCATAGAAGGGATGCATCCGAATTGGACTAGGGGAAGGGGGCGGCGCCCCCCTTTCCTTCTCCTACTCCCTCTCCTTCCCTCTTTCTCCCTCCAATAGAAGGATTAAAGGGGAGGGGGCGAATCCTACTAGGACTGGGAGTCCTAGTAGGACTCCCCCTCCCAATTCGGGCGCGCCTAGGGCTGGCTCCCTCCCCCTCCCTCCTTTATATACGTGGGGAGGGGGCGCCTAGAACACACATCGATAGTTCCTAGCCGTGTGCGGTGATACGTCCATTTTGCATCATGCTTTTATGTTGATATTTATTGCACTATGGACTGTTATTACACATTATGTCACAATACTTATGCCTTTTCTCTCTTATTTTACAAGGTTTACATGAAGAGGGAGAATGCCGGCAGCTGGAATTCTGGGCTGGAAAAGGAGCAAACATTGGAGACCTATTATGCACAACTCAGAAAGCCCTGAAACTCCACGAAACTCAGTGATACGTCTCCAACATATCTATATTTTTTTATTGTTCCATGCTATTATTTATGAAGTCTTGGATGTTTAATGGGCTTTATCATTCACTTTTATATCATTTTGGGACTAACCTACAAACCCAAGGGCCCAGTCCAGATTGTTGTTTTTTTGCCTATTTCAGGGTTTTGCAGAAAAGGAATATCAAACGGAGTCCAAACAGAATGAAACCATCACGAGAGATATTTTTGGAGGAAAACACGCACGAAAGACTTCGGGGCCAAACCAGGGGACAGAGGGGCCACCCTCGAGGGTGGGGGGGCGTGCCCCCTGCCTCGAGGGCAGCCCGTGTGGCCCCCAATGTCCCCCTTGTTCCTATATATACCTACGTACCCCAGAAACTCCATACACAGAGAGAAAACCCTAATTCCACCGCTGTAGCTGCTGTTCCCATGGAGATCCCATCTTGGAGCCTGTTCCGGGAGGGGGATCCATCACAGAGGCCTTCATCATCATCATCATCATCGCCCTCACCATGAGTTGTGAGTAGTTTACCACAGACCTTCGGGTCCATAGCTAGTATCTAGATGGCTTATTCTCTCTCTCTGGATCTCAATACAAAGTTCTCCTCGGTCTTCGAGGAGATCTATTCGATGTAATCTCTTTTTGTGGTGTGTTTGTCGAGATTCGATGAATTGTGAGTTTTTGATCAAGGTTATCTATGAAAGATATTTGGTTCTTCTCTGAACTTTTTATGTGTGCTCATAATATCCTTGCAAGTCTCTTCGAATTATTGGTTTGGTTTGGCCTACTAGATCTATAGTTCTTGCAATGGGAGAAGTTCTTGGCTTTGGGTTCAATCTTGCGGTGTCCTTTCCCAGTGACAGTAGGGGCAGCAAGGCACGTATTGTATTGTTGCCATCGAGGATAAAAAGATGGGGTTTTCATCATATTGCTTGAGTTTATCCCTCTACATCATGTCATCTTGCTTAAAGCGTTACTCTGTTCGTATGAACCCAATACACTAGATGCATGCTAGATAGCGGTCGATGTGTGGAGTAATAGTAGTAGATGCAGAATCGTTTCGATCTACTTGTCTCGGACGTGATGCCTATATACAATGATCATGCCTAGATAGTCTCATAATTATTCGCTTTTCTATCAATTGCTCGACAGTAATTTGTGTACCCGCCGTAGAATATCGCTATCATGAGAGAAGCCACTAGAGAAAACTATGGCCCTCGGGTCTATCTCTATCATATTACCTTTCCGTCAACTAGCCAATTTCTGTCGTCGTTGTTTATTTGCTTTCTTTACTTTCTGTTTCTATATCAAAAATACCAAAAATATTATCTTATCATCTCTATCAGATCTCACTCTCGTAAGTGACCGTAAAGGGATTGACAATCCCTTATCGCGTTGGCTGCGAAGTTCTTATTTGTTTGTGCAGGTGCGAGGGACTAGCGCGTGGTCTCCTATTTGATTGATACCTTGGTTCTCAAAAACTGAGGGAAATACTTACGCTACTGTGATGCATCTCCCTTTCCTCTTCAAGGGAATACAATGCAAGCTCAAGAGGTAGCAAGAAGAATTTCTGGCGTCGTTGCCGGGGAGGCTTACGCAAAAGTCATATACCAAGTACCGATCACAAACCCTTATCCTTCGCATTACATTTATTTGCCTCTCGTTTTCCTCTCCCCCACTTCACCTTTGTCGTTTTATTCGCCCTTCTTCCGACGTGTGTTTTTTGTTTGCTTGCTTCTTGTCTGCTCGTGTGCTGCTTGCTTGCTTGTCATTATGGCTAGCCCCTTATCCGTTCCTTTGTCTCCCGAGTTTGAAGTACTTCACTTCAAGCAAAGGCAAGGAGAAAACTTAAAAGATGCTTGGTTTAGGATGATGGAATCTTATCATAAGTGCACCTTAGAACTGAATTTTAGAATCTTGCTTCGCAATTTTTATGTTGGATTGAATATGTCTCATAGACAACTCTTAGATTGCGTTGCCAAAGGAAATTTTATCGAAGTTGATCCTAGTTTCGCGCATGAAATCATAGAGGGAATAGTAGGAACACTACCTCCCCAAAAGGAATCAAACTCAACCCCGGAAGGGACGGAAGTTTTTGAGAAAATTTGCGAAGTAACGAAAATATTACAAAAATCTCTTGAACCTCTTAAGAGTGTTAGTGGGAATCTCCACCGCATGAATATGTTGATTACTCTTTGCAATAAGCGGTTGGATGCTTTAGATCTTAAGATTTCTGAATATGAATGGAATCGTAAAGAACCTCCCGGATTCGAGCTTGACACCATAAAAAGGGTGAAGACCAAAGATGGCAATACCTAGATCTATCTTGTATCGTGCCTAGCTAGGGGTGTAAAATGATAGCGCTTGTTGGGAGGCAACCCAATTTTATGTTTGTTGCTTTTGTTGCTGTTAGGGAATAAATATTTCATCTAGCCTCTGATTAGATGTGTTTCCATGTTTTTTAGTGTTTGTGCCAATTAGAACCTTTGATAGGACTTGTGTGAAGTTTATATGATCTTGCTGTGAAAAACAGAATCGTAAGCGCTCACTAAACTGGTCTTCGGATTTTACTGGAGCGTGCTTTTTAGTAGATTCTTTTTGCTGCTGATTGGTAGACAAATTTCACAAATTTACCAATTTTGTTTGAATTTCTTGGAGTTCCAGAAGTAGGCGAACCCAGCAGATTACTACAGACTGTTCTGTTTTTGATAGATTCTGTTTTTCGTGTGTTGTTTGCTTATTTCGATGC
This sequence comes from Secale cereale, assembly GCA_902687465.1. Classification (NCBI taxonomy): domain Eukaryota; kingdom Viridiplantae; phylum Streptophyta; class Magnoliopsida; order Poales; family Poaceae; genus Secale; species Secale cereale. Next base: position 153,312,384 of record LR738709.1, read on the forward strand.
ATCTATGAGTAATATTGGAGGGTATGAACCATAGAGAACTTGGAGTACAGTAGGTTTAACACCAATATAAACAATGAATGAATTCCTTGAGGTACCTTTGAGTGGTGGTTTGATTTCTCTTACTAACGGAGCTCACGATTTTTTGTCTAAGTTTTGTGTTGTGAAGTTTTCAAGTTTTGAGTATTGCTTTGATGGACTATGGAACAAGGAGTAGCAAAGGCCCAAGCTTGTGGATGCCCATGGCACCCCAAGTAAATTCAAGATAATCAAAACCCTAAGCTTGGGGATGCCCCGGGAAGGCATCCCCTCTTTCTTCTTCATCCATCGATAACTATACTTGGAGCTATATTTTTATTCCAACATGCTATGTGTTTTGCTTGGAGCGTCTTGTATAATTTGAGTCTTTTCTTGTTAGTTTGCCACAATCATCCTTGTTGGACACCTATTTGAGAGAGTTAAATATGGGCTAGAAATTTTAAGAACACTCTATGTGCTTCACTTATATCTTTTGAGTTGAATAGTTTTTGCTCTAGTGCTTCACTTATATCTTCTAGAGCACGGTGGTGGTAATATTTTGTAGAAATTTCTGAACTCTCATGCTTCACTTATATCTATTTCAGAGTCTATTAAAATAGCATGGTTAAGTGTTTAGGCTAAAGAAACTAGTCTTCACATGATAAACATCCGATGTCAATGTAGTAAAAAAATCACATCAAGTGCATTGAATAGAAAGAGATGTTGGATGCTTGATAATTGTTTTGAGACATGAGGATAGTGATATTAAAGTCATGCTAGTGGAGTGATTATGAAATTGAGAAATATTTGTGTTAAGGTTAGTGATTCTCGTAGCATGCACGTATGGTGAACCGTTGTGTGACTAAGTTAAAGCATGAGGTATTTGTAGAGTGTCAACCTTTGTGTGGAGGTTGGGGGCGCGCAATGGTTAAGTCCTACATACCTCCCCCTAGGGGCATGCATTGATTTCTTTGTTTTGATAACTCATAAAATTTTGCAGTAAGTATATGAGTTCTTATGACTAATGTTGAGTCCATGGATTATACGCACTCTCACCCTTCCACCATTGCTAGCCTCTCTTGTACCGCGCAACTTTCGCCGGTGCCATAAACCCACTATATATCCTTCCTCAAAACAGCCACCATATTGTTCCTCAAAACAGCCACCATACCTACCTATCATGGCATTTCCATAGCCATTCCGAGATATATTGCCATGCAACTTTCCACCGTTCCGTTTATATGACACGCATCATATTGTCATTGCATGATCATGTAGTTGACATCGTATTTGTGGCAAGGCCACCATGCATAATTTTCATACTTGTCACTCTTGTTTCATTGCACATACCGGCACACCACCGGAGGCATTCACATAGAGTCATACTTTGTTGTTGTAGTATCGAGTTGTAATTTCGTGTTGTAATGAAAGTGTGATGATCATCATTATTAGAGCATTGTCCCATGGGAGGAAAGGCTGAATCTATAAAGCCCCTTCGCAAAAAAAAGGAAAAAAAAAAGAGAAAGGCCAAAGAAAAAAAAAGGAAAGGCCCAAAAAAAGAAGAAAAAAAGAAAAAGAAAAAGAAAAAAGGGACAATTGCTACTATCTTTTTCCACAATTGTGCTTCAAAGTAGCACCATGTTCTTCATTGTAGAGAGTCTCATGCTTAGTCACTTTCATATACTAGTGGGAATTTTCGTTATAGAACTTGGCTTGTATATTCCAACGATGGGCTTCCTCAAATGCCCTAGGTCTTCGTGAGCAAGCAAGTTGGATGCACACCCACTAGTTTCTTTTGTTGAGCTTCCATTCATATTTAGCTCTAGTGCATCCGTTGTATGGCAATACCTACTCACTCACATTGATATCTATTGATGAGCATCTCCATAGCCCGTTAATACGCCTAGTCGGTGTGAGACTATCTCCCTCTTTTTTGTCTTCTCCACAACCACCTCTATTCCACCCATAGTGCTATATCCATGGCTCACGCTCATGTATTGCGTGAAATTTGAACGGTTTGAAAAGATAGAGCATGAAAACAAATGCTTGGCTGAAATCGGGGTTGTGCATGATATGAATATTTTGTGTGATAATAAGGGAGCATGGCCAACACTATATGATTTTGTAGGGATAACTTTCTGTAGCCATAGTATTTTGAGAAGACATGATTGCTTTGTTAGTATTTCTTGAAGTATTGTTATTTCTTATGTCAACATAGACTTATATCTTGAATACTTCAGATCTGAACATTCATGCCACAATTAAGAGAATTACATTGAAAAACTATATTGGTTAGCATTCCACGTCAAAAATTCTTTCTTTATCATTTACCTACTCGAGAACGAGCAGGAATTATGCTTGGGGATAATTGATACGTCTCCAACGTATCTATAATTTTTATTGTTCCATGCTATTATTTATAAAGTCTTGGATGTTTAATGGGCTTTATCATTCACTTTCATATCATTTTTGGGACTACCCTACTAACCCAAGGGCCTAGTCCAGATTGCTGTTTTTTTGCCTATTTCAGGGTTTTGCAGAAAAGGAATATCAAACGGAGTCCAAACAGAAGGAAACCTTCGCAAGAGATATTTTTGGAGGAAATCACGCACGAAAGACTTCGGGGCCAAGCCAGGGGACAGAGGGGCCACCCTCGAGGGTGGGGGCGCGCCCCCTGCCTCGAGGGCAGCCCGTGTGGCCCCCGGTGCCCCCCTTCTTCCTATATATACCTACATACCCCCAAAACTCCATACGCGGAGAGAAAACCCTAATTCCACCGGCGTAGCTACTGTTCCCGTGGAGATCCCATCTTGGAGCATGTTCCGGGAGGGGGATCCATCACGGAGGCCTTCATCATCATCATCATCGCCCTCACCATGAGTTGTGAGTAGTTTACCACAGACCTTCGTGTCCATAGCTAGAATCTAGATGGCTTCTTCTCTCTCTCTGGATCTCAATACAAAGTTCTCCTCGGTCTTCGAGGAGATCTATTCGATGTAATCTCTTTTTGCGGTGTGTTTGTCGAGATCCGATGAATTGTGAGTTTATGATCAAGGTTATCTATGAAAGATATTTGGTTCTTCTCTGAACTTTTTATGTGTGCTCATAATATCCTTGCAAGTCTCTTCGAATTATTGGTTTGGTTTGGCCTACTAGATCTATAGTTCTTGCAATGGGAGAAGTGCTTGGCTTGGGGTTCAATCTTGCGGTGCCCTTTCCCAGTGACAGTAGGGGCAGCAAGGCACGTATTGTATTGTTGCCATCAAGGATAAAAAGATGGGGTTTTCATCATATTGCTTGAGTTTATCCCTCTACATCATGTCATCTTGCTTAAAGCGTTACTCTATTCGTATGAACTCAATACACTAGATGCATGCTGGATAGCGGTCGATGTGTGGAGTAATAGTAGTAGATGCAGAATCGTTTCGGTCTACTTGTCTCGGACGTGATGCTTATAAACAATGATCATGCCTAGATAGTCTCATATTTATTCGCTTTTCTATCAATTGCTCGACAGTAATTTGTTTACCCGCCGTAGAATATCGCTATCATGGGAGAAGCCACTAGAGAAAACTATGGCCCCCAGGTCTATCTCTATCATATTACCTTTCCATCAACTAGCCAATTTCTGTTGTCGTTGTTTATTTGCTTTCTTTACTTTCTGTTTCTATATCAAAAATACCAAAAATGTTATCTTATCATCTCTATCATATCTCACTCTCGTAAGTGACCGTAAAGGGATTGACAACCCCTTATCGCGTTGGCTGCGAAGTTCTTATTTGTTTGTGCAGATGCGAGGGACTGGCGCGTTGTCTCCTACTGGATTGATACCTTGGTTCTCAAAAACTGAGGGAAATACTTACGATATTGGCTGCATCTCCCTTTCCTCTTCGAGGGAATACAACGCAAGCTCAAGAGGTAGCACTCTGTTTCATAAAATATAAAGAATATGTGGCGAAAGAAGTACAAGAGGGGGGCCACCCACCATCCACGAGGGTGGGGGCGCCCCCCCCCCCTGGGCACACCCCTGCCTCGTGGGCCACCTGGGAGCCCCCCGATGCCCATCTTCTGCTATATGAGGATTTTTGACCTAGAAAAAATCATAAGGAGGCTTTCGGGGCAAAGCGCCGCTGTCTCGAGGCGGAACCTTGGCGGAACCAATCTAGGGCTCCGGCGGAGCTATTCTGCCGGGGATACTTCCCTCCGGGATGGGGAAATCATTGCCATCGTCATCACCAACAACTCTCCCATCTTGGGGAGGGTTATCTTCATCAACATCTTCACCAGCACCATCTCCTCTAAAACCCTAGTTCTTCTCTTGTATCCAATCTTTGTATCAAAACCTCAGATTGGTACCTGTAGGTTGCTAGTAGTGTTGATTACTCCTTGTAGTTGTTGCTAGTGGGTTTACTTGGTGGAACATCATATGTTCATATCCATTATGCATATTAATACCCCTCTGATTAAGAACATGAATATGCTTTGTGAGTAGTTATGTTTGTTCCTGAGGACATGGGAGAAGTCTTGCTATAAGTAGTCATGTAAAATTGGTATTTGTTTGATATTTTGATAAGATGTATATTGTCTTTCCTCTAGTGGTGTCATGTGAACGTCGACTACATGAAACTTAACCATTGTTTGGGCCTAGAGGAAGGCATTGGGAAGTAATAAGTAGATGATGGGTTGCTAGAGTGACAGAAGCTTAAACCCTAGTTTATGCATTGCTTCGTAAGGGGCTGATTTGGATCCATATGTTTCATGATATGGTTAGGTTTACCTTAATACTTCTTTTTTAGTTCCGGATGCTTGCAATAGAGGTTAATCATAAGTGGGATGCTTGTCCAAGTAAGGGCAGCACCCAAGCACCGGTCCACCCACATACCAATTTATCAAAGTAACGAACATGAATCATATGAGCGTGATGAAAACTAGCTTGACGATAATTCGCATGCGTCCACGGGAGCGCTTTCCCTCATATAAGAGTTTGTCCAGGCTTGTCCTTTGCTACAAAAAGGATTGGGCCATCTTGCTGCACCTTATTTACTTTTACTATTTATTACTTGTTACCAATTATCTTATCACAAAACTATCAGTAACCGATAATCTCAGTGCTTGCGGAAAATACCTTACTGAAAACTGCCTATCATTCCCTTCTGCTCCTCGTTGGGTTCGACACTCTTACTTATCGAAAGAACTACGACAGATCCCCTACACTTGTGGGTCATCAAGACTCTTTTCTAGCGCCGTTGCCGGGGAGTGAAGCGCCTTTGGTAAGTGGAATTTGGTAAGGAAAAATTTATATAGTGTGCTAAAATTTACTGTCACTTGTTACTATGGAACTTAATCCTTTGAGGGGCTTGTTCGGGGTATCTTCACCCCGACCAGTAGAGCAAAGAGTTGCTCCTCAACCTAATGGACCTACTAAAAATGTTTGCTTTGAAATTCCTTCGAGTATGATAGAGAAACTGCTAGCTAATCCCTTTACAGGAGATGGAACATTGCATCCCAATTGGCACCTAATCTATGTGGATGAAGTTTGTGGATTATTTAAGCTTGCAGGTATGCCCGAAAATGTGATCAAGAAGAAGGTCTTCCCTTTATCTTTGAAGGGAGAGGCATTGACATGGTTTAAGCTATGCTATGATATTGGATCATGGAACTACAACCGATTGAAGTTGGAATTTCATCAGAAGTTCTATCCTATGCATCAGGTTCATCGTGATCGTAATTATATATATAATTTTTGGCCTCGCAAAGGAGAAAGTATCACTCAAGCTTGGGGGAGGCTTAAGTCAATGTTATATTCATGCCCCAATCATGAGCCCTCAAGAGAAATGATTATTCAAAAATGTTATGCTCGGCTTTCTCTCAATAATCGCTCCATGCCCGATACTTCTTGTACCGGTTCTTTTATGATGAAGACTATTGAATTCAAATGGGATTTATTGGAAAGAATTAAATGCAACTCTGAAGATTGGGATCTAGACGAAGGTAAGGAGTCAGGTATAACACCTAAGTTTGATTGTGTTAAATTTTGTATGGATACCGATGTTTTCTGTGAATTTAGCACTAAATATGGACTTGACTCTGAGATAGTAGCTTGTTTCTGTGAATAATTTGCTACTCATGTTGATCTCCCTAAGGAAAAGTGGTTTAAATTTCATCCTCCCATTGAAGTAAAATTAGTTGAACATGTTATAGTTGAAGAAAAGACTATCACTTATAATGTTGATCCTATTGTTCCTACCTCCTATATTGAGAAACCACCTTTCCCTGTTAGAATAAAGGATCATGCTAAAGCTTCAACTGTGGTTCGTAAGAGTAATACTAGAACACCTACACCCTCTGAGCAAATTAAAGTTGAACCTAGTGTTGCTATGGTTAAGGATCTCTTGGTCGATAATATAGATGGGCATGTTATTTACCTCCATGAGGAAGCTGCTAGAATTGCCAGACCCAATACTAGGAATAAACATAGACCTGTTGTAGGCATGCCTGTTATTTCTGTTAAAATAGGAGATCATTGCTATCATGGTTTATGTGATGTAGGTGCTAGTGCGAGTGTAAGACACATTTCCTTATATGAAGAAATTATGCATGATAGCCTGTTGAGCTAGAAGGTATTGATGTTACTATTAAGCTTGCCAATAGAGACACTATTGCACCAGTTGGGATTGTTAGAAATGTTGAAGTCTTGTGTGGGAAAGTTAAATACCATGCTGATTTTCTTGTTCTTGGTTCCCCACAAGATGATTTTTGCCCCATTATATTTGGTAGACCCTTCTTGAATATTGTTAATGCTAAGATAGACTGGAAAAAAGATATTGTTACTGATGGTTTAGGGGATATGTCTCATGATTTTAACTTTGCTAAATTTCGTAGACAACCCATGATAAAGAATTGCCTAGTAAGGATGAAATTATTGGTCTTGCTTCTATTGTTGTACCTCCTAACGATCCCTTAGAACAATATCTGCTAGACCATGAAAATGATATGTGTATGAATAAGAGAAGGGAAATAGATGAAATATTCTTTAAACAGGGACTCTTATTAAAACACAACTTGCCTATTGAAATTCTAGGGTATCCTCCTCCACCCAAGGGTGATCCCATGTTTGAACTCAAACCATTACCTGATACTCTAAAGTATGTTTATCTTGATGAAAAGAAGATATATCCTGTTATTATTAGTGCTAATCTCTCAGAGCAAGAAGAAGGGAAATTATTGAAAACTCTGAAGAAGCACCGTGCTGCTATTGGATATACTCTTGATGATCTTAAGGGCATTAGTCCCACTCTATGCCAACACAAGATAAAATTGGAAAAGGACGCTAAACCGGTTATTGATCATCAACGACGGTTAAATCCTAGGATGAAAGAAGTGGTAAGGAAGGAAATACTGAAGCTTCTAGAGGCAGGTATAATTTATCCAGTTGCTGATAGTCAGTGGGTAAGCCCTGTCCATTGTGTCCCTAAGAAGGGAGGTATTTGTTCCTAATGATAACGATGAATTGATCATGCAAAGGATTGTTACAGGTTATAGGATGGTAATTGGTTTCCGCAAATTAAATAAAGCTACTAAGAAAGATCATTACCCTTTACCTTTTATTGATCAAATGCTAGAAAGGTTATCCAAACATACTCATTTTTGCTTTTTGGATGGATATTCTGGTTTCTCCCAAATACCTGTGTCAAAAGAGGATCAAGAAAAGACCACTTTTACTTGTCCCTTCGGTACCTTTGCTTATAGACGTATGCCTTTTGGTTTATGTAATGCACCAGCTACCTTTCAAATATGCATGATGGCTATATTCTCTGATTTTTGTGAAAAGATTGTTGAGGTTTTCATGGATGATTTTTCCATTTATGGAACTTCTTTTGATGATTGCTTAAGCAACCTTGATCGAGTTTTGTAGAGATGTGAAGAAACTAATCTTGTCTTGAATTGGGAAAAGTGCCACTTTATGGTTAATGAAGGCATTGTCTTGGGGCATAAAATTTCTGAAAGAGGTATTGATGTTGATAAAGCTAAAGTTGATGCTATTGAAAAGATGTTGTGTCCCAAGGACATCAAAGGTATAAGAAGTTTCCTTGGTCATGATGGGTTTTATAGGAGGTTCATTAAGGACTTCTCCAAAATCTCTAGGCCTCTGACTAATCTCTTACAAAAAGATGTTCCTTTTGTCTTTGATGATGATTGTGTAGAAGCATTTGAAATACTTAAGAAAGCATTGATGTCTGCACCTATTGTCCAGCCTCCTGACTGGAATTTACCCTTTGAAATTATGTGCGATGCTAGTGATTATGATGTATGTGTTGTTCTAGGACAAAGAGTTGATAAGAAATTGAATGTTATCCAATATGCTAGTAAAACTCTAGACAATGCCCGGAGAAATTATGCTACTACTGAAAAAGAATTTTTAGCAGCTGTATTTGCTTGTGATAAGTTTAGACCTTATATTGTTGATTCTAAAGTAACTATTCACACTGATCATGCTGCTATTAATATCTTATGGAAAAGAAAGATGCTAAACCAAGACTTATTAGATGGGTTCTCCTGCTATAAGAATTTGATTTGCATATTACTAATAGAAAGGGAGCTGAGAACCCCGTTGCAGACAACTTGTCTAGGTTACAGAATATTCTTGATGACCCACTACCCATTGATGATAGCTTTTCTAATGAACAATTAGCTGTCATAAATGCTTCTCATAGTGCTCCATGGTATGCTGATTATGCTAATTACATTGTCGTTAAATTTATACCACCTAGTTTCACATACCAGCAAAAGAAAAAGTTCTTTTATGATTTAAGACATTATTTCTAGGATGACCCACACCTTTATAAAGAAGGAGTAGATAGTATTATTAGACGTTGTGTATCTGAGCATGAACAGGAATAGATCCTACGCAAGTGTCACTCCGAAGCTTATGGAGGACACCATGCTGGAGATAGAACTGCACATAAGGTACTGCAATCTGGTTTTTATTGTCCCACTCTCTTCAAGGATGCATGTAAGTTTGTCTTGTCTTGTGGTGAATGTCAAAGAATTGGTAATATCAGTAGACATCAAGAAATGACTATTAATTATTCTCTTGTTATTGAACCATTTGATGTCTGGGGCTTTGATTATATGGGACCATTTCCTCCCTCTAATGGGTATACCCATATTTTGGTTGTTGTTGTGATGAGGACATCACTAACAAGGTTACACCCACAACCCCAACTGATACATATACAGGACCAATTACTAGAGCTCGCGCACGCCAATTAAATTACCAGGTACTTTCGTTTCTTGGTAATGATTCTAATGTTCATGAGAATATGATGCTGCCTAAATTGGATACATTTGTCTTGCTTACAAATGAAGGGCCTAGCTTGGACAAGACGGATGAACATTGGAGCAAGATCAAGCATGGAGATGATGGCATGCGCAAGGGGAACAAGAACGGAGTTACAAGTGATGATTTCAGGACTTTGAAGCCACCATAATGAGTGCGTGAAGCCTTGGATGAAATATGCCACTTCATAAATTTTGTCCGGAGGCTATTATAGGTGATGCGTCACCTTATTATTGGGCCAGGCCCATGTAATTTCAAAATATATGAGTATAGGCTGTTTTTATAGTCCGTATGTGTGGGGAAACAAGAGTTAGGGTTGGTTTCGGACCCCTCCTCCAAGGGACACGAAATTCTCCCCTCTTCCTGCATATATACAACCCTTAGGGCGACGTTTAGACTTTGGGTTTTGTTTAGATTAAAGTTCACCATAGCTGCAACTTCGCGTACTTCGTTTGTGTTCAACGACCAGACAAAGGCGTCACAGAACCCCACCTTGATCAATAAAGCTTTCCTCTTATGTTCGCAATATCCAGATTGCAATCTTAGTTTCTTGCTTGTTCTTCGTTTGCCTGCAGGAAATAGACCTTCGTGGTCAGGTTGATCATGCTCCGGCGTGGTCAATAACCTCTCGGAGTTGGTTTAGCGATTGCTAAGGCGCGACGTCCTCGCACGTTCGTAGTCGGATCGTAAAAGTCGACTTCCTCCAAAACGATAGCCACCATCTCATTGAAAGACGAGACACCTTTGCCTATATATATGCCACCATCTCAGTTTGGCATATGCCACAAAAGGATACAAAAGCATGAGTTTAACATAGGTGGTTATGTCTTGTTATACAACTCTCGTTTAAGAGTTTTTGCAGGAAAACTTCTCTCTAAATGGGAAGGTCCTTACGTTATCGACGAGGTCTATCGTTCCGGTGCCATAAAAATCAACAACTTCGAAGGCACAAATCCGAAGGTGCTGAACGGTCAAAGAATCAAACAATATATCTCAGGTAATCCTATAAATGTTGAAACCAATGTTATTGAAACCGTAACCCCAGAGGAATACATAAGGGACACTTTCCAGAATGATTCAGACTCCGAAAAGGAAGAGGTTTGTGGTACGGTAAGTAAACCGACTCCAAAACAGTTCTAACGGCAATTTTTCTCCGTTTTGGAATATTTAGAAAAATAGAAAAAATAAGAAGTAGTCTGGCAAGGACACGAGGCGTCCACGAGGGTGGAGGGCGCGCCCTACCCCCCTGGGCGCGCCCCCTACCTCGTGGGCACCCCGTGTGCCTCCCAGACTCCGTTTTCTTGCATGTTACTTCTTTTGGTCGGTAAAAATTCATTATATATTCTCACGAAGGTTTTGACCATAGTATCACACCAAAATCCTCTATTTTTGTTTCGAGTTGTTTCTGTCGCAGATAAGAGCAAGATGTCTTCTCTGGAGTCAGTTGGAGAGAGTTGAGTGTCTCATCCGACACTTGGCCCAGGAGCAAACAGCGATGCTGACCACTTTGGGCAATCAACGGAGGAAGAGATGGAGGCTGACTTGAAAAGGATAGGCCATGGAGGAAGATCAATAAGTTACTTCTCGGTTTCGAGCCGGATTCACGATGGGGGAACTACAGAGCTTAGCTATTCCAAACTCAGTCATCCCTACCAATGTCAGGTTTCTTTCTTATGAAAATATGAAAAAGAGTGTTACTTGTTCTCCCGCAGCTATGCAACATCCTTGGGTGAAATGAGCTTTAGCCGTCATGGGCAAGCTCCGCGAGGAAATTATGGACCTCAAGCAGCAAGTTAACAAGCTCGAGGAGGAGAATTGTATCCTGAGGGGTATCATTGCCAAGAATATCACATCACCACCTCCGAAGACGGAGACATAATCACATGGGTATGGGCACTCCCATTGGCAACTGCCGAGCTTGGGGGAGGTGCCCCGGTATCGTATCACCATCACACTCCTATCTTTACCATTTTTCTTAGTTTGATCCTTTTGGTAATATCTTGATCTAGTAGAATAAAGTTTAGTATGATCTAGTCGTGAGCTTTGCTTTATGATCTTTATCTTTGTAATCGAGTCCGTGAGCTATATAATAAAGATTAGTTTTGAATCAAGGGCTTGACTTTATCACTATGATCATGAGGGGATAAAAAAAGGGTATCAAAGAGATCATATTGATCTTATGGATAGTAATGACTTCACATATAAAGAGTATGATGAATAAAAGTTGTTGAGAGTTGACAAACATAGTTTTGGTCATCGTTGCAATTAATAGGAATTAATAACGAAAGAGAGGTTTTCACATACAAATATACTATCTTGGACATCTTTTATGATTGTGAGCAGTCATTAAAATATGACATGCTAAAGAGTTGATGTTGAACAAGGAAGACAACATAATGGGTTATGTCTTCTTATATCTGATATAAAGTATATTGTCATGGATCATCCAACATGTTGAGCTTGCCTTTCCCCCTCAAGCTAGCCAAAACTTATTGCACCAAGTGGAGATACTACTTGTGCTTCCATACATCCTTAAACCCAGTTTTGCCATGAGAGTCCACCATACCTACCTATGGATTGAGTAAAATCCTTCAAGTAAGTTTTCATTGTTGCAACTCTCTAAAATATGTATGATCTGTTAGTGTGGAGAAAATAAACTTTGTACGATCTTGTGATATGGAAGCAATAAAAGCGACGGACTACATAATGAAGGTCTATATCACAAGTGGCAATATAAAGTGACGTTCTTTTGCACTAAGATTTTGTACATCTAACCATAAAAGCACATGACAACCTCTGCTTCCATCTGCGAAGGGCCTATCTATTATTCTTACCTTATAAGAGTCATGGTGATCTTCACCTTTCCTTTTTACATTTTATCCTTTGGCAAGCACATTGTGTTGGAAAGACCTGACATATATACCCACTTGGATGTAAGTTATCATGATCTATTATTGTTGGCATTACCCTCGAGGTAAAAGGTTGGGAGGCAACACTACAAGCCCCTATCTTTCTCTCTGTTTGATTAAAACTCCATACCCATAAGTACTGTGTGAGTGTGAGCAATTGTGAAAGACTAAATGATAGTTGAGCATGTGGACTTGCTGAGAAGCTCTTATATTGACTCTTTTCGATGTTACGATAAATTGCAATTGCTTCAATGACCGAGATCATAGTTTGTTAGTTTTCAATGAAGTTTCTGATTCATACTTGACATTGTGAATAGATTGTTACTTTAGCATAAGAATAATATGACAATATATATGTTGTTGTTATAAGAATGATCATGATGCCCTCATGTCCGTATTTTATTTTATCAACACCTCTATCTCTAAACTTGTGGACATATTTTTTGATATCGGCTTTCGCTTGAGGACAAGCGAGGTCTAAGCTTGGGGGAGTTGATACATCCATTTTGCATCATGCTTTTATGTTTCTATTTATTGCACCATGGGATGTTATTACACATTATGTCACAATACTTATGTCTTTTCTCTCTTATTTTACAAGGTTTACATGAAGATGGAGAATGCCGACAGCAGGAATTCTGGGCTGGAAAAGGAGCAAACATTGGAGACCTATTCTGCACAACTCAAAAAGCCCTGAAACTCCACGAAACACCGTTTCAGAAAATATAAAAAATATCTAACGAAAGAAGTACATGAGGGGGCCACCCACCGTCCAAGAGGGTGGGAGGTGCCCCCCTGGGCGCGCCCCCTGCCTCATGGGCCACCTAGCATCCGCACGATGCCCATCTTCTGCTATATGAGGTGCTTTGACCTGGAAAAAATCATAAGGAGGCTTTCGGGACGAAGCACCGCCGTCTCGAGGTGGAACCTTGGCGGAACCAATCTAGGGCTTCGGCGGAGCTGTTCTGCCGGGGATACTTACCTCCGGAAGGGGGAAATCATCGCCATCGTCATCACCAACAACTCTCCCATCTTGGGAAGGTTTATCTTCATCAACATCTTCACCAGCACCATTTCCTCTCAAACCCTAGTTCATCTCTTGTATCCAATCTTTGTATCAAAACCTCAGATTGGTACCTGTAGGTTGCTAGTAGTGTTGATTACTCCTTGTAGTTGATGCTAGTGGGTTTACTTGGTGGAACATCATGTGTTCATATCCATTATGCATATTAATATCCCTCTGATTATGAACATGAATATGCTTTGTGAGTAGTTACGTTTGTTCCTGTCTTGCTATAAGTCGTCATGTGAATTTGGTATTTGTTCGATATTTGATAAGATGTATGTTGTCTTCCTCTAGTGGTGTCATGTGAACATCGACTACATGACACTTCACCATTATTTGGGCCTAGAGGAAGGCATTGGGAAGTAATAAGTAGATGACGGGTTGCTAGAGTGACAAAAGCTTAAACCCTAGTTTATGCGTTGTTTCGTAAGGGGCTAATTTGGATCCATATGTTTCATGCTATGGTTAGGTTTACCTTAATACTTCTTTTGTAGTTGCGGATGCTTGCAATAGAGGTTAATCATAAGTGGGATGTTTATCCAAGTAAGGGCAGCACCCAAGCACCGGTCCACCCACATACCAAATTATCAAAGTAACGAACGCGAATCATATGAGCGTGATGAAAACTAGCTTGACAATAATTCCCATGTTTCCTCGGGAGCGCTTTCCCTCATATAAGAGTTTGTCCAGGCTTGTCCTTTGCTACTAAAAGGATTGGTCCATCTTGCTGCACCTTATTTACTTTTACTATTTATTACTTGTTACCAATTATCTTATCACAAAACTATCTGTTACCGATAATTTCAGTGCTTGCAGAAAATACCTTACTGAAAACTGCTTATCATTTCCTTCTGCTCCTTGTTGGGTTCGACACTCTTACTTATCGAAAGGACTACGATAGATACCCTACACTTGTTGGTCATCATGCAGCGCCCCCCTCCATAGTTTTCTCCTCTGGTCATATTGTCGTAGTTCTTAGGCGAAGCCTGCGCGGATAACTTCACCATCACATTCACCACGCCGCCGTGCTGACAAAACTCTCCATCAACACTTTGCTGGTTCAAGAGTTCAAGGGACGTCATCGAGCTCGTTCAGTGCTTGATCAGTTGAATCGTGAAGACGTTCGACTACATCAACCACGTTAAACTGACGCTTCCGCTTTCGATCTACGAGGGTACATGGACACACTCTCCTCCTCTCGTTGCTATGAATCTCCTAGATAGATCTTGCGTGAGCGTAGGAAATTTTTCAAATTGCATGCTACATTCCCATTAGTGGTTTCAGAACCAGGTCTATGCGTAGATATATGCACGAGTAGAACACAAAGGAGTTGTGGGCGATGATGTTCATACTGCTTACCACCAACGTCTTATTTTGATTCGGCGGTATTGTAAGATGAAGCGGCGCGGACCAACATTACATGATCGCGTTGATGAGACCGGTTCCACCATTACGTGCAACTTGTTTGCATAAAGGTGGCTGGCGGGTGTCTGTTTCTCCTACTTTAGTTGAATCAAATTTGACTGCGGCCGGTCCTTGTTGAAATTTAAAACAGCAAACTTGATAAATCACCGTTATGGTTTTGTGTTGTAGGTAAGAACGGTTCTTGCTAGAAGCCCGTAGCAGCCACGTAAAACTTGCAAACAACAAAGTATATGATGCCTAACTTCTTTTTGCAGGGCATGTTGTGATGTGATATGGTCAAGACGTGATGAGTTATATGTTTTTGTATGAGATGGTCATGTTTTGCAAATGATCGGCAACTGGCAGGAGCCTTATGGTTGTCTCTTTATTGTATGAAATACGAACGACATGTAATTGCTTTACTTTATCACTAATGAGTTAGCGATAGTAGTAGAAGCAATAGTTGGCGAGACGACCACAATGCTACGATGAAGATCAAGGTGTCAAGCCGGTGACGATGGAGATCATGACGGTGCTTTGGAGATGGAGATCAATGGCACAAGATGATGATGGCCATATCATGTCACATATTTTGATTGCATGTGATGTTTATCTTTCTATGCATCTTATTTTTCTTAGAATGGCGGTAACATTATAAGATGATCCCTTACTACAATTTCAAGGTACAAGTGTTCTCCCTGAGTATGCACCGTTGTGACAATTCGTCGTGCCGAGACCACGTGATGATCGGGTGACGGGTGCAAGACAGTTTTGCACGTGCGGAAAACTCGGGTTAAACTTGACGAGCCTAGCATGTACAGACATGTCCTCGGAACACTGGAGACTGAAAGGACGAACGTGAATCATATAGTAGATATGATCAACATAGAGATGTTCACCATTGAAAACTACTCCATCTCACATGATGATCGAACATGGTTTAGTTGATTTGGATCATGTGATCATTTAGATGACTTGAGGGATGTCTATCTAAGTGGGAGTTCTTAAGTAATATGATTAATTGAACTTAATTTATCATGCACTTAGTCCTGATAGTTTTCGTATATCTATGTTGTAGATCAATGGCCTGTGCTACTGTTCCCTCGAATTTTAATACGTTCCTAGAGAAAGCTAAGTTGAAAGATGATGGTAGCAACTACACGAACTGGGCCCGTAACTTCAGGATTATCCTCATTGTAGCACTGAAGAATTATGTCCTTGATGCACCGCTAGGTGAAAAGCCCCCTCCCGCTAATGTGGACGCTTTGAATGTCTGGTAGACGCGGTCTGATGACTACTCTATAGTTCAGTGTGCCATGCTTTACGGATTAGAATCGGGACTTCAAAGACGTTTTGAACGTCATGGAGCATATGAGATGTTCCAAGAGTTGAAGTTAATATTTCAAGGAAATTCCCATGTTGAGAGATATGAAGTCTCTAACAAGTTCTATAGCTGCAAGATGGAGGAGAACAGTTATGTCAGTGAACATATACTTAGAATGTCTGGGTACAATAACCACTTGACTCAGCTGGGAGTTAATCTTTCGGATGATAGTGTTATTGACAGAGTTCTTCAATCACTACCAACAAGCTATAAAGGCTCCGTGATGAACTATAATATGCAAGGGATGGAGAAGACAATTCACGAGCTCTTCGCAATGCTCAAAGCTATGGAGGTAGAAATCAAAAAGGAGCATCAAGTATTGATGGTTAACAAGACCACTAGTTTCAAGAAAAAGGGCAAGGGAAAGAAGGGGAACTTCAAGAAGAATAGCAAGCAAGTTGCTACTCCCGGGAAGAAACCCAAGTCTGGAGCCAAGCCTGAAACTGAGTGCTTCTACTTCAAAGGGACTGGTCACCGGAAGCGGAACTGCCCCAAGTATTTGGCGGATAAGAAGGATGGCAAAGTGAACAAATGTATATTTGATATACATGTTATTGATGTGTACCTTACTAATGCTCGTAGTAGCGCCTGGGTATTTGATACTGGTTTAGTTGCTCATATTTGTAACTTGAAACAGGGGCTACGGATTAAATGAACATTGGCTAATGACAAGGTGATGATGCACATGGGAAATGGTTCCAAAGTCGATGTGATCACCGTCGGCACACTGCCTCTACATCTACCTTCGGGGTTAGTTTTAGACCTGAATAATTATTATTTGGTGCCAGCGTTGAGCATGAACATTATATCTGGATCTTGTTTGATGTGAAACAATTATTCATTTAAATCAGAGAATGACGATTGTTCTATTTATATGAGTAATATCTTTTATGGTCATGCAACCTTGAAGAGTGGTCTATTTTTGTTGAATCTGATTGTGGTGATACACATATTCATAATATTGATGCCAAAAAGATGCAAAGTTGATAATGATAGTGCAACATATTGGTGGCACTGCCATTTAGGTCATATTGGTGTAAAGCGCATGAAGAAACTCCATGCAAATGGGCTTTTGGAATCACTTGATTATGAATCATTTGATACTTGCGAACCATGCCTCATGGGCAAGATGACTAAAACTCCATTATATGGAACAATGGAGCGAGCAACTGACTTATTGGAAATAATACATACCGGTGTATGTGGTCCAACGAGTGTTGAGGCTCGCGGTGGGTATCGTTATTTTCTAACCTTCACAGATGATTTAAGCATATATGGGTATATCTACTTCATGAAACACAAGTATGGAACATTTGAAAAGTTCAAAGAATTTTGGAGTGAAGTAGAGAATCATCGTAACAAGAAAAAAAGTTTCTATGATCTGATAGCGGAGGCGAATATTTGAGTTACGAGTTTGGTCTTCGTTTAAAACAATGTGGAATAGTCTTGCAACTCACGCCACCTGGAACACCACAGCGTAATGGTGTGTCCGAATGTTGTAACCGTACTTTATTAGATATGGTGTGATCTATGATGTCTCCTACCGATTTACCACTATCATTTTGGGGTTATGCATTAGAGACAGTTGCATTCACATTAAATAGGGCACCGTCTAAATCTGTTGAGACAACACCGTATGAATTGTGGTTTGGCAAGAAACCTGAGCTGTCGTTTCTTAAAGTTTGGGGTTGTGATGCTTATGTGAAAAAGCTTCGGCCTGATAAACTCGAACCCAAATCGAAGAAGTGCGTCTTCATAGGATACCCAAAAGAAACTGTTGGATACACCTTCTATCACAAATCTGAAGGCAAGATCTTTGTCGCTAAAAATGGATCCTTTCTAGAGAAGGAGTTTCTCTCGAAAGAAGTAAGTGGGAGGAAAGTAGAACTTGATGAGGTAGTTGTACCTTCTCTCGAATTGGAAAGTAGCTCATCACAGAAAATAGTTCCCATGATGCCTACACCAATTAGTGAGGAAGCTAATGATGTTGATCATGAAACTTTAGATCAAGTTACTACCAAACCTCGTAGGTCAACCAGAGTATGATCCACACCAGAGTGGTACGGTAATCCTGTTCTGGAAGTCATGTTACTAGACCATGACGAACCTATGAACTATGAGGAAGCGATGATGAGCCCAGATTCCACAAAATGGCTTGAGGACATGAAATCTGAGATGGGGTCCAGGTATGAGGACAAAGTATGGACTTCGGTTGACTTTCCCGATGATCGGCAAACCATAGAGAATAAATGGATCTTCAAGAAGAAGACTGACGCCGATAGTAATGTTATAGTCTACAAAGCTCGACTTGTTGTAAAAGGTTTTTGACAAGTTCAAGGAGTTGACTACGATGAGACCTTCTCACCTGTAGCGATGCTTAAGTCTGTCCGAATCATGTTAGAAATTGCTGCATTTTATGATTATGAAATTTGGCAAATGGACGTCAAAACTGCATTCCTTAATGGATTTCTTAAAGAAGAGTTGTATATGATGCAACCAGAAGGTTTTGTCGATCCTAAAGGTGCTAACAAAGTGTGCAGGATCCAGCGATCCATCTATGGACTGGTGCAAGCATCTCGGAGTTGGAATAAACGCTTTGATGAGGTAATCAAAGCATATGGTTTTATACAGACTTTTGCAGAAGGATGTATTTACAAGAAAGTGAGTGGGAGCTCGGTAGCATTTCTGATATTATAAGTGGATGACATATTATTGATTGGAAATGATGTAGAATTTCTGGATATCATAAAAGGACATTTGAATAAGAATTTTCCAATGAAAGACCTCGGTGAAGCTGCATATATATTGGGCATCAAGATCTATAGAGATAGATCAAGTCGCTTGATAGGACTTTCACAAAGCGCATACCTTGATAAAGTTTTGAAGAAGTTCAAAATGGATCAGTCAAAGAAAGGGTTCTTGCATGTGTTACAAGGTGTGAAGTTGAGTCACACTCAAAGCCCGACCACCGTAGAAGATAGAGAGAAAATGAAAGTCATTCCCTATACCTCAGCCATAGTTTCTATCATGTATGCAATGTTGTGTACCGGACCTGATGTATGCCTTGCTATAAGTCTAGCAGGGAGGTACCAAAGTAATCCAGGAGTAGATCACCGGACAGCGGTCAAGAACATCCTGAAGTACCTGAAAAGTACTAAGGATATGTTTCTCGTTTATGGAAGTGACAAAGAGCTCTTCGTAAATGGTTACGTCGATGCTAGTTTTGACACTGCTCCGGATGACTCTAAGTCGCAAACCGGATACATATTTTTGTTGAATGGTGGAGCTGTCAGTTGGTGCAGTTCCAAGCAAAGCGTCATGGTGGGATCTACATGTGAAGCGAAGTACATAGCTGCTTCGGAAGCAGCAAATGAAGGAGTATGGATGAAGGAGTTCATATCCGATCTAGGTGTAATACCTAGTGCATCGGATCCAATGAAAATCTTTTGTGACAACACTAGAGCGATTACCTTGGCGAAGGAATCCAGGTTTCACAAGAGAACCAAACACATCAAGAGACACTTCAACTCCATCTGCGATCAAGTCAAGGAGGGAGACATAGAGATTTGCAGAATACATACGGATCTAAATGTAGCAGACCCGTCCACTAAGCCTCTTCCACGAGCAAAACATGCTCATCACCAAGACTCCATGGGTGTTAGAATCATTACTATATAATCTAGATTATTGACTCTAGTGCAAGTGGGAGACTGAAGGAAATATGCCCCAGATGCAATAATAAAGTTGTTATTTATATTTCTTTATTTCATGATAAATGTCTATTATTCATGCTAGAATTGTATTAACCGGAAACTTGATACATCTGTGGATACATAGACAAAACACAGTGTCCCTGGTAAGCCTCTACTAGACTAGCTCGTTAATTAAAGATGGTTGAGTTTCCTAACCATAGACATGTGTTGTCATTTTATTAACGTGATCACATCATTAGGAGAATGATGTGATGGACATGACCCATCCGTTAGCTTATCATATTGATCGTTTGGTTTTATCGTTGCTACTTTCTTCATGTCAAATACATATTCCTCCGACTATGAGATTATGCAAATCCTGAATACCGGAGGAATGCCTTGTGTGCTATCAAACATCACAACGTAACTGGGTGATTATAAAGATGCTCTATAGGTATCTCCGAAGGTGTTTGTTGGGTTGGCATAGATCTAGATTAGGATTTGTCACTCGGAGTATCGGAGAGGTATCCCTGGGCCCTCTCGGTAATGCACATCATAAAGAAGCCTTGCAAGCAATGTGACTAATGAGTTAGTTCGGGATCATGTAGTACGGAACGAGTAAAGAGACTTGCCAGTAACGAGATTGAACTAGGTATGAAGATACCGATGATCGAATCTCGGGCAAGTAACATACCGATGACAAAGGGAATAACATATGTTGTCATTACGGTTTGACCGATAAAGATCTTCGTAGAATATGTAGGAACCAATATGAGCATCCAGGTTCCGCTGTTTGTTATTGACTGGAGAGGTGTCTCGGTCATGTCTACATAGTTCTTGAACCCGTAGGGTCCGCACGCTTAACGTTCGATGACGGTTTGTATTATGAGTTATTTGTTTTTGGTGACCGAAGATTGTTCGGAGTCCCGGATAAGATCACGGACATGATGAGGAGTCTCGAAATGGTCGAGATGTAAAGATTGATATATTGGATGATAGTATTCGGACACCGGAAGAGTTCCGAGGGGTATCGGGTACATATCAGAGTGCCGGGGGATTACCGGACCCCCCCCCCCCAGGGAAAGATATGGGCCACATGGGCCATAGGAGGGAGGCAAGGCATCCCACAAGTGGTGGCATCCCAACTCCCCCATGGGGAGTCTGAATTGGACTAGGGGAAGTGGACGGCGCCCCCCTTTCCTTCTCCTACTCCCTCTCCTTCCCTCTTTCTCCCTCCAATAGAAGGAATAAAGGGGGCGGGCGAATCCTACTAGGATTGGGAGTCCTAGTAGGACCCCCCCCCCACTTGGGGAGCGCCTAGGGCTGGCTCCCTCCCCCTCCCTCCTTTATATACGTGGGGATGGGGCGCCTAGAACACACATCAATTGTTCATAGTCGTGTGCAGCGCCCCCCTCCACGGTTTGCTCCTCCGGTCATATTGTTGTAGTGCTTAGGTGAAGCCCTGCGCGTATCACTTCACCATCACCTACACCATGCCGTCGTGCTGACGAAACTCTCCTTCGACACTTTGCTGGATCAAGAGTTCGAGGAATGTCACTGAGCTGAACGGGTGCTGAACTCGGAGGTGTCATACGGTTGGTACTTGATCGGTTGAATCACGAAGACGTTCGACTACATCAACCGCGTTAAACTAACGATTCCACTTTCGGTCTACGAGGGTACGTGGACACACTCTCCCCCTCTCGTTGCTATGCATCTCCTAGATAGATCTTGCGTGAGCGTAGGAAATTTTTGAAATTGCATGCTATGTTCCCATCACCATAAGGCCCATATCTTTTGCCGGGGTGCCCAAAACTCCTTCCGGTGACCCGATGAGTACCCGATGTCCTCCGAAACACTTCCGGTGTCCGAATACCAGTGTCCTATATATCAGTCTTTACCTCTAGTCCATTTAGAGACTCCTCGTCATGTTTGTGAACACATCCAGGACTCCGAACAACATTCCGTCACCAAATCATATAATACTATATCGTCCACGAACGTTATGCGTGCGGACCCTACGGGTTCAAGAACTATGTAGACATGAACGAGACACCTCTCTGGTCAATAACCAATAGCGGAACCTGGATGCTCATATTGGCTCCTACATACTCTACGAAGATCTTTATTGGTCGAACCGTTATGACAACATACACAATTCCCTTTGTCCGTCGGTATGTGATGCTTGCTAGAACTACGTCGGTATTTCCCCAAAGAGGAAGGGATGATGTAGCAAATCAACGGTAGGTATTTCCCTCAGTGATGAGATCAAGCCTATCGAACCAGTAGGAGAATCATGCAACACTACGTAAATAACACCTGCACACAAATAACAAATACTCGCAACCCGACGTGTAAAAGGGGTTGTCAATCCCTTTCGGGTAATTGTGCCAAAATTTGGCAAACAGGCGTGAGAGAGTTGTAAATATTGATAGATCAAACGCCAAATAAGATAAAGTGCAGCAAGGTTTGTTTGTATTTTTGGTTTAATAGATCTGAAAATAAAAGCAAAGGTAAATAGATCGCAAAGGCAAATATAATAAAGAAGAGACACAGGGGTCGTAGGTTTCACTAGTGGCTTCTCTCGAGAAAAATGGCAAACGATGGGTGAAAAAATTATTGTTGGGAAACTGATAGAACTTCAAATAATCATGACGATATCCAGTCAATGATCATTATGTAGTCATCACGTCCAAGATTAGTAGACCGACTCCTGCCTCCATCTACTACTATTACTCCACACATCGACCGCTATCCATCATCCATCTAGTGTATTAAGTTCATGGAAAACGGAGTAATGCAATAAGAACGATGACATGATGTAGACAAGATCTATTTATGTAGAAATAGACCCCATCTTGTTATCCTTACTGGTAACGATACATACATGTCGATTCCCCTTCTGTCACTAGGATCAAGCACCGTAAGATCGAACCGATCACAACGCACCTCTTCCCATTGCAAGATAAATAGATCAAGTTGGCCAAACAAAACCCAAATATCGGAGAAGAAATACGAGGCTATAACCAATCATGCATATAAGAGATCAAAGAAGACACAAATAACTTTCATGGATAAAAAGATAGATCTGATCATAAACTCAAAGTTCATCGGATGCCAACAAACACACCGCGAAAAGAGTTACATCATATGAATCTCCAAGAGACCATTGTATTGAGAATCAAACGAGAGAGAGGAAGCCATCTAGCTACTAACTACGGACCCGTAGGTCTACACAGAACTACTCACACATCATCGGAGAGGCACCAATGAATGTGATACACCCCTCCGAGATGGTGTCTAGATTGGATCTGGTTGTTCTGGAACTTGCAGTGGCTGGAATTGATTTTCGTCGACTCCCCTAGGGTTTCTAGAATATTGGGGTATTTATAGAGCAAAGAGGCGGTCCGGGAGGCACCCGAGGTGGGCACAACCCACCAGGGCACGCCTGCTAGTGGGTTGTGCTCCCCTCGGAGCACCCCCC
>LR738709.1:153335779-153366329 GCA_902687465.1 Secale cereale
CCCCCCCCCCAGGCGCTTCTCCGACCCACTGGATGTCTTCTGGTCCATAAAAAATCCACAAAAAGTTTCACTACGTTTGGACTCCGTTTGGTATTGATTTCGTGCGATGTAAAAAACATGCAGAAAACATCAACTGACACTTGGCACTATGTCAATAGGTTAGTACCAAAAAATGATATAAAATGATTGTAAAACATCCAAGAATGATAATATAACAGCATCGAACAATAAAAAATTATAGATACATTAGAGATGTATCAGTATGTTACTTGCCTGAGATTCGATCGTCGGTATCTCTATACCTAGTTCAATCTCGTTACTAGCAAGTCTCTTTACTCGTTCCGTAATACATCATCCCGTGACTAACTCATTAGTCATTTGCTTGCAAGGCTTATTATGATGTGCATTACCGAGAGGGCCCAGAGATACCTCTCTGATATGTTGGGGAACATAGTATTTCAAAAAAATTCCTACGATCACGCAAGATCTATCTACTAGAGGCATAGCAACGAGAGAGGAGAGTGTGTCTACGTACCCTCGTAGACCGGGAGCAGAAGTGTCTAGCGACGCGGTTGATGTAGTAGAACTTCTTCGTGATCCAACCGATCAAGCACCGAACGTACGGAGCCTCCGCGTTCAGCACACGTTCAGCTTGATGATGTCCCACGAGCTCTTGATCCAGTAGAACCTCGCGGGAGAGTTTCGTCAGCACGAAGGCGTGGTGACGGAGATGATGAAGCTACCGGTGCAGGGCTTCGCCTAAGCACTGCAACGATATGACCGAGGTGTGTTTCTTTGGAGGGGGGCACCGCACACGGTTGGGAGAGATCAACTTGATCAACTTGTGTGTCTAGAGGTGCCCCCTGCCCCGTATATAAAGGAGCAAGGGGGGAGGCCGGCCGGCCCCTATGGCGCGCCCTAGAGGGCCAATCCTACTAGGAATAGGATTCCAATCCTATTCCTAGTAGGAGTCCACCAAGAGGGAGAGGGGGAGGAAGGAGAGGGAGAGGGAGAAGGAAAGGGTCGCCGCCCCCCCCCCCTCCTTTCCTTGTCCAATTCGGACCAAGGGGGAGGGGCGCACGGCCCAGCCCTGGCCGGCCCTCTCTCTCTCTCCACTAAGGGCCCAAGTGGCCCATTAGTTCCCCCGGGGGCTACCGATACCCCTCCGGCACTCCGGTTTAATCCGAAACTTTTCCGGAACACTTCCGGTGTCCGAATATAGTCGCCCAATATATCAATATTTACGTATCGGACATTCCGAGACTCCTCGTCATGTTCGTGATCTCATCTGGAACTCCGAACTACCTTCGGTACATCAAACTCATAAAGTCATAATACCGATCGTCATCAAACATTAAGCGTGCGGACCCTATGGGTTCGAGAACTATCTAGACATGACCGACACTCATCTCCGGTCAATAACCAATAGCGGAACCTGGATGCTCATATTGGCTCCTACATATCCTACGAAGATCTTTATCGGTCAAACCGCATAACAACATGCGTGGTTCCCTTTGTCATTGGTATGTTACTTGCCCAAGATTCGATCGTCGGTATCTCAATACCTAGTTCAATCTCGTTACCAGAAAGTCTCTTTACTCGTATCGTAATACACCATCTTGTGACTAACTCATTAGTCAATTGCTTGCAAGGCTTATTATGATGTGTATTACCGACAGGGCCCAGAGATACCTCTCCGACACTCGGAGTGACAAATCCTATTCTTGATCTATGCCAACACCACGAACACTTTCGGAGACACCTGTAGAGCATCTTTATAATCACCCAGTTACGCTGTGACGTTTGATAGCACACAAGGTGTTCCTCCGGTATTCGGGAGTTGCATTATCTCATAGTCATAGGAACATGTATAAGTCATGAAGAAATCAATAGCAGAAAAACTAAACGATCATAGTGCTAAGCTAACGGATGGGTCTTGTCCATCACATGATTCTCCTAATGATGTGATCTCGTTGATCAGATGACAACTCATGTCTATGGCTAGGAAACATAACCATCTTTGATCAATGAGCTAGTCTAGTAGAGGCATACTAGGGACATACTATTTTGTCTATGTATTCACACATGTACTAAGTTTCCGGTTAATACAATTCTAGCATGAATAAAAGACATTTATCATGATATAAGGAAATACAAATAACATCTTTATTATTGCCTTTAGGGCATATTTCTTTCAGTCTCCCACTTGAACTAGAGTCAATAATATAGATTACAAAGTAATGATTCTAACACCCACGGAGTCTTGGTGCTGATCATGTTTTGCCCGTGGAAGAGGCTTAGTCAATGGGTCTGCGACATTCAGATCCGTATGTATCTTGCAAATTTCTTTGTCTCCCTCCTTGACTTGATCACGGATGAAATTGAAGCGTCTTTTGATGTGCTTTGTTCTCTTGTGAAACCTGGATTCCTTCGCCGAGGAAATTGCTCCAGTGTTGTCACAAAAGATTTTCATTGGACCCGATGCACTAGGTATTACGCCTAGATCAGATATGAACTCATTCATCCAGACTCCTTCATTTGCTACTTCTGAAGCAGCTATGTATTCCGCTTCACACGTTGATCCCGCCACGACGCTCTGCTTGGAACTGCACCAACTTACGGCTCCACCGTTTAATAAAAATACATATCCGGTTTGTGACTTAGAGTCATCCGGATCAGTGTCAAAGCTTGAATCGACGTAACCGTTTACGACGAGCTCTTTGTCACCTCCATATACGAGAAACATATCCTTTGTCCTTTTCAGGTACTTCAGGATATTCTTGACCGCTGTCCAGTGATCCACTCCTGGATTACTTTGGAACCTCCCTGCTAAACTTATAGCAAGGCACACATCAGTTCTGGTACACAGCATTGCGTACATGATAGATCCTATGGCTGAGGCATAGGGAATGACTTTCATTTTCTCTCTATCTTCTGCAGTGGTCGGGCAGTGAGTCTTACTCAACTTCACACCTTGTAACACAAGCAAGAACCATTTCTTTGACTGGTCCATTTTGAACTTCTTCAAAACTTTATCAAGGTATGTGCTTTGTGAAAGTCCAATTAAGTGTCTTGATATATCTCTATAGATCTTAATGCCTATTATGTAAGCAGCTTCACTGAGGTCTTTCATTGAAAAATTCTTATTCAAGTATCCTTTTATGCTATCCAGAAATTCTATATCATTTCCAATCAACAATATGTCATCCACATATAATATCAGAAATGCTACAGAGCTCCCACTCACTTTCTTGTAAATACAGGCTTCTCCAAAAGTATGTATAAAACCATATGCTTTGATCACCTCATCAAAGCGTATATTCCAACTCAGAGATACTTGCACCAGCTGATACGTCCAAAACGTATCTATAATTTATGCTTGCTCCATGCCACTTTTGGGTGATATTGCTATGATATTCATACACTTCCATACACTTTTGATCATATTTGGACTAACTTACTAATCCAGTGCACCCCAGTGCCAGTTTCTGTTTTCGGCTGTTTTTGTATTTCAGGTTTTCACGTTTCGAGAACTGCCCAGAAAAATTATATAAAAAATCAGCGATCCGGAAACAACACTGCATCCGAAGGGCAGCCTGGGGAGGCCACAGGGGCTCCAGGCGCCCTGTGGGCGCCCCCCCCCCCCCCCGGGCCGCGTCGGGGGGGCGCCAGGGCCCCCCGAAACTCCCCGGGTGCCCTACTTTGGCATATATTTAAAGGACCCTCCGAAACCCTCAGAACAGGAACTCTTTTCGCGATCCCATCTCTGTTTCGCCGCCGCCGCCGCTTCCAAGATCGGGAGCACCAGGAGAACTCTTCCCGGCACCCTGCCGGAGGGGAGGATCACCACCGGGAGCTTCTCCACCACCATGGACGCCTCCCGGATGACTTGTGAGTAGTCTCCCTTGGACCATGAATCCATAACCAGTAGCTATGTGGTGTTCTCCTCCCGTTCTTGTGCTTCACTAATTAGTCCTCGTGAGCTACCCTACATGATCGAGGCACCTATGTAATCCTTATGCTGTTGCTATGTTGAGTTTGCTGGGATCCGATGGATTATGAGATTATGTTCAGATTGATCTTGAGTAATATATTTGATTCACCTCTTTTATATTTTAGTTCATAAGTAATTCTTGCATGTTCTCCGTTGTTACTTATTGCTTTGGCCGAGTAGTAGGTAGTGACTCCAAGAGGGAACGTTATGCTCGATTGTGGGTTCATGCCCCTCGATGACTAGCTTGAGTGATAGAAACATGAGTCTAGGGGATGTGCTGTTGCCACAAGGGGGAAAACAACGGTGCTTGTGCCCGCGGGTGCAAGGATTGTTTACTTTACGCAAAGTTCTTTTAATGCAGTTGTCTGTTGCATTGAGTTTACACTATGGGTGGGACTCGCAACTTAATACCAGCGAGATGTTCTGGATAGATAT
Source organism: Secale cereale (assembly GCA_902687465.1). Classification (NCBI taxonomy): domain Eukaryota; kingdom Viridiplantae; phylum Streptophyta; class Magnoliopsida; order Poales; family Poaceae; genus Secale; species Secale cereale. The sequence goes on from LR738709.1 coordinate 153,340,209, forward strand.
CTCAAGGTGGATGATTAGTAGTAGATATTGATGGATTTCGGTCTACTTACTTTGGCGTACCGCCCATGCTTTGAACCTCAACCTTTCTTGCAATGTAGTCAACATTGGTTTGCGTTCGTGGTCCTGTCAATTGCCCAGCTGTAATTTGTTTACCTCACATAGCTGTTTTATCGTCTTTTGGGAGAGAGACATCACTAGTGAACATCATGAACTCCGGTCCATATTACCATCATTGATCACATCCGCTATTTATTTCCCGTTATTATTTACTATTGCAAAAACTATCTACACTACTATCATTGCTTTTAACCCTTTGTGAGCTAAAAGGCCGGAGAGATTGACAACCTCTCTGTACTCGTTGGGAGCAAAGTTATTTGTATCTGTGTGCAGGTCCACGTTGGTTGCTACTAATCTGGCGCCGTAGCAATTGACACCTACTTGTTGAACCTAGGTGTCTCTGGGGAATCGATCCTTGGCATCTTTGCTAGGGGAAAACACTTCTACTTACTGCATCTTACACCTTCCACTTGGGGTAACCAACGAGGGGTTCGAGGCCCATCACCAGCCCATAGATGGATCGCTGGAGCTTGCACACTTTATTAGCACCTTTAGGATCGACAAAACCTTCTGGTTGCATCATATACAACTCTTCTTTGAGATATCCATTTAGGAATGCAGTTTTGACATCCATTTGCCAGATTTCGTAATCATAAAATGCGGCAATTGCTAACATGATTCGGACAGACTTAAGCATCGCTACGGGTGAGAAAGTTTCATCGTAGTCAACTTCTTGAACTTGTCGAAAACCTTTCGCAACAAGTCGAGCTTTGTAAACGGTAACATTACCGTCAGCGTCGGTCTTCCTCTTGAAGATCCATTCATTTTCGATGGCTTTCCGATCATTGGGCAAGTCAACCAAAGTCCATACTTTGTTCTCGTACATGGATCCCATCTCAGATTTCATGGCCTCAAGCCATTTTGCAGAATCTGGGCTCATCATCGCTTCCTCATAGTTCATAGGTTCGTCATGGTCTAGTAACAAGACTTCCAGAACAGGATTACCGTGCCACTCTGGTGTGGATCGTACTCTGGTTGACCTACGAGGTTCGGTAGTAACTTGATCTAAAGTTTCATGATCAACATCATTGGCTTCCTCACTAATTGGTGTAGGCATCATGGGAACTATTTTCTGTGATGAGCTACTTTCCAATTCGAGAGAAGGTACAACTACCTCATCAAGTTCTACTTTCCTCCCACTTACTTCTTTCGAGAGAAACTCCTTCTCTAGAAAGGATCCATTTTTAGCGACAAAGATCTTGCCTTCGGATTTGTGATAGAAGGTGTATCCAACAGTTTCTTTTGGGTATCCTATGAAGACGCACTTCTCCGATTTGGGTTCGAGCTTATCAGGCTGAAGCTTTTTCACATAAGCATCACAACCCCAAACTTTAAGAAACGACAGCTCGGGTTTCTTGCCAAACCACAGTTCATACGGTGTCGTCTCAACGGATTTAGATGGTGCCCTATTTAATGTGAATGCAGCAGTCTCTAAAGCATAACCCCAAAACTATAGTGGTAAATCGGTAAGAGACATCATAGACCGCACCATATCTAATAAAGTACGGTTATGACGTTCAGATAAACCATTACGCTGTGGTGTTCCGGGTGGCGTGAGTTGTGAGACTATTCCACATTGTTTCAAATGAAGACCAAACTCATAACTCAAATATTCACCTCCACGATCAAATCGTAGAAACTTTATTTTCTTGTTACGAAGATTCTCTACTTCACTCTGAAATTCTTTGAACTTTTCAAATGTTTCAGACTTGTGCTTCATCAAGTAGATATACCCATATCTGCTCAAATCATCATTGAAGGTCAGAAAATAACGATACTCGCCGCGAGCTTCAACACTCATCGGTCCACATACATCAGTATGTATGATTTCCAACAAATCTGTTGCTCGCTCCATTGTTCCGGAGAACGGAGTTTTAGTCATCTTGCCCATGAGGCATGGTTCGCAATCACCAAGTGATTCATAATCAAGTGATTCCAAAAGTCCATCACTATGGAGTTTCTTCATGCGCTTTACACCAATATGACCTAAACGGCAGTGGCACAAATAAGTTGCACTATCATTATTAACCTTACATCTTTTAGCTTCAATATTATGAATATGTGTATCAGTACGATCGAGATCCAACAAGAATAGACCACTTTTCAAGGGTGCATGACCATAAAAGATATTACTCATATAAATAGAACAACCATTATTCTCAGATTTAAATGAATAACCGTCTCGCAATAAACAAGATCCAGATATAATGTTCATGCTTAACACTGGCACCAAATAACAATTATTCAGGTCTAAAACTAATCCCGAAGGTAGATGCAGAGGTAGCGTGCCGACGGCGATCACATCGACTCTGGAACCATTTCCCACGCGCATCATCACCTCGTCCTTAGCCAATCTTCGTTTAATCCGTAGTCCCTGTTTCGAGTTACAAATATTAGCAACCGAACCGGTATCAAATACCCAGGTACTACTATGAGCATTAGTAAGGTACACATCAATAACATGTATATCACATATACCTTTGTTCACCTTGCCATCCTTCTTATCCGCCAAATACTTGGGGCAGTTCTGCTTCCAGTGTCCAGTCCCTTTGAAGTAGAAGCACTCAATTTCAGGCTTGGCTCCAGACTTGGGTTTCTTCCCGGGAGTAGCAACTGTCTTGCTATTCTTCTTGAAGTTCCCCTTCTTTCCCTTGACCTTTTTCTTGAAACTAGTGGTCTTGTTAACCATCAACACTTTATGCTCCTTTTTGATTTCTACCTCCGCAGCCTTGAGCATAGCGAAGAGCTCGGGAATTGTTTTCTACACCCTTGCATGTTATAGTTCATCACAAAGCCTTTATAGCTTGGTGGCAATGATTGAAGAACTCTATCGATAACACTATCTTCATCAACTTTGCAACCAAGTTGAGTCATATGATTGTAGTACCCAGACATTATGAGCAAGTGTTCACTTATAGAATTTTTTCTCCTCCATCTTACAGCTGTAGGACTTATTGGAAATCTCATATTTCTCAATTTGGGCATTTGCTTGAAATATCAACTTCAACTCCTGGAACATCTCATATGCTCCATGACGTTCAAAACATCGTTGAAGTCCCGGTTCTAAGCCGTAAAGCATGGCACACTGAACTATCGTGTAGTCATCAGACCGTGTCTGCCAGATGTTCAAAGCGTCTACATTAGCGAGAGGGGGCTTGTCACCTAGTGGTGCTTCGAGGACATAATTCTTCTGTGCAGCAATGAGGATAATCCTGAAGTTACGGACCCAGTCCTTGTAATTGCTACCATCATCTTTCAACTTAGCTTTCTCTAGGAATGCATTAAAATTCAAAGGAACGATAGCACGGGCCATTGATCTACAACAACATAGATATGCAAAAACTATCAGGACTAAGTTCATGATAAATTAAAGTTCAATTGATCATATTACTTAAAGAACTCCCACTTAGATAGACATCCCTCTGGTCATCTAAATGATCATGTGATCCAAATCAACTAAACCATGTCTGATCATCACGTGAGATGGAGTAGTTTTCAATGGAGAACATCTTATGTTGATCATATCTACTATATGATTCACGCTCGACCTTTCGGTCTCCAGTGTTCCGAGGCCATATCTGCATATGCTAGGCTTGTCAAGTTTAACCCGAGTATTCTCCATGTGCTAAACTGGCTTACACCCGTTGTATGTGAAAGTAGAGCGTATAACACCCGATCATCACGTGGTGTCTCGGCACGGCGAACTTTCACAACAGTGCATACTCAGGGAGAACACTTATACCTTGAAATTTAGTGAGAGATCATCTTATAATGCTACCGTCGTACTAAGAAAAATAAGAAGCATAATAAGATAAACATCACATGCAATCAAAATATGTGACATGATATGGCCATCATCATATTGTGCTTTTGATCTCCATCTCCAAGGAACCGTCATGATCACCATCGTCACCGGCGTGACACCTTGATCTCCATCGTAGCATCGTTGTCGTCTCGCCAACTATTGCTTCCACGACTATCGCTACCGCTTAGTGATAAAGTACAGCAATTACATGGCGACTGTATTGCATACAATAAAACGACAACCATATGGCTCCTGCCAGTTGCCGATAACTTTACAAAACATGATCATCTCATACAATAACATATAACTAATCATGTCTTGACCATATCACATCACAACATGCCCTGCAAAAAAAGTTAGACGTCCTCTACTTTGTTGTTGCAAGTTTTACGTGGCTGCTACGGGCTTAGCAAGAATCGTTCTTATCTACGCATACAAAAACCACAACGATTTTTCGTCAAGTATGTGTTGTTTTAACCTTCACAAGGACCGGGCGTAGCCACACTTGATTCGGCTAAAGTGAGAGAGACAGACACCCGCCAGTCACCTTTAAGCAACGAGTGCTCATAATGGTGAAACCAGTCTCGCGTAAGCATACGCGTAATGTCGGTCTGGGCCGCTTCATCTCACAATACCACCGAACCAAAGTATGACATGCTGGTAAGCAGTATGACTAGTATCGTCAACAACTCACTTGTGTTCTATTCATGCATATCATCTACGCATAAACCTGGCTCTGATACCACTGTTGGGGAACATAGTATTTCAAAAAAAAATCCTACGATCACGCAAGATCTATCTACTAGAGGCATAGCAACGAGAGAGGAGAGTGTGTCTACGCACCCTCGTAGACCAGGAGCGGAAGCGTCTAGTGACGCGGTTGATGTAGTCGAACTTCTTTGCGATCCAACCGATCAAGCACCGAACGTACGGAGCCTCCGCGTTCAGCACACGTTTAGCTTGATGACGTCCCACGAGCTCTTGATCCAGTAGAACCTCGCGGGAGGGTTTCGTCGGCACGACAACATGGTGATAGAGATGATGAAGCTACCGATGCAGGGCTTTGCCTAAGCACTGCAACGATATGACCGAGGTGTGTTTCTATGGAGGGGGGCACCGCACATGGTTGGGAGAGATCAACTTGATCAACTTGTGTGTTTAGAGGTGCCCCCTGCCCCCGTATATAAAGGAGCAAGGGGGGGCCGGCCGGCCCCTATGACGCGCCCTAGAGGGCCAATCCTACTAGGAATAGGATTCCAATCATATTCCTAGTAGGAGTCCACCAAGAGGGAGACGGGGAAGGAAGGAGAGGGAGAGGGAGAAGGAAAGGGGCGCCCCCCCTCCTTTGCTTGTCCAATTCGGACCAAGGGGGGCGCGCGGCCCAGCCCTGGCCGGCCGTCTCTCTCTCCACTAAGGGCCCAAGTGGCCCATTAGTTACCCCTCGGGGTACCGATACCCCTCCGGCACTCCGGTTTAATCCGAAACTTTTCCAAAACACTTCTAGTGTCCGAATATAGTCGTCCAATATATCAATATTTACGTCTCGGACATTCCGAGACTCCTCGTCATGTCTGTGATCTCCTCCCATACTCCGAACTACCTTCGGTACATCAAAACTCATAAACTCATAATACAGATCGTCATCAAACATTAAGCGTGCGGACCCTACGGGTTCGAGAACTATGTAGACATGATCGAGACTCATCTTCGGTCAATAACCAATAGCGGAACCTGGATGCTCATATTGGCTCCTACATATTCTACGAAGATCTTTATCGGTCAAACCGCATGACAACATAGGTGGTTCCCTTTGTCATCGGTATGTTACTTGCCCGAGATTCGATCGTCGGTATCTCAATACCTAGTTCAATCTCATTACCGGCAAGTCTCTTTACTCGTACCGTAACACATCATCTCGTGTCTAACTCATTAGTCAATTGCTTGCAAGGCTTATTATGATGTGTATTACCGAGAGGGCCCAGAGATGCCTCTCCGACACTCGAAGTGACAAATCCTATTCTTGATCTATGCCAACACCACGAACACTTTCGGAGACACCTGTAGAGCATCTTTATAATCACCCAGTTACATTGTGACGTTTGATAGCACACAAGGTGTTCCTCCGGTGTTCGGGAGTTGCATAATCTCATAGTCATAGGAACATGTATAAGTCATGAAGAAAGCAATAGCAGAAAAACTAAACGATCATAGTGCTAAGCTAACGGATGGGTCTTGTCCATCACATCATTCTCCTAATGATGTGATCTCGTTGATCAAATGACAACTCATGTCTACAGCTAGGAAACATAACCATCTTTGATCAATGAGCTAGTCTAGTAGAGGCATACTAGGGACATACTATTTTGTCTATGTATTCACACATGTACTAAGTTTCCGGTTAATACAATTCTAGCATGACTAAAAGACATTTATCATGATATAAGGAAATACAAATAACATCTTTATTATTGCCTCTAGGGCATATTTCCTTCACGATACTCGGAGTGACAAATCCTAATCTCGATTCACGGCAACCCAACAAAACACCTTCGGAGAAACCTGTAGAGCATCTTCATAATCACCCAGTTACGTTGTGACGTTTGATAGCACACAAGGTATTCCTCTAGTATCCGGGAGTTGCATGATCTCATAGTCAAAGTAATATGTATTTGACATACATGAAAGCAATAGCAATAAATTGTGCAATCAAATGCTAAGCTAACAGATGAGTCTTGTCCATCACATCATTCTCACAATGATGTGATCCCATTATCAAATGACAACTCATGTCCATGGTTATGAAACCTTAACCATATTTGATTAACGAGCTAGTCTAGTAGAGGCTTATTAGGGACACGGTATTTGTTTATGTATTCACAAATGTATTTAGGTTTCCGGTCAATACAATTCTAGCGTGAATAATAAACCTTTATCATGATAAGGAAATATAAAATAATAATAACTTTATTATTGCCTCTAGGGCATATTTCCGTTAGTACGTTCCCTACTCAACCCATTTTTGGTCGTTTGGTAGCCTGTGTGGGTCTCCTCGGCTATGCTCTGCTCAACCCGAATTCCCCCACAGCCTCGCTCGGGAAATAACATATAAAAGGCGGTTCACTGGTCAGCATGCATGTGTCGAACCCCACAAAAAAATCTGAGCCTTAGAGCCTATTCGAATCCCCTCCGCTTTTTAATTTTTTTTGACTCGGCTCCCTACTCTTGGATTGTTGGCTCCACGTGCAAAATCAAGAGTAGATAACATGTTCGGCTGCCAACTCCACCCCATATGGTCAGGGGGAGGGTTGATATATGCGAGAGGGACATTCTGGATCAGACAACCGGTAAGTTGCGGAGTCGCACGCGGAGCTCGGTTTTTGCCACTCCGCCAGATTGTACTACGGTCGGCTCCGCTCCACTCCTTTAACTCCACGAAGATGTGGCATTCGGTGTTGCTCTGGTCACTCCATGAAGAGTTGCAGAGTAGATGAGATCTTAATAGGTTCTTACTCTTATCTTCAATGACTATCTCTTCCGAAAAACATTATGAGACATATTGTGCTAAGAGATCATCTCTTAACTAAGAGAATACAAGTCATTTCTTATGATTTCTCTCTTCTCTGCCTCAACATTTATCCTACATGGTACTCCTAAGATAGCACCATTGTACATGCCCTAAGATAGTTGGAGCCAAAATCGCGCAAACATCAGAAAAATGGAATGTTTTTTTCTATATAAAATGCTCTCCGATGCATGCAATCTCGAACATGAATCTCAAAGAGGTGACAGCATGGCAATGCTTGTTCACTTCATGCATCCTTTCAAGTGAAGGGCGCAAACGTTCGCTCTCAAACACCCTCCCGACCATATTTGTAGCATGAGACTCCCATATGATCTAGCATGACAATTCTCCATGCCGTAGCATGACAATTTGCTCTGTTGTAGCATGGCAATTCTTGGACCTCTGGGAAACATATTTTTTCTTAGAGCAACTGTAGTGAAGTCGTTGTACGACCCCAATCAACATAATAACAACCAATATGGTGATTTTGTGTCAAAATGACATTCTTGCAGAGTCGGCACAAAGGAGTCGATCGACATAATTTATGAAGCTCACTACGCAACCTTGTGTCATCCATATTTGGAGGCTGGGGAGGTCTCATATGGAGCTCGCTTCATTCCCAACTGCCATCACAAGAGGGAGGTTTCAATATATTTTTCCTCCTCACGCCATGCTCGGATTTAGAAGTTGTGCGGTGTAGGTACATGCACCACCATCGACAGATGATCACCATCGAGTAACGGTGATGGGACAACTAACCACCAACCTGTCAAAATATAAACTATACAGACCAGGGATCAAGGATACCATGTGATTATGTGTTCGGTCGGGGGCTAAATGCTCTATATTTCTTTGGGTGAGCAACGAAAGAGACATAAAGGTTTATACAGATTCAGACCAATGTTGACAGCGTAATACTCTACTCCTACTCTTAATTGATATGAGAATGAGGCGTTTACAAGTGTTGAGGAGGCTAAATAATATGCTCGGGTTAGCTAAGTGTAGAACTCAGGGTGCTGACCTAAGGACCCAAGCAACGCTTCTTCTTCTTCTTCTTCTTCTTCTTCTTCTTCTTCCCTATCCTAGCTTGCGCTCCTAGCTCTCGTGTTACTTGTGATGTGTAATGTTTTAGATAGCTATTGCCTTGTCCAAAAATTGCCATGGTCTTCCCCTTATATAGGCCTGGGGTACCACAAATAGTTGGTTGGTACGTGTGAACACGCACAAAAGAAGATGGGTATCCATCTTACGTGGTAACTATTTGTCTTCAGCCTCCCTGTTATGCACATGATAAGTTGGCATTGCAGGTGTAAGGAAATCGAGTGCACCTGGCGGTTATCCCGTCTCGTGGGTCCCTTTTGTCTTTGTCCGTCTTGACATGATGTGAGCCGACGCTTCCCTTTAGTAAAAAAGGAGGGTTTGCCATGTAGCTTTCACCTGACCAATAAGGTTAGTACCTAATCGTCCCGAGGTGCTCGCACCGCCAGTAAAACATGACGATGGTGGCCTACAATATGTAGGCATGTACCAAAGGCTAGTCATAGTGGTAGTAACATAGCGCACCTCAAGAAATTTTTGCTTATGTGGCAAGTAGTTAATGAGAAGTGGTAACATAATATGTTACTGTAACCTAGCGCTTCCCAAGACAAGATGAGTCTAGAAGCTATTAAATGAAGCAACATATGACACTATACTATATTACTTTGCACTATAAAGGTAGTAATCTAGATTAGTTTCATATGCATGACACTAGTATAAATGACTCCCCACTATGACTAGCCTAATCGTAGACTGCACCTGCATTAAATGTGTGGTCCGGGATGTGGCTTCACAAAGGTTGTCGAAACTGTTTGCATGTACGTTACGTGTGTCGGAGAAGGCAAGTGTTTCGGACATCGAAAACTCCCCTAACGTCACTTCTAACCTCGGACATCGAGAACTCCCCTAACGTCACTTCTAAAGTTTTCTAATCCGACATGACTTACTTAGCAGTAGATTCTCATGGAGATCTAAATGCCAACATGTAGTAAGCCGTAACTAGCTCATTCTAGATGTTGTAGTCTTAATTGGGAGGAGGTATTCAATCATAGTTTCTTCTTACTAGAGTGTGACGCGCGCCTTGCCACGCCGTTTTTTAGTCAAGATTTTTACCCGGTCCATTACGGCTGGCTTGTTACATTTCACCTTGGTTAGGTGGACATTTAATTATGTTTGTGTTGTTGATTATGGATGTGTTGTTTCTTTTACCTGTATGGTATTCTCTAATGCAAACGGTACATGGTGTCCATGGTGGAGTAAATGGTTTGGTGGATCGTTGTGATGTTGCTAGACGTCGCAACATTGGTGCTCGCCCATGATGTTTACGTGAGCCGCTTGATTATCTGCGAGTGGGTCCATAGCCCCCGAGGCACCGAAGCACACTCTTACAAACGCGTCCTACGAGTGACCTCCCAAAGCCTCGAGGAACCATGGCTCAACATTCCTAGGGAGCTTAGTAACTTAGGATTGTATTTTTCATGATGCCCCTCTTATCCAATAATTCATCACCATCGATGTTTGAACAAAGTGTTAAATGATTCCATTTCTCACAAAACATGTAACGTTTGGCTACCACAACCTTTATAGAAAGAGAATCGGAAGCAACTGCCAAATAGAGGCAAACTTATTTATCGAACAATTCAAACAAAAGTAGGTATTGGGTGGACCTAGAAAAACATAACCCTAATGCTCATGGTGGTGCAGTTCGGATTTTGAACCAGGGTGGTCAAATTGACACATTTATTGCTAAGATTGAGGATGGTCACTGATTTGATCGGCACTCCGCGGAGACCATGAGCGCAACCTGTAGCATTGGCCCTTTGCTGTCCGCCGCCGTCGACTCATTTCCTGGGTCCCGGGCAACGGAAACCGCCCCTTGGCAGCTGGCGCCACGACGGGAGCCTGGGCAGATGGATCTATGGATGGATGGATATTCTGGATAGGCAGTTATCCTATCCTAACATACCCACCAGGCACCATCCCTGCTGCTCAGGCCAACTCCACCGCGCGACCCTATCCTGTCCGGCCCCATCCGTTTGGGGTAAAACGGACGAATAGCGCGGCCCAGTGCACGGCCTCAAACGGACAAATGTCCGGATTTCGTCCGTTTTCGACCCATCCTCGGCCCAAAGTTGCGCTCGGTTTGGGGTGAAACGGACGCGCGCGAACGGCCTGGACGCACGCCCTTGTCCCCCTAGTGGCCCACCTGTCGGGCACTAGCAGTCCCTCCGCTCCCAACGCTTCCACCCTCTCTCTCCCGCCCCGCCCAGCCGTCGGTGTCGCCGCTATTCTCAGGCCGCCTCCCCACCGAGCAGCCTCCGGCCGTCCCTACCATACCACTTCGCAACATGGTCGCCACCACGCCCATGCTTTGGCCGTAGTTTTGGCCGTCGATCGGAGGTTTGGCCCTCGCCGTCTTTGCCGGCCGCACAGGGGACAGGACCGTCGGCGGTGCACCACAGCGGCCTCGGCAGCTTCCCACGAGAGCTCCAGATCGGCCTGTAGCCGGCCGGCAACCACCCCTGCTGCGTCGCGGTGATCATTGCGGCCTGTTCGCCAGCACGACCTCAAGGTGTTCGGCATTTTGCCCACAAAGGTATGGACAGTGGAGACGAGGTTTTCTTCCATCACTTCCTTTGTTCATCGGACGATTCGTCGTCGGATGATGAAGATCTTGTGGTGGCTGCACTGGTCGTTCACGACCACGTTCAACGGCAGCTTCCTCGGTACAGGGGGTCACTCCCTAGCCGTGCTCCAAACCTGAACCGCAACAGGGAGAGAGGACATGCCCTGCTCTATACTGATTACTTTGCCAACACCCCGCTCTTCAAACCGGATAAATTCTGTCGCCGTTTTCGAATGGCAAGGCATGTGTTCAATCGTATCCGAGAGGGAGTGGTTGCTCATGACCCATACTTCGAGTGCAAGACGGATGCCCTTGGCAAGCTTGGATTCTCCTCTTACCAGAAATGCACCGCGGCCATCTGCATGCTTGCATGTGGAATTCCAGGTGATCTGGTGGATGAGTATGTGTGGATGAGTGAGACAACATGTCTGATGTCAATGTACAAGTTCTGCCAGGCTGTGATCGACGTGTTTGGCCCTGAGTACTTGTGGCAGCCAACTGCCGCTGACACACAGAGACTGTTGGCGGCTAACGCGGCTAGAGGCTTTCCAGGCATGCTTGGCAGCATTGATTGTATGCACTGGGAGTGGAAGAACTGTCCATTTGCTTGGCAAGGCCAGTACAAGGGGCATGTGAAAGCGTGCACTATCATATTAGAAGCGCTGGCATCGCAAGGTCTTTGGATATGGCATTCTTTCTTCGGCATGGCAGGTTCTCACAATGATATCAACGTGCTGCAGCGTTCACCAGTCTTCACGAGGCTTGCAGAAGGCCACTCCCCACCTGTCAACTTTGAGATCAACGGCCACCATTACAACAAGGGATACTATCTAGCAGATGGTATATATCCTTAGTGGTCAACTTTTGTGAAGACAATCTCGAAACCCCTAGATGAGAAGAGAAAGAGATTTGCCCAAATGCAAGAGAGTGTTAGAAAGGATGTGGAACGTGATTTTGGTGTGCTTCAATCCCTGTTGGGTATCGTTCGAAACCCTGCACTATCATAGGATGAAAGGAAGCTTTGGGAGGTGATGACTGCTTGTGTGATCATGCACAACATGATCGTCGAGGACGAGCGTGATGAGAGTATCTTCGACCAAGAATTTGATTATCAAGGTGAAAATATTGAGCCCCTGCACCAAGACCCGGCCACATTTGAACAGTTTGCCCAATTCCACCGTGAGATGCGTGATTGGAACACTCATTTGAATCTTCAAAATGACTTGGTTGAGCACGTGTGGGATCACCTTGGCAACCAATAGATGTATTGGTCCGTTTTATTGAAGACAATTTCAATTTGGTTGTAAAACTATTTTATTGAAGACAATTTCAATTGGGTTGTAAAACTATTTTAATTTTCAGACAAATATTTAGGTTGGAACTAGTTTTGATGCAAATTTAGGCATTTTTGACCCTGACGGTCAGAATGGGGCAAATGAATGCGTCCGCGCGTTGGCCGCATGGCCACCGCATCCGAGGACAGGCCCGAACATGACCCCAAATCCCTACCCAAACGGACAGAATTCGAATAAAACGGACGTCTGTTTAGGGTCGTGCGATGGAGTTGGCCTCACTAGGCACAGTCCACGACCACTCGTCCAGGTCGGGGCTTGTGCTGCTTCCGGCTGGAAATTGTCTCCATGGTGCACCGCCGCTCCTATTACCTGAATGCCCATGCTCGCTAGACTTGCTAATCACCGCTAAAAAAATCCCAATGTGTATCTGGGTAGCTTCATGTAGGTCCTCCATATATGACTAATCGAGTCATCGAACAGGCGCATTTGGACGGTAGCGGCACGGCAATCTCCAATCACGGCTGGTCCCAATGCAAAGGAACTTCCAGCAGGAACTTTGGTCCAACTCAGCAAAGATTAGCATTAAAAAATTCTCCAATTAGCATTAAAAATATCCCGTACGCAGCCCTATGTTCCGGCCGGCCCACACGTGACCAATCAGCATTAAAATTTCTTGTATCTGGTGCAATGTTCCGGTAACCATGTAAGTTCCTCTAAAACTCTCTCTCTTCATTAAATCAATGCCACGTAGTATTTTTTGCTGAGTTGGATCCGAAGTTCCCGCTGAAGTTCCCTGCATTGGGGTCAGCCTGAGGCACTTGACGATGCACTTCTCATGGAGCCCGTGCCCGCATGCCATAAAGGCGGCCTCCAGTTGAAATCGAGCCGGCACAGAGCTTGGTTGACTGCAGGCGTTTAGCAGCGAACAAGTGGGACAAGACGGTCGGTCTCCACCCAATACGTGCGCCGGCCCGCGAAGAACTGGGCAACGTCGGCGTGCTTCCGGAGCTCTTCATCCACCCTCAGGAGGCGCATGCCAGTGACTGCAGAAACACCACATAGGGTGCGCCGGAGAAGTCGCCGGAGAGCTGAGGCCAATCTGTGTCAACATCGGCCTCCCATGCATTGGCCTCCGCGGCATCCTGCGGCCTGCGCTAACGGCGAGGGCTTGGTCGACTCGTCTCCTTGAGCAGCCACCGTCGTTTGCCTCCTTTAGCCGCCGCATGCCCGTGAGCCGGATGCCCGAGTCTCTCGTTTAGCAGAAATACGGAGACCCTCCCATAAGCACAGACCGCCGAACACTCGAATCCTTCCCTTGACGCTAGACCTCGAACCGACAAAGATACCTGTCCACACGCACAGCTAATGCATACAACACGGACACGTGGACCCATCTGCCATCCGTGGGTTCACCCCCTCTCAAATGTTGACCCACACAACTACCACACCAACTATTCATCCGGAGCTACAATCATGGGAGCTTAGTAATTGCATATATATTGATACCAATGTGGCTTCTTGGGATTGTCTATTTGTCGGTACGCTCATGCTACACTGGTTTTTAGACTAGCCATATAATGGGTAGTAACATAGAGTAGTAACATGCCCATGTTACTACTCTATGTTACTACCTCTATAGTGGGGAGTAACATATGTGTGGTAACATGGAAGACTTCATTTATTAGGCCATAGACTCATCTTACCTTGATATGTGTGATGTTACTCATACTAGTAGTAACTAGCTATGTTACCACATGCCTCTCTTTCTTCATTTATTGCTTGCCACATCATCTTTTTTATCTAGATATGTGTGATGTTACTACCTATGTTACTCCCACTATGGGTAGTCTTATTATGCCGGTAGTAGACCCCAGCCCTACCTCCAATGATCTGTTTCGCGGAGTGAGGCCAGATGGGTCCCATTTTTGATGGGTCGGCCCAATAGCGGCTTTTCGCAGAAGCGGGAAATGCGCTATCGACGAGCGGATGGATCCCTCGAATTCTGTGTGGAGCGGTAACTTCTCACGTTACGTGCTTCATAGGCGGTATTAACTTCCTGCGTCTGTTCTTACTTGTTCAAAAAGGCTAGGATTCAGGGAAAACTTTATACATGAAAAAGTTTCACATTTTTGATATCTTTGAAACGATAAATCATTTTCCCCATTCCAATCAAGTTTTGAAAGAAAAAACTCCTTCAAAACAAATTCCACTATTTTTTAAATTCAATTTAAACCATAAAGAATTAACGGGAGTTCTATACCAAATAGTTTTGCATTTGCACCTGCTTTCAACGCCCTATCATTTGCTACATTCCGACAAACCGTTCGAAAATGAACTAAAAAATACACTCGCATTCAAATTTGTGATGTATTTAAATTATTTTTAAACCTTTCGGAATTAGAAAACATCTCCACATGAAAAGGAGCACATTGGCATGTGCTTTCCAAAGCCAAATCATTTGCATCATTACTGTAAATTGTTCAAAAATGAGGTCGAAAATACAACATCGTTTATATGGTAAAAAGAACCCGCCACTTTTCAAATTACTTTTAAAATATATGTAATTGGAGAAAACTTCTAAATGAAAAAGGAGAGCGTTTGCATCAGCATTCCAACACCATATCCTTTGCGGCATTCCAACAAACCATTTGAAAATGAAGTAAAGATACTCTTGATGTTTTTACAACACTAAAACAACATTTTCAAAACTACTCTTAAACCGTAATGATTTTGTGAAATTGCTCAACGTAGGTTATGAGCGTTATGCCCGAGGCTTTTCAACAATATATGGCATGTGCGTGTGCGCTCGTGTGCGTGCGTGCGTGTGTGTGTGGGCGCGCGTGAGAGAGAGAGAGAGAGAGAGAGAGAGAGAGAGAGAGAGAGAGAGAGAGAGAGAGAGAGAGATCTTTAAACAAATGCTCACACGTTTAAACCTATGTTCAAGATAATTCCAAGCAAATATTCACGAAAAAAGTAAAACAGTAATATGTGGGTAATTTGTAAAAAAACATGTTCATACATTTAAATAAATAACCATCCGGCTGGCGCTCGCGTGCGACCCTAGCGGCCCGGCCCCACAATCTCCTAAAAAACCTGACGCAGAAAGAAAAATAATATTTTTAAAAATGCTCACATGTTTAGAACTGTATTCAGAATATTTCCAAGCAAATATTCATGAAAATGGTAAAACAGTAATATTTGCGTAATTTATAAAAAAATGTTCATATATTTAGAAAATATCGGTAGACAATTAAACAAATGTTCATGCAATGTAAATGTGTGTTTGTGTACATTTAATAAATGCTCATAACATATAAAAATGTGCATGGCATTTATAAAAAAAATGTAACACTTCAAGAATATTCACATATTTTTAGAAAATGTTCATAATGCTTTTGACAATGTTTAACATGTGTTTATAAAGTGTTCACCATGAATTTAAAAATGTTCAATACATATTCGAATGAATGTTCAACATGTGTTCAATCAAACTCACATGTTTTTGAAAATAAATAAATAACCATAAAATCAGTAAGGCAAAACACAGAAAATATAAATAAAGGTCTCAAAACCAGGCGGAAGTTGTCAAAACCAATGCCTAATGTATATATATAAGCTTTCCAAACCAAGACCGCCCCATGTGAACAAACTCTGTAGGCCAGCCCAATAAGTATGGGTAGAGACAAAGGCCATGTAGAACTTAGATACTCCATCCGTCCGGAATTAGCAAGCTCCTATTCGACCTTTCATCTCCGCTTAGGGCTCCCGGCCCGGAAATCTCCTCAAAAACCTGACGCGAAGAAAAATATACAAATATGGGAGAGGTGGCACTGCTCGTCAACGAAAGTTCCAGCGAAACAACCACTCGGCAAAGGCCTCTTTTTTTGCGGGTAGAAATTTGTATTACTCATCCTCCAAAGTACTTACAATCAATCACAGCTAGTTCCAAAGCCTCAGGAGGGCCAGAACCTACCCAAGTCATGGTTCTACCCTCCAAACAAGCAAATTTAGCTAAGCTATCACTAACTTTATTTTGACTACGACTTACATGAGTAATACAATTTTCACGTAGAGACAAAAGATATCTAATCTCCTTGATGATGGACAAATATACCGATCCGTCAACCTTTGAAGCCTGGATCAATTTTACTGCAATTATAGAATCCATATCGATTTGCACTGGTAGCTCATTTCTCTGGATGGAGAAAGATAATCCTTCCAAGCATGCACATAATTCTGCTTCAAGTGCATCCGGCAAGAAAATAATTGCCTACAAGAAGAGAAGATGATGGATCCCTTGTCGTCTCTTAACACCATTCTGGCACCGGCCGATCCATCTATAGTAAATGAACCATCAGTACACAACTTAACCCAGCCGTGCTTAGGAGCAGACCACTTGGGGTCTGCTACGACCATTATCGCACGTGGCCGGATTAGAGTATATGTTATGATTCACTTCCCTTTGCTAGGATCATCAATTAAATCAGTTTTAATGCCAATTAGAGAATCCAAGTAGCTCATCAAGACCTTCGAGAAGCCTCCATGGGTGGCGGGATTTATTATGGACAATCTCATTGCGTATATGCCACACCCTCCACAATGTCATGAGAAGCATCGAACGCTCAATATCTGGCAGAGGAGCAAGAGCGTGCGGCAGCCACTCGACACATGTATTCTGCACAGTATTAATATTCGGAAGAGTCCATACTTTTTCCATAGCATCCCGGAGAACTCTCGAGAGGGTGCGGCAACATAGTGCATGGAAACAGTCCTCAGACTCTATCTAACACACATGGCACAAATTAAAGGATCGATATGGACCTAGAGGTGGTGAATAGGCACAATTCAAATTTTAATTGTTACTTAGCAATTTTAGGCAATAATGCGGAATATGAAAGTGAGCCTAACAATTGCAAGTAAGATGCTAAGCAAGGTAAGCTAGTAACACAAGTATGTAAGTAATCAAGCATGATAAGGTATAAGTAAGAACTAAGAGACAAGTAACCACAAGTAGAAAGTTAAGGTTAGGAATAACAGCAACTTCGAGAGACGATGATGTATGTTGATGTTCACTTCCTTTGAGGGAAGCTACGTCACCGTTTAGAGAGGTGGGTGTTACCACAAAGGCACACCAACGCCACGAAGGCTCACCCTATTCTCTCTTTGAGATATCACCACGAAGGCGATTCCCAACCACTAATGGTAGACCTTTAGGTGGCCTCCAAACCCTTACAAACTTTTCGGGGGTAATCACAATGTTTGATTCCTCTCCGAATGACTCCTACCGCCTAGGAGTCTCCAACCTCCAAGAGTAACAAGAACGATGGGGAAAAGCTCAAGACTTGCTCAAATCACAAATTCCTTTGGTGCAAAGAAGGGGAAGGGGTGGATCTATCACTTGATCGAACAACTTCTCTCAAATGCTCTCAAATCCCTTGGGGATCTAAGATTTGGTGTGGAGAAGTGTGAGAGAGAGTGAAATGTGTTCTAGGGTTTGTTCAAAGTGAATGGTCAACCCTCTCCTGTGAGGAAGAAGGGCTATATATAGTTTGCGCACAAATGGCCGTTGTAGTGCAAGTGAACGGGCAGGCCAGACATCCGGGATAGGGGCTGGACATCCGGCCTGGCAAGCCACTCGAAGAACAAGGCAGAAACAGAGCAGAAAGCAGAGGGGCCGGACATCCAAGGGCCAAGTCCGGACATCCGGCAAGTCAGGAAACCCCGGAGATCTGGCAGTTTATCGGACATCCGGAGAGCTCATAGCCTGTTACAGAAACATAGCATTACTATGGGTAGCACGGGCCGGACATCTGGGATAGGGCCTGGACATCCGGGACGACAGGAAGTCCCGGACATCCGGCGAATACCCGGACATCTGGCGTGAAACCTAAAACCTACTGGATGTATGGAGAGCTAAAGTCGGATATCTGGGGCCGAGCCCGGACGTCCCAGGAGCAGCCCGGACGTCCCGGGAGCAGCCCGGACATCCGGGGAGAAGCCCAGACATCCGGCATTCCTAGGGGCGGTAACAAGGATGAAATGTATTTGATAGATCCAAATGTTTCGAGGAAGGAATTAAGTGGCACAAGCAAGTCTTTTACTGACCCTGTCGATCCCTCTTAATAGTGCGGGATCCTATACTCAAGAAAACAAACACGCAACCATTTTGATACTTCTTCCTTGAGTAGAATTAACTCCGTTTGTTCATGATCCACACACCATTAGATGAACTGGGGACTAACAGCTGAGATTCGCTTGACAAACATAGTTAGTCCCCTACATGTATATTGTAATCAACATCAAAACATGATGTAAGGGCATGATTACACTTTCAATCTCCCCCTTTTTGTTTGTTGATGACAATCATACATGTAGTATCATAGATGCAATAAATAAATTTAGCATTGACAGTCATGAGAGCATAATGCAAAATATGTTCCTATTTTCTTTAGCTCCCCCTCATTGTGTGCATGAGATAAATGTGTTAGGATGTGCAGCACAAAAACTCTCATGGTAGCAAATGTAGCACAAAAAATAAATAAATGTTGAGACACACACATATAAGCCAACCATAACACATAGTCTCATCATAGTCTCAAACAATCAAGAGCCATAAGTAGCAACATAACAAGTTTGAATAATAGCTAACACAAATAGCCAACATATAGCATGATCATATTAAGATAATACTAGATACTACTTCTCCCCCTTTGACAGCAACGAGCAAAAAGGGGTGAATAACTAGAAGAACACTAATGAAGTCACTCCTGACGGATGTCATCATCAACATCAAGGAACTTGGGGTAGTCAGCACGAGATGGGAATCCGAAGGCGGAAGAGGATCATCATCACTCAAGGGACTCCCACGGTCATGAAGGCGCTGCTTGAGCAGATCCTTGGAGATGATAAGGCACTTCTGAACATCATGGTTCTGCTGACAGTTGAATGTGATCGCCTTCATAAGAGTAGACTAAGCCTTGCCTAAGAACAAAGCAAACCGATTACGAGGTGCGGTCGAAGAACAAGGCGCAGAGGGCACTGTTGACTGAGCACCACCAGTGGACTTCTTTGGCTGAGTAGTTGTCACGCGCATATGATTTGGAGGTTTCCAAATAGAGTGCACAACAGTCTTGGCAACCTCAAATGGAGCAACATTATCAATCAGAGCCTGAATGAATGGAGCATGAGGGAATTGGCATGTATGAATGAAACTGGAAAGGTAGATGTCATGCCAAATGTAATGAGCTGTGTCCAGAGGCGCAGTAGGTGCGTCATGCATACGGACCATCAAATCAATGCAATAGTTGCGAGCCCTTGAGCGATCTCCCTTCTTGGGATAGAGAGTGAGAAGCACACACTGATAGAGAATGTAGAAGGGAGCACGGAAGATGGATACCTCATTGAGATGATAAGCACGTTCGTCCTTAGTGAGCTGAGAGGGGGGGCTTAACAAGAGAAGCCCAATCATCAATTCCCTTGGGCCTAGGTGTAGATCACGGATGTGAATCTAATGGCCAACTCCAGACAAATGCAGAATTTGAACAAACTGGGCATAGGTGACACTGAGCTGAGTATCATTAGTCATCCAGGTGAGGGTGTCGTCTAGACCAAAGAAGCATGTGGCATAGAACTGGAGGATGGCGGCTTCATTCCAGTCATACTTTCATTGCCGGACCGAGAGTCATATCATCAATAATTTTTACCAGGCCTCCAAGAAACATGGAAGGATTATCACGCAAGACCTGAAGATCCACATATGTGTGACGAGCAAGACCACGGCCACGGACAAAGCTAGAGTAGAGGTCTTGCTGCATGCGGGTATGGAAACGAGGATCCTTAGCATCAGCCCTCATCTCACACTGGTTGATATCTCAGCGAAACTCAAGGTATGGACCAGTCCCCACGGTTGTGAAATCATGGATGGGGCGATCCCCGCTGAAAGGGAGCTCCATGGAGACGTGGCGGCCATGAGACACGGGCATTGCAGCACCACGGACCTGAGGCATGGGAGCCCTTCGAGTGCCTGGTTTTGACTGGCCAACAGAGTGTCTTGTAGCGGGTATCGCTGCTTCTTCCTCTTCCTCCCCAACATAGTCCTCATCATCCGGATCCGAGGCCAACGGACTTGGGGTTGGGGATGGTGCCTGCTTCTTCTTCTTGGTGGTGGTCTTCTTCTTCTTAGGCCGAGCATGCTCATCGGAGTCGGTTGAGCCTTGCCGGCGATCGAATGAAATGGATAATGATAGGTCCTGATGAGAAGGAGCTGTTGGAAATATGCCCTAGAGGCAATAATAAAAGAGTTATTATTATATTTCCTTGTTCATGATAATCGTTTATTATCCATGCTATAATTGTATTGATTGGAAACTCAAATACATGTGTGGATAAATAGACAGACTTTGTGTCCCTAGTGAGCCTCTACAGGACTAGCTCGTTGATCAAAGATGACCGCGGTTTCCAGGTCATAGACATGAGTTGTCATTTGATAACGGGATCACATCATTAGGAGAATGATGTGATGGACGAGACCCAAACGTTAAACTTAGCTTTTGATCGTGTCAGTTATCGCTATAGTTTTCTGCATGTCAAGTATAAGTTCCTATGACCATGAGATCATGTAACTCACTGACACCGTAGGAGTGCTTTGTGTGTGCCAAACGTCGCAACGTAACTGGGTGACTATAAAGGTACTCTACAGGTATCTCCGAGGGTGTCTGTTGAGTTGACATGGATCGAGACTGGGATTTGTCACTCCGTGTGACGGAGAGGTATCTCCGGGCCCACTCGGTAATACGTCATCTCAATGAGCTCAAAGTGACTAAGTAGTTGGTCACGGGATTATGTATTACGGTAACGAGTAAAGAGACTTGCCGGTAACGAGATTGAACTAGGTATAGAGATACCGACGATCGAATCTCGGGCAAGTAACATACCGACGAGACAAAGGGAATTGTATACGGGATTGCCTGGATCCTTGACATCGTGGTTCATCCGATGAGATCATCGAGAAACATGTGGGAACCAATATGGGTATCCAGATCCCGCTATTGGTTATTGACCTGGGAGTGTCTCGGTCATGTCTACATGGTTTCCGAACCCGCAGGGTCTACACACTTAAGGTTCGGTGACGCTAGGGTTGTTAGTGAGAAAAGTGCATGGTTACCGAAGGTTGTTCGGAGTCCCGGATGAGATCCCGGACATGACGAGGGTCTCCGGAATGGTCCGGAGACGAAGATTGATATAGGATGAAAGGTTTCGGAGTCCGGAAGTGTTCCGGGGAGTATCGGGAAATCGGCGGATAACCGAAAGGGGTTTCGGGGGTCCCGGAAGGGGTTTCGGGCCTATTGGGCCACAAGGGGGGACACAACAGCCCTCATAGGGCTGTGCGCCCCCCCTGGGCCCTCTCCTCATGCGCAAGGGGAGGTGGCCCCCCCTAGGGCTGCCGCACCCCTATGGAGTAGGGGGCAAGGCACTTGGGGGGGGAAACCCTAGCCCCAGGGGGCGCCGCCCCCTTCCCCCTTGCCCTGGCCGCCGCCCCTAGGGGAAACCCTAGGGCGCCCCTCCCCTCTCCACCCCCCTATATATAGTGAGGCAAAGGGAGGGCAGCCAACACAAGTTCGTGCCTCGGTGCTGCCCTCCCTCTCCCATAACATCTTCTTCTCCCGCGGTGCTTAGGCGAAGCCCTGCTGGAATTCTTCTACACCATCACCACCACGCCGTCGTGCTGCCGGTTCTCCATCAACCTCTCCTCCACCCCTTGCTGGATCAAGAAGGAGGAGACGTCCCCGAGCCGTACGTGTGAAGAACGCGGAGGCACCGTTGCTTCGGTGCTAGGATCTTCGGCGATCTGAATCGCGGCGAGTACGACTCCATCATCCGCGTTCATAACGCTTCCGCTTAGCGATCTACAAGGGTATGTGGATCCTACTCTCCCCTCGTAGTTGCATCTACTAGATTGATCTTGGTGAACGTAGAGAAAATTTTTTGTTTTCCATGCAACGTTCCCCAACAGTGGCATCATGAGCTAGGATCTTGCGTAGATGCTTTCTCGAGTAGAACACAAAAGGGTTTGTGGCGTTGATGTTTAAATTGCTGCCCTCCTTAGTCTTTCTTGATTTAGCGGTATTATAGGATGAAGCGGCCCGGACCAACTTTACATGTCCACGTACATGAGACCGGTTCCATCGACAGACATGTGACTTTTGTTGCATAAGATGGCTGGCGGGTGTCTGTCTCTCCTATCTTAGTTGAATCGGAATAGAACAAGGCGGTCCTTGTAGAAGGTTAAATAGCAACTTGAATATCACCGTTGTGGTTTTGCGTAGGTAAGAAGCGTTCTTGCTAGATACCCATAGCAGCCACGTAAAACATGCAACAACAAATTAGAGGACGTCTAACTTGTTTTTGCAGGGTATGCATGTGATATGATATGGCCAATGACATGATGAATTATATTTGATGTATGAGATGATCATGTTGTAATAGTTAATATCGACTTGCATGTCGATACATACGGCAACCGGCAGGAGCCATAGGGTTGTCTTTAATTTTTGTATGACCTGCGTGTCAATCATTAAGCGCTTTGTAATGCTTTACTTTATCGCTAAACGGTAGCAATAGTAGTAAGAGCATGGTGGGCGCCGACAACCCCGATGGCGACACGATGATGGAGATCATGGTGTGGCGCCGGTGACGATGGAGATCATGCCGGTGCTTTGGAGATGGAGATCAAAAGCACGAGTTGATGGCCATATCATGTCACTTATGATTTGCATGTGATGTTAATCCTTTTATGCATCTTATTTTGCTTAGGACGACGGTAGCATTATAAGATGATCCTTCACTAAAATTTCAAGATAAAATTGTGTTCCCCCCGAGTGTGCGCCGTTGCGAAGGTTCGTCGTTTCGAAGCACCACGTGATGATCGGGTGTGATAGACTCTACGTTCGCATACAACGGGTGCAAGCCAGTTTTGCACATGCAGAACACTTGGGTTAGACTTGACGAGCCTAGCATGTACAGACATGGCCTCGGAACACGGAGGACCGAAAGGTCGAGCATGAGTCATATAGTAGATATGATCAACATGTTGATGTTCACCATTGACACCACCTCATCTCACGTGATGATCGGACTTGGGTTGGTGAATTTGGATCATGTCACGCTCGAATGACCAGAGGGATGTCAATTTGAGTGGGAGTTATAAATAATTTGATTAGGTAGTAACTCACTTATCATGAACAATAGTCTAAAATGTCTTTGCAAATTTTTGGTTGTAGATGGCTCGCGCAGTAGCTCCCCTGAATTTTAATGCGTTCCTAGAGAAAGCTAAACTGAAAGATGATGGGAGCAACTTTGTGGACTGGCTCCGCAATCTGAGGATCATCCTCACAGCTGCCCAAAAGGTTTATGTCCTAAATGCACCGCTAGGTGACCCCCCCGCTCCTACAGCGCCTGCAGACGTTTTGAACTTCTGGCAGACACGTTCGGATGACTATTCGATAGTGCAGTGTGCCATGTTGTACGGCTTGGAAGGAGGACTTCAAAGGCGTTTTGAACGTCATGGTGCATATGAGATGTACCAGGAGTTGAAGTTCATCTTTGAGAAGAATGCTAAGATCGAGAGGTATGAGACCACCGATAAATTCTTTGCTTGCAAGATGGAGGAGAATTCGTCTGTCAGTGAGCACTTACTGAAGATGTCTGGGTACTATACCCGCATAGCTGATCTGGGACTTGTGTTCCCGGATGAGGCTATCATTGACAGAATTCTCCAGTCACTCCCTCCAAGCTACAAGAGCTTCGTGCAGCAGTATAACATGCAAGGGATGAACAAGACCATCGCCGAGCTGTTTTCGATGCTGAAAGTCGCTGAGGCAGACATCCAAAAGGAGTATCAAGTGTTGATGGTCAATAAAACCACCAGTTTCAAGAAGAATGGCAAGGGCAAGAAGGGTAACTCTAAGAAGGGTGGCAAAGCAGTTGCTAATCCAGTGAAGAAACCCAAGGCTGGGCCCAAGCCAGAGACTGAGTGTTTCTATTGCAAGGGGAACGGCCACTGGAAGCGGAACTGCCCCAAGTATCTGGCGGACAAGAAGGGGGCCAACAACAACAAAGGTATATGTGATATACATGTTATTGATGTGTACCTTACCAACTCTCGTTGTAGTGCCTGGGTATTTGATACCGGTTCGGTTGCTCACATTTGCAACTCTAAACAGGAACTGCGGAATAAACGGAGGCTGGCGAAGGACGAAGTGACGATGCGCGTGGGAAACGGTTCCAAGGTTGATGTGATCGCCGTCGGCACGCTCGCTCTTCGATTACCATCAGGATTAGTTATGAACCTGAATAATTGTTATTTAGTGCCTGCGTTAAGCATGAACATTATATCTGGATCTTGTTTATTGCGAGACGGTTACTCATTTAAGACAGAGAATAATGGTTGTTCCATTTATATGAGTAATATCTTTTATGGTCATGCACCCGAAGTTAGGGGTTTATTCTTATTGAATCTCGATAGTGATGATACACATGTTCATAACATTAATGCCAAAAGATGTAGAGTAGATAATGATAATACCACTTTCTTGTGGCACTGCCGTCTCGGTCATATCGGCGTAAAACGCATGAGGAAGCTCCATGCTGATGGACTTTTGGAGTCTCTTGATTTTGAATCACTTGACACGTGCGAGCCGTGCCTCATGGGCAAGATGACAAGGACCCCGTTTTCAGGGACAATGGAACGGGCAAGTGACTTATTGGAAATCATACATACTGATGTGTGCGGTCCGATGAGTGTAACGGCGCGCGGTGGATATCGTTATTTTCTCACCTTCACTGACGACTTAAGTAGATATGGGTATATTTACTTGATGAAGCATAAGTCTGAAACTTTTGAAAAGTTCAAGCAATTTCGGAGTGAAGTTGAAAATCATCGTAACAAGAAGATCAAGTTCCTACGATCTGATCGAGGGGGAGAATATCTGAGTTATGAGTTTGGTGATCACTTAAGAAAATGTGGAATTGTTTCACAGTTGACGCCACCTGGAACACCACAGCGTAATGGTGTGTCCGAACGTCGTAATCGAACCCTATTAGATATGGTGCGTTCTATGATGTCTCTTGCCGATTTGCCACTATCGTTTTGGGGATATGCGTTAGAGACAGCTGCATTCACTTTAAATAGGGCTCCATCTAAGTCCGTTGAGACAACACCGTATGAACTATGGTTTAGTAAGAAACCGAAGTTGTCTTTTCTCAAGGTTTGGGGTTGCGATGCTTATGTCAAAAGGCTTCAGCCAGAAAAGCTCGAACCCAAAACGGACAAATGTGTCTTCATAGGATACCCAAAAGAAACAGTTGGGTACACCTTCTATCTCAGATCCGAGGGCAAAGTGTTTGTCGCTAAGAACGGGTCCTTTCTCGAGAAAGAGTTTCTCTCGAAAGAATTGAGTGGGAGGAAGGTAGAACTTGATGAGGTTATTGAACCTCTGCTTCAACCAGAGAGTAGCGCAGCGCAGAAAGATGTTTTTGTGGAGCCTGCAGAGGTTGAAGAGGAAGCCAATGATGATGATCAAGGAGCTTCTGATCAAGTTACTACCGAACCTCGTAGGTCGACAAGGGTACGCACTGCACCTGAGTGGTATGGTAACCCTGTCTTGGAGGTCATGTTGTT
>LR738709.1:153366339-153437293 GCA_902687465.1 Secale cereale
GAGCACTTACTGAAGATGTCTGGGTACTATACCCGCATAGCTGATCTGGGACTTGTGTTCCCGGATGAGGCTATCATTGACAGAATTCTCCAGTCACTCCCTCCAAGCTACAAGAGCTTCGTGCAGCAGTATAACATGCAAGGGATGAACAAGACCATCGCCGAGCTGTTTTCGATGCTGAAAGTCGCTGAGGCAGACATCCAGAAGGAGTATCAAGTGTTGATGGTCAATAAAACCACCAGTTTCAAGAAGAATGGCAAGGGCAAGAAGGGTAACTCTAAGAAGGGTGGCAAAGCAGTTGCTAATCCAGTGAAGAAACCCAAGGCTGGGCCCAAGCCAGAGACTGAGTGTTTCTATTGCAAGGGGAACGACCACTGGAAGCGGAACTGCCCCAAGTATCTGGCGGACAAGAAGGGGGCCAACAACAACAAAGGTATATGTGATATACATGTTATTGATGTGTACCTTACCAACTCTCGTTGTAGTGCCTGGGTATTCGATACCGGTTCGGTTGCTCACATTTGCAACTCTAAACAGGAACTGCGGAATAAACGGAGGCTGGCGAAGGACGAAGTGACGATGCGCGTGGGAAATGGTTCCAAGGTTGATGTGATCGCCATCGGCACGCTCGCTCTTCGATTACCATCGGGATTAGTTATGAACCTGAATAATTGTTATTTAGTGCCTGCGTTAAGCATGAACATTATATCTGGATCTTGTTTATTGCGAGACGGTTACTCATTTAAGTCAGAGAATAATGGTTGTTCTATTTATATGAGTAATATCTTTTATGGTCATGCACCCGAAGTTAGGGGTTTATTCTTATTGAATCTCGATAGTGATGATACACATGTCCATAACATTGATGCCAAAAGATGTAGAGTTGATAATGATAATACCACTTTCTTGTGGCACTGCCGTCTGGGTCAAATCGGCGTGAAACGCATGAGGAAGCTCCATGCTGATGGACTTTTGGAGTCTCTTGATTTTGAATCACTTGACACGTGCGAGCCGTGCCTCATGGGCAAGATGACAAGGACCCCGTTTTCAGGGACAATGGAACGGGCAAGTGACTTATTGGAAATCATACATACTGATGTGTGCGGTCCGATGAGTGTAACGGCGCGCGGTGGATATCGTTATTTTCTCACCTTCACTGACGACTTAAGTAGATATGGGTATATTTACTTGATGAAGCATAAGTCTGAAACTTTTGAAAAGTTCAAGCAATTTCGGAGTGAAGTTGAAAATCATCGTAACAAGAAGATCAAGTTCCTACGATCTGATCGAGGGGGAGAATATCTGAGTTATGAGTTTGGTGATCACTTAAGAAAATGTGGAATTGTTTCACAGTTGACGCCACCTGGAACACCACAGCGTAATGGTGTGTCCGAACGTCGTAATCGAACCCTATTAGATATGGTACGTTCTATGATGTCTCTTGCCGATTTGCCACTATCGTTTTGGGGATATGCGTTAGAGACAGCTGCATTCACTTTAAATAGGGCTCCATCTAAGTCCGTTGAGACAACACCGTATGAACTATGGTTTAGTAAGAAACCGAAGTTGTCTTTTCTCAAGGTTTGGGGTTGCGATGCTTATGTCAAAAGGCTTTAGCCAGAAAAGCTCGAACCCAAAGCGGACAAATGTGTCTTCATACGATACCCAAAAGAAACTGTTGGGTACACCTTCTATCTCAGATCCGAGGGCAAAGTGTTTGTCGCTAAGAACGGGTCCTTTCTCGAGAAAGAGTTTCTCTCGAAAGAATTGAGTGGGAGGAAGGTAGAACTTGATGAGGTTATTGAACCTCTGCTTCAACCAGAAAGTAGCGCAGCACAGAAAGATGTTTTTGTGGAGCCTGCAGAGGTTGAAGAGGAAGCCAATGATGATGATCAAGAAGCTTCTGATCAAGTTACTACCGAACCTCGTAGGTCGACAAGGGTACGCACTGCACCTGAGTGGTATGGTAACCCTGTCTTGGAGGTCATGTTGTTAGACAACGGTGAACCTACGAGCTATGGAGAAGCGATGGTGGGCCCGGATTCTGACAAATGGTTAGAGGCCATGAAATCCGAGATGGGATCCATGTATGAAAACAAAGTATGGACTTTGGAAGTATTACCTGAAGGGCGGAAGGCCATTCAGAATAAATGGATTTTTAAGAGGAAGACGGACGCTGACGGTAATGTCACCGTGTATAAAGCTCGACTTGTGGCAAAGGGTTTTTCACAAGTTCAAGGGATTGACTACGATGAGACTTTCTCACCCGTAGCGATGCTTAAATCCGTCCGAATCATGTTAGCAATAGCTGCATATTTCGATTATGAAATTTGGCAGATGGATGTCAAGACAGCGTTCCTTAAAGGTTTTCTTAAGGAAGAGTTGTATATGATGCAACCAGAAGGTTTTGTCGATCCAGAGAATGCTGACAAAGTATGCAGGCTCCAGCGTTCCATTTATGGGCTGGTGCAAGCATCTCGGAGTTGGAATCTTCGCTTTGATGAGGTGATCAAAGCGTTTGGGTTTATACAAGTTTACAATGAAGCTTGTATTTACAAGAAAGTGAGTGGGAGCTCTATAGCGTTTCTAATATTATATGTGGATGACATATTGCTGATTGGAAACAATATAGAATTTTTGGATAGCGTGAAGGGGTATTTGAACAAGAGTTTTTCGATGAAAGATCTCGGTGAAGCTGCTTTCATATTGGGCATCAAGATCTATAGAGATAGATCAAGACGCTTGATAGGACTTTCACAAAGCACATACCTTGATAAAGTTTTGAAGAAGTTCAAAATGGATCAATCCAAGAAGGGGTTCTTGCCGGTATTGCAAGGTACGAAGTTGAGTAAGACTCAATGCCCAGTGACTGCGGATGATAGAGAAAAGATGAGTGTCGTCCCCTATGCTTCAGCCATAGGCTCTATCATGTATGCAATGCTGTGCACAAGACCAGATGTCAGCCTTGCCATAAGTATGGCCGGAAGGTTTCAGAGTAATCCTGGTTTGGATCACTGGACAGCGGTCAAGAATATCCTGAAGTACCTGAAAAGGACTAAGGATATGTTTCTCGTTTATGGAGGTGATCAAGAGCTCGTCGTAAAGGGTTACGTCGATGCAAGCTTTGACACTGATCCGGATGACTCTAAGTCACAAACCGGATACGTATATATTCTCAACGGGGGAGCGGTAAGCTGGTGCAGTTCCAAGCAGAGCGTGGTAGCAGATTCTACATGTGAAGCGGAGTATATAGCTGCCTCGGAGGCGGCTAAGGAAGGTGTCTGGATGAAGGAGTTCATGACAGATCTTGGAGTTGTGCCTAGTGCACTGAACCCAATGACTCTGTTCTGTGACAACACTGGTGCCATTGCTCTAGCCAAGGAACCAAGGTTTCACAAGAGGACCAGACA
Organism: Secale cereale; assembly: GCA_902687465.1. NCBI lineage: Eukaryota > Viridiplantae > Streptophyta > Magnoliopsida > Poales > Poaceae > Secale > Secale cereale. The sequence continues at coordinate 153,369,750 of LR738709.1, forward strand.
CATAAAGCGACGCTTCAATTCCATCCGCGATTCGGTCAAGGAGGAGGACATAAACATTTGCAAAGTACACACGGATTTGAATGTTGCAGATCCGTTGACTAAGCCTCTTCCACGGGCTAAGCACGATCAACACCAAGACTCTATGGGTGTTAGATTCATTACCTTGTAATGCTAGATTATTGACTCTAGTGCAAGTGGGAGACTGTTGGAAATATGCCCTAGAGGCAATAATAAAAGAGTTATTATTATATTTCCTTGTTCATGATAATCGTTTATTATCCATGCTATAATTGTATTGATTGGAAACTCAAATACATGTGTGGATAAATAGACAGACTTTGTGTCCCTAGTGAGCCTCTACAGGACTAGCTCGTTGATCAAAGATGACCGCGGTTTCCAGGTCATAGACATGAGTTGTCATTTGATAACGGGATCACATCATTAGGAGAATGATGTGATGGACGAGACCCAAACGTTAAACTTAGCTTTTGATCGTGTCAGTTATCGCTATAGTTTTCTACATGTCAAGTATAAGTTCCTATGACCATGAGATCATGTAACTCACTGACACCGTAGGAGTGCTTTGTGTGTGCCAAACGTCGTAACGTAACTGGGTGACTATAAAGGTACTCTACAGGTATCTCCGAGGGTGTCTGTTGAGTTGACATGGATCGAGACTGGGATTTGTCACTCCGTGTGACGGAGAGGTATCTCCGGGCCCACTCGGTAATACGTCATCTCAATGAGCTCAAAGTGACTAAGTAGTTGGTCACGGGATTATGTATTACGGTAACGAGTAAAGAGACTTGCCGGTAACGAGATTGAACTAGGTATAGAGATACCGACGATCGAATCTCGGGCAAGTAACATACCGACGAGACAAAGGGAATTGTATACGGGATTGCCTGGATCCTTGACATCGTGGTTCATCCGATGAGATCATCGAGAAACATGTGGGAACCAATATGGGTATCCAGATCCCGCTATTGGTTATTGACCTGGGAGTGTCTCGGTCATGTCTACATGGTTTCCGAACCCGCAGGGTCTACACACTTAAGGTTCGGTGACGCTAGGGTTGTTAGTGAGAAAAGTGCATGGTTACCGAAGGTTGTTCGGAGTCCCGGATGAGATCCCGGACATGACGAGGGTCTCCGGAATGGTCCGGAGACGAAGATTGATATAGGATGAAAGGTTTCGGAGTCCGGAAGTGTTCCGGGGAGTATCGGGAAATCGGCGGATAACCGAAAGGGGTTTCGGGGGTCCCGGAAGGGGTTTCGGGCCTATTGGGCCACAAGGGGGGACACAACAGCCCTCATAGGGTTGTGCGCCCCCCCTGGGCCCTCTCCTCATGCGCAAGGGGAGGTGGCCCCCCCTAGGGCTGCCGCACCCCTATGGAGTAGGGGGCAAGGCACTTGGGGGGGGGGGGGGAAACCCTAGCCCCAGGGGGCGCCGCCCCCTTCCCCCTTGCCCTGGCCGCCGCCCCTAGGGGAAACCCTAGGGCGCCCCTCCCCTCTCCACCCCCCTATATATAGTGAGGCAAAGGGAGGGCAGCCAACACAAGTTCGTGCCTCGGTGCTGCCCTCCCTCTCCCATAACATCTTCTTCTCCCGCGGTGCTTAGGCGAAGCCCTGCTGGAATTCTTCTACACCATCACCACCACGCCGTCGTGCTGCCGGTTCTCCATCAACCTCTCCTCCACCCCTTGCTGGATCAAGAAGGAGGAGACGTCCCCGAGCCGTACGTGTGAAGAACGCGGAGGCACCGTTGCTTCGGTGCTTGGATCTTCAGCGATCTGAATCGCGGCGAGTACGACTCCATCAACCGCGTTCTTAACGCTTCCGCTTAGCGATCTACAAGGGTATGTGGATCCTACTCTCCCCTCGTAGTTGCATCTACTAGATTGATCTTGGTGAACGTAGAGAAAATTTTTTGTTTTCCATGCAACGTTCCCCAACAGGAGCCAACAAGTATGAACAAGGATAAAACAAATTAAACAGTGGGATGAACATTTTTTATCATAACCATATAACAAGTCCAAGTGGTAGATAAAAAAATTTACATGCCCATGATTGATTTGATTAGCCGAGTACATAGAGAGATTTTTAGGCTTAGGCAAGAGACATCAAAACTCTAGAGAGAGATATACACCAAGATATACACGAGAGATAATGAAACCCTAAGATGATTTGGTCACAACAAGAGAAGAATGCAAGGGAGATAGCATCCATATCCCAGGAAGAAGGCTCAGGGCGCGCGGGGCCGCAGTTCTTGTTGCGCCATGGGGAACTCCAGCGGTGAATCCCACACTACACCGGTCCCTCCCGAGAGATTCACACCACAACCCAAGAGATGGATTGGATAGAACCATAGATCTGGAGGAGGAGAATCCATGGGCAGGAGAATGGGGCCGGAGGACGGAGGAGAGGGCCGGGGTAGCACCGGAGCACAGCCCGGCGGCGGCGGCGGCTGTGTGACGAGATGGGTAGAGGGACGGGAGTGAATGGGGAACTGCCCCCAAATCCCGAGCCCCTCCCCTTTTATGTGTGGCTACAGGCGACGGGACGGACATCCGGGGTCCTGGCCCGGATATTCGGCGTGCAGAGGTCAGAGAAAACAGGGCCAGTGGGTCGGATGTCCTGCAAGGGCCCGGATGTCCGGCCACTGGTAGTGCACGAAGGCAGTTTGGGAAGCATAAGAATTTTTTCCCCAGGGTCCGAATGTCCGGTTGAGGAGCCGGATGTCCGGCCACTGGACGGAAAGACCAGGCAGGGGAAAGATTTGTAAGGGGCCAACAGATGCAATTTGATATAGACTCCGCCAAGGAGTATTTAGAGATTTAAGGGGTGAATACCTGAGTAATCTAAGGCAATACTAAGATGTACTAACAACCGAACAATATTAAGTAAAGAAAGGTCCATACAAGCAATTCACAGGCGGTGACCGAGGTCACCATGTTTGAGCATATGAAACATAGTACCGCAAAGATGTTGACTTTGGGCACATAGTCACGACTCCATCATGTTAAAGCACCATAGTTCGAGAACCATGATTACTTTGAGAGTGTTTGTTCTATTTATGCATTATGTAGGGTGAGAATACTCATGAATTGAATGTCTCCCCCTTAATATTTGCCTACATCAGGACTAGACATTAAGTTCATGCATGAATGGGTACTAGATTTCACATAATATTGTCAAGCTCCAAGATACCAAGTTCACGCCTAAGTCGACAAAACCTTGCTTCATCCAATGGCTTGGTGAAAATATCTGCAAGTTGCATATCTGTACCAACATGAGCAATATCAATGTCACCCTTTTCCACATGATCACTCAAGAAATGATACCTAATATCAATGTGCTTGGCGCGGATATGATCTTTGGGATTCTCAACAATGTTGATGGCACTTTCATCATCACATAGACGAGGCACATGTCTATAGGTGATACTGTAATCCTTCAAAGTTTGCCTCATACATAGTAATTGAGTTGCACAACTGGCGGCTGCAATGTATTCGGCTTCGACGGTGGAGAGGGAAATACAATTTTGTTTCTTCGAGGACCAACTTACCAAAGAGCGTCCAAGAAATTGACAAGCACCAGAGGTGGACTTACGATCCACTTTGTCTCCAGCCCAATCCGCATCCGTGTACCCAATGAGATCAAACTTAGCATCCTTGGGGTACCATAGACCCAACTTTGGAGTGTGAACAAGGTATCTAAGAATGTGCTTAACCACCTTATGATGACTTTCTCTAGGGGAAGCTTGAAATCTAGCACACATGCATACACTGAACATGATATCTGGTCTAGATGCACAAAGGTAAAGCAATGAACCAATCATAGAGCGGTAAGTAGATGGGTCAAAAGGAATACCGTTTGTGTCTTCAGTGAGTGCAAATTTTGTAGGCATGGGCGTCTTACATGAACTAGCATCCGTCATTCCAAACTTCACTAGAATATCCTTGAGATACTTTGCTTGAGACAAGAAAATTCCTTCTTGAAATTGTTGAATGTTAGGAGAACCAAAAATGATATCATCTACATAGATTTGGCATAAGATCAAATCACCCTTGCCTCTCTTAGTAAAGAGAGTGGGATCGATCACCCCTCTCACAAACCCATCATCCAGTAAAAACTTCTTAAGATGCTCACACCAAGCACGAGGTGCTTGTTTGAGGCCATACAAAGCCTTATAAAGTTTGTACACATAGTCTTTGTGATAGGGATCAACGAACCCAGGTGGTTGCGATACATATACTTCTTATTGTAGAGGACCGTTAAGGAAAGTACTCTTCACATCCATTTGATGTAATGTAAAACCATTGAAAGTAGCATAAGCAAGTAAGATGCGAATAGATTCAACACGGGCAATGGGGGCAAAGGTCTCACCAAAGTCCAAACCTTCAACTTGTGAGTACCCTTGTGCCACTAACCTTGCCTTGTTACGGATGATTACACCATTCCCATCTTGCTTGTTCTTGAAAATCCATTTTGTTCCAATGACATTGTGCTCAGTAGTTGTCCTCTCGACTAATGACCACACTTGGTTGCGTTCAAAACTGTTCAACTCTTCTTGCATAGCAATGAGCCAATCGTTGTCCATCAATGCATCTTGTACCTTGACAGGCTCAACACTAGACACAAATGAGAAGTGAGCACAAAAATTTTCCAAATGTTTACAAGTGACTCTACCTTCCGATATGCCGGTGAGAATTTTGCCAACATGGTCATTACCAGCCACACGAGGCATGTTGTAGGTTAAGGTTTCGCGAGGTTCAACTTCATGTCCATCATCCACGTCCTCAGCATATGGATCATTAATGTGTGGAGGAAGATCTTCTTCTTCATATTGCATTTGTTGAGGTTCATCATCGATGATTGCACTTTCTTGTTCTTGCCCTTGAGGATGATCTTGTTCTTAATGATTACTGATACGTCTCCAACATATCTATAATTTTTTATTGTTTCATGCTATTATTTATGAAGTCTTGGATGTTTAATGGGCTTTATCATTCACTTTTATATCATTTTTGGGACTAACCTACTAACCCAAAGGCCCAGTCCAGATTGATGTTTTTTGCCTATTTAAGGGTTTTGCAGAACAAGAATATCAAACGGAGTCCAAACGGAATGAAACCTTCGCGAGAGATTTTTTTGGAGAAAATCACGCACGCGGAGCTTGAGGACCAAATCAGGGGACAGAGAGGTGGCCCTCGAGGGTGGGGGGCACGCCCCCCTTCCCAGGGCCCGCCCCCCTGCCTCGAGGCCCTCTCAAGTGGCCCCCGGTGCCCTCCTTCTTCCTATATAAGTCCACGTACCCCAGAAACTCCGAGAACAGAGAGAAAACCCTAATTCCACCACCGTAGCTTCTGTTCCCGTGGAGATCCCATCTTGGAGCCTGTTCCGGAGCTCCATCGGAGGGGGGTCCATCACGGAGGCCTTCATCATCATCATCATCCCCTCACCATGAGTTGTGAGTAGTTTACCACAGACCTTCGGGTCCATAGCTAGTATCTAGATGGCTTCTTCTCTCTCTCTGGATCTCAATACAAAGTTCTCCTTGGTCTTCGAGGAGATCTATTCGATGTAATCTCTTTTTGCGGTGTGTTTGTCGAAATCCGATGAATTGTGAGTTTATGATCAAGGTTATCTAAGAAAGATATTTGGTTCTTCTCTGAACTTTTTATGTGTGGTCATAATATCCTTGCAAGTCTCTTCGAATTATTGGTTTGGTTTGGCCTACTAGATCTATAGTTCTTGCAATGGGAGAAGTGCTTGGCTTTGGGTTCAATCTTGCGGTGTCCTTTCCTAGTGACAGTAGGGGCAGCAAGGCACGTATTGTATTGTTGCCATCGAGGATAAAAACATGGGGTTTACATCATATTGCTTGAGTTTATCCCTCTACATCATGTCATCTTGCTTAAGGCGTTACTCTATTCTTATGAACTCAATACACTAGATGCATGATGGATAGCGGTCGATGTGTGGAGTAATAGTAGTAGATGCAGAATCGTTTCGGTCTACTTGTCTCGGAAGTGATGCCTATATACAATGATCATGCCTGGATAGTATCATAATTATTCGCTTTTGTATCAATTGCTCGACAGTAATTTGTTTACCCGCCGTAGAATATCGCTATCATAAGAGAAGCCACTAGAGAAAACTATGGCCCCCGGGTCTATTCTCAACATATCAATCTACATCTACTTTACTTTTACCGCTTTTATTAGTTGTTCTTATAAACTAAAAATACCAAAATATAAACTATCATCTCTATCAGATCTCACTCTCGTAAGTGACCGTAAAGGGATTGACAACCCCTTATCGCATTGGCTGCGAAGTTCTTATTTGTTTGTGCAGGTGTGAGGGACTCGCGCGTGGTCTCCTACTAGATTGATACCTTGGTTCTCAAAAACTAAGGGAAATACTTACGCTACTGTGCTGCATCTCCCTTTCCTCTTCGAGGAAATACAACGCAAGCTCAAGAGGTAGCAAGAAGAATTTCTGGCGCCGTTGCCGGGGAGGCTTACGCAAAAGTCATATACCAAGTACCTATCACAAACCCTTATCCTTCACATTACATTTATTTGCATCTCGTTTTCCTCTCCCCCACTTCACCCTTGCCGTTTTATTTGCCCTTCTTCCGCCATGTCTTTATCGTTCGCTTGCTTCTTGTTTGCTTGTGTGTGTTGGATTGCTTGCTTGTCACTATGGCTCAGAACAATACCAAATTGTGTGACTTTTCCAATACCAACAACAATGATTTTATTAGCACTACGATTGCTCCTATTACCGATGCTGAATCTTGTGAGATCAATGCTGCTTTGTTGAGTCTTGTCATGAAAGATCAATTCTCCGGCCTTCCTAGTGAAGATGCAGCTACCCATCTAAACAACTTTGTTGATTTGTGTGATATGCAAAAGAAAAGGGATACGGATAACGATATTGTTGAATTGAAGTTATTCCCGTTTTCACTTAGAGATCATGCTAAGACTTGGTTTTACTCTTTGCCTAGAAATAGTATTGATTCGTGGAATAAGTGCAAAGATGCTTTTATCTCTAAGTATTTCCCTCCTGCTAAGATTATCTCTCTTAGAAACGATATTATGAATTTTAAGCAACTAGATCATGAGCATGTTGCACAAGCTTGGGAGAGAATGAAATTGATGATACATAATTGCCCTACACATGGTTTGAATCTATGGATGATTATTCAGAACTTTTATGCTGGCTTGAATTTTGCTTCTAGAAATCTTTTAGGTTCGGCCGCCAGAAGCACTTTCATGGAAACTACCTTAGGAGAAGCTACCAAACTCCTAGATAATATTATGGTTAATTATTCTCAATGACACACCGAAAGATCTACTAGTAAAAAGTGCATGCTATCGAAGAAATTAGTGTTTTGAGTGGAAAGATGGATGAACTTATGAAATTATTTGCTGCTAAGAGTGCCTCTTCTGATCCTAATGATATGCACTTGTCCACTTTGATTGAAAATAACAATGAATCTTTGGATGTGAATTTTGTTGGTAGGAATAATTTTGGTAACAATGCTTATAGAGGTAATTTTAATCCTAGGCCTTTTCCTAGTAATTCCTCTAATAATTATGGTAATTCCTACAACAACTCTTATGGAAAGATGCCTTCTGAATTTGAAACTAGTGTTAAGGAGTTTATGATCTCGCAAAAGAATTTCAATGCTTTGCTTGAAGAGAAATTGCTTAAGATTGATGAATTGGCTAGAAGTGTGGATAGAATTACTCTTGATGTTGATTCTTTGAAACTTAGATCTATCACACCTAAGCATGATATCAATGAGTCTCTCAAAGCCATGAGAATTTCCATTGATGAATGCAAAGAAAGAACCGCTAGAATGTGTGCTAAAAGAGAAGATTATATTAAATCATGTTCTTCTAGTTATCATGAAAATAAAGATGAAGATCTGAAAGTTAGTGATGTGTCTCCTATTATATCCTTGTTTTCTAGTATTAACCTTGATGAAGATAGGATTGGAGATGATTCTGTTTTAAGGTGTCCCAATGATTCAGAGTTTTTAGATCTTGATGCTAAAATTGCTAAAAGTGGGAGTGAAGAGATTAAAACTTTGCATAGTGATGAACCCACTACTTTGGATTTCAAGGGATTATATTATGATAATTGCTTGTTGATTGATTGTATTTCCTTGTTGCAATCCATGCTAAATTCTCCGCATGCTTATAGCCAAAATAAAGCTTTCACTAAACATATAGTTGATGCTTTGATGCAATCTTATGCAGAAAAACTTGAGTTGGAAGTTTCTATACCTAGAAAGCTTTATGATGAATGGGAACCTACTATGAAAATAAAAATAAAAGATCATGAATGCTATGCTTTGTGTGATTTGGGTGCTAGTGTCTCCACTATCCCAAAAACTTTGTGTGATTTGCTAGTGTTCCATGAGCTTGACGATTGTTCTTTAAATTTGCATCTTGCGGATTCCACTATTAAGAAACCTATGGGAAGAATTAATGATGTTCTTATTGTTGCCAATAGGAATTATGTGCCCGTAGATTTCATTGTTCTTGATATAGATTGCAATCCTTAATGTCCTATTATTCTTGGTAGACCTTTCCTTAGAACGATTGGTGCAATTATTGATATGAAGGAAGGAAATATTAGATTCCAAATTCCATTAAGGAAAGGCATGGAACACTTTCCTAGAAATAAAAATCAAACTAACATATGAAACTATCATGAGATCCACTTATGGATTGCCTTCCAAGGATGGCAATACCTAGATTTATCTTGTATCGTGCCTAGCTAGGGTTGTAAAACGATAGCGCTTGTTGGGAGGCAACCCAATTTTAGGTCGTTTGTTTTTGTTGCTGTTAGGGAATAAATATTGCATCTAGACTCTGATTAGATGTGGTTTCATGTTTTATTTTGTGTTTGTGCCAAGTAGAACCTTTGGGAAGACTTGTGTGAAGTTTATGTGATCTTGCTGTGAAAAATAGAATCGTTAGCACTCGCTAAAGTAGTCGTGGGATTTTAGTGGAGATTGATTTTTAGTTGATTCTTTTTGAAGATGATTGGTATACAAATTGCGCAAATTTACCAAATTAGTTTGAATTTTTTTCGAGTTTCAGAAGTAGGCGAAACTTGCAGATTACTACAGACTGTTCTGTCTTTGACAGATTCTGTTTTTCATGTGTTGTTTGCTTATTCCGATGCATCTCTGAGTAGTATTGGAGGATACGAACCATAGAGAAGTTGGAGTACAGTAGGTTTAACACCAATATAAACAAATAATGCATTCATTGCTGTACCTTTGAGTAGTGGTTTGCTTTCTTATACTAACGGAGCTCACGATTTTTTTTGTCTAAGTTTTGTGTTGTGAAGTTTTCAAGTTTTGAGTATTGCTTTGATGGACTATGGAACAAGGAGTAGCAAAGGCCTAAGCTTGGGGATGCCCATGGCACCCCAAGTAAGTTCAATATAATCAAAAGCCTAAGCTTGGGGATGCCCCGGGAAGGCATCCCCTCTTTCGTCTTCATGCATCGGTAACTATACTTGGAGCTATATTTTTATTCGCAACATGATATGTGTTTTGCTTGGAGCGTCTTGTATAATTTGAGTCTTAGCTTGTTAGTTTGCCACAATCATCCTTGCTGGACACACCTATTTGAGAGAGTTAAATATGGCCTAGAAATTGTTAGAAAACTCTATGTGCTTCACTTATATCTTTTGAGTTGAATAGTTTTTGCTCTAGTGCTTCACTTATATCTTTTAGAGCACGGTGGTGGTAATATTTTGTAGAAATTGTTGAATTCTCATGCTTCACTTAGATCTATTTGAGAGTCTATTAAAACAGCATGGTAATGTGTTTAGGCTAAAGAAACTAGTCTTCACATGATAAACATCCAATGTCAATGTAGTAAAAAAATCACACCAAGTGCAATGAATAGAATGAGATGTTGGATGCTAGATAATTGTTTTGAGATATGAGGATGGTGATATTAGAGTCATGCTAGTGGAGTTATTATGAAATTGAGAAGTATTTGTGTTAAGGTTAGTGATTCCCGTATCATGCATGTATTGTGAACCTCTATGTGACGAAGTTAGAGCATGAGGTATTTGTAGAGTGCCAACCTTTGTGCGGAGGTCGGGGCGCGTGATGGTTAACTCCTACCAACCTCCCCCCTAGGAGCATGCGTTGATTGATTTGTTTTGATGACTCGTAGATTTTTACAATAAGTATATGAGTTCTTATGACTAATGTTGAGTCCATGGATTATACGCACTCCCACCCTTCTACCATTGCTAGCCTCTCTTGTACCGCGCAACTTTCGCCGGTGCCATAAACCCACTATATATCCTTCCTCAAAACAGCCACCATATTGCTCCTCAAAACAGCCACCATACCTACCTATCATGGCATTTCCATAGCCAATCCGAGATATATTGCCATGCAACTTTCCACCGTTCTGCTCATGTGACACGCATCATATTGTCATATTGCCATTGCATGATCATGTAGTTGACATCGTATTTGTGGCAAGGCCACCATGCATATTCTTGTATACATGTCACTCTTGTTTCATTACACATGTCGGTACACCGCCGGAGGCATTCATATAGAGTCATACTTTGTTGTTGTAGTATCGAGTTGTAATATCGTGTTGTAATGAAAGTGTGATGATCATCATTATTAGAGCATTGTCCCATGGGAGGAAAGGCTAAATCTATAAAGCCCCTCCGCAAAAAAAGAGGAAAAGAAAGGCCAAAGAAAAAAAGAAAGGCCCAAAAAAGAGAAAAGGGGACAATTGCTACTATCTTTTTTCCACACTTGTGCTTCAAAGTAGCACCATGTTCTTCATTGTAGAGAGTCTCATGTTTAGTCACTTTCATATACTAGTGGGAATTTTCATTATAGAACTTGGCTTGTATATTCCAACGATGGGCTTCCTCAAATTCCCTAGGTCTTCGTGATCAAGCAAGTTGGATGCACACCCACTAGTTTCTTTTGTTGAGCTTTCATTCATATTTAGCTCTAGTGCATCCGTTGCATGGCAATCCCTACTCACTCACATTGATATCTATTGATGGGCATCTCCATAGCCCGTTGATACGCCTAGTCGATGTGAGACTATCTCCCTCCTTTTTGTCTTCTCCACAACCACCTCTATTCCACCCATAGTGATATATCCATGGCTCACGCTCATGTATTGCGTGAAAGTTGAAAGGTTTGAAAAGATAGAGCATGAAAACAAATGCTTGGCTGAAATCGGGGTTGTGCATGATATGAATATTTTGTGTGATGAAGAGGGAGCATAGCCAGACTATATGATTTTGTAGGGATAACTTTCTTTAGCCATAGTATTTTGAGAAGACATGATTGCTTTGTTAGTATTGCTTGAAGTATTATTATTTCTTATGTCAATATAGACTTTTATCTTGAATCTTTCAGATCTGAACATTCATGCCACAATTAAGAGAATTACATTGAAACACTATATTGGTTAGCATTCCACATCAAAAATTCTTTCTTTATCATTTACCTACTCGAGGACGAGCAGGAATTAAGCTTGGGGATGCTTGATATGTCTCTAACATATCTATAATTTTTTATTGTTCCATGTTATTATTTATGAAGTCTTGGATGTTTAATGGGCTTTATCATTCACTTTTATATCATTTTTGGGACTAACCTACTAACCCAAAGGCCCAATCCAGATTGTTGTTTTTTGCCTATTTCAGGGTTTTGCAGAAAAAGAATATCAAACGGAGTCCAAACGGAATGAAACCTTCGCGAGAGATATTTTTGGAGAAAATCACGCACGCAGAGCTTGAGGACCAAGTCAGAGGACAGAGAGGTGGCCCTCGAGGGTGGGGGGTGCGCCCCCTTCCCAGGGCGCGCCCCCCTGCCTCGAGGCCCCCTCAAGTGGCCCCCGGTGTCCTTCTTCTTCCTATATAAGTCCACGTACCCCAGAAACTCCGAGAACAGAGAGAAAACCCTAATTCCACCGCCGTAGCTTCTGTTCCCGTGGAGATCCCATCTTGGAGCCAGTTTCGGAGCTCCACCGGAGGGGGATCCATCACGGAGGCCTTCTTCATCATCATCATCACCCTAACCATGAATTGTGAGTAGTTTACCACAGACCTTCGGGTCCATAGCTAGTATCTAGATGGCTTCTTCTCTCTCTCTGGATCTCAATACAAAGTTCTCCTCGGTCTTCGAGGAGATCTACTCGATGTAATCTCTTTTTGCGGTGTGTTTGTCGAGATCCGATGAATTGTGAGTTTATGATCAAGGTTATCTATGAAAGATATTTGGTTCTTCTCTGAACTTTTTATGTGTGGTCATAATATCCTTGCAAGTCTCTTCGAATTATTGGTTTGGTTTGGCCTACTAGATCTATAGTTCTTGCAATGGGAGAAGTGCTTGGCTTTGGGTTCAATCTTGCGGTGTCCTTTCCCAGTGACAGTAGGGGCAGCAAGGCACGTATTGTATTGTTGCCATCGAGGATAAAAAGATGGGGTTTACATCATATTGCTTGAGTTTATCCCTCTACATCATGTCATCTTGCTTAAGGCGTTACTCTGTTCTTATGAACTCAATACACTAGATGCATGTTGGATAGCGGTCGATGTGTGGAGTAATAGTAGTAGATGCAGAATCGTTTCGGTCTACTTGTCTCGGTCGTGATGCCTATATACAATGATCATGCCTAGATAGTCTCATAATTATTCACTTTTGTATCAATTGCTCGACAGTAATTTGTTTAGCCGCCGTAGAATATCGCTATCATGAGAGAATCCACTAGAGAAAACTATGGTCCCCGGGTCTATTCTCAACATATCAATCTACATCTACTTTACTTTTACCGCTTTTATTTGCTGTTCTTATAAACTAAAAATACCAAAAATATAAACTATCATCTCTATCATATCTCACTCTCGTAAGTGACCGTAAAGGGATTGACAACCCCTTATCGCATTGGCTGCTAAGTTCTTATTTGTTTGTGCAGGTGCGAGGGACTCCCGCGTGGTCTCCTACTGGATTGATACCTTGGTTCTCATAAACTAAGGGAAATACTTACGCTACTGTGCTGCATCTCCCTTTCCTCTTCGAGGGAATACAACGCAAACTCAAGAGGTAGCCATTATCATGAAGAGCAACTTGATCATCATCTTGTACTTGGTCTATGGGCATTGGTTGAGCAATAGGAGCTTGTGGTGGTATGGGTGTTGAAGTAGTTTGATGATGCATGAAGCTTCCATCTTCTTCTTCATCATCATGAGGTTCTTGTTCCATTGGAAGAGGTGCCGCAACACCCATGGTCAAGATATCTTGAGAAGAATCTTCTTCACCTACATCACTTAGATCAACTTGCTCCCCATGGGAGCCATTAAATTCATCAAACACCATGTCACAAGTTTCTACAACACATCCATTGGATTTGTTGTAGACTCTATAGGTGTGAGAGTTTGATCCATAGCCAACAAATATTCCCTCAATGGTTTTGAATTGAAATTTTCCTAACCGTTCTATTTTGTTGAGGATGAAACATTTTCACCCAAATACGTGAAAGTACTGGACATTCGGCTTGTTCCCAGTTAGGAGCTCATAAGGAGTCTTTTCCAATATAATGCGGAGGAAGAGCCGGTTTGATGCATGGCATGCGGTGTTGACAGCCTCGGTCCAAAAACTATGTGGCGACTTGTTTTCATCCAACATGGATCTTGCCATCTCCACAAGTGTGCGGTTCTTCCTTTCTGCTACACCATTTTGTTGGGGAGTGTATGGAGTTGAATATTGATGTTCAATCCCTTCATCACTAAGAAATTCTTCCAAGGTGTAGTTCTTGAACTCAGATCCATTGTCACTTCTTATTGCCAAGATTTCTTTGTCAAACTTGCGTTGTGCTTGCTTGGCAAAATCAATGAAGGTGATCTTCGTCTCGTCCTTGGACTTGAGGAAGAAGATCCATGTATATCTTGAGTAATCATCAACAATGACAAGCCCATAATTTTTCCCACCAAGACTATCCCATGGAGGAGGCCCAAAAATATCCACATGAAGGAGCTCCAAAGGCCTTGAAGTAGACACAATATTCTTGGGTGGGTGCTTTGATTGGTGTTGCTTCCCGGCTATGCAGGCGCCACTGTGATAGCCTGGCTTAATAGGGATGATAGACTACTCATATCAATAAGGAATTCCTTCTTTTCCGGAAGCCCATCTGGACAGAACTCCAAAGTTAAGTGTGCTCGGCTTGGACTAATTTCAGGATGGGTGACCGACTGGGAAGTTGCTCCCGGGTGCGCATGGGTGAGGACAAAGTGCATAGAAAAGACTAGTATTGATATGTGAGGCCAGTCTAGATCCCGCCAGGAGTAACAACCACCGGCGGGTGTGTCCGAGGCATTACAAGTTTGTATCAGAGCCGACCATCGCGGTTACACGGATGTTTGCGGACAGGTGCGCGGTCATGTTGTTCATGACGTTTGTGACCCGTCGTGGCACACGACATGGCACATGTACCGGACTAGATGCACAGACATTTGTGCCAAGAGGGAACGTTCATGTGGCCCGACGAGGACGTCGGTTCCTCTGAGTGGGGGTGTATGTGATAGCCTGACTAATAGGGATGATAGACTACTCATATCAATAAGGAATTCCTTCTTTTCCGGAAGCCCATTCAGACAGAACTCCAAAGTTAAGCGTGCTCAGCTTTGAGTAATTTCAGGATGAGTGACCGACCGGGAAGTTGCTCTCGGGTGCGCATGAGTGAGGACAAAGTGCGCAGAAAAGACTAGTATTGATATGCGAGGCCAGTCTAGATCCCGCCAGGAGTAACGACCACCGGCGGGTGTGTCTGGGGCATTACAAGTTATGTGATAGCCTGGCTTAATAGGGATGATAGACTACTCGTATCAATAAGGAATTCCTTCTTTTCCGGAAGCATATTCGGACAGAACTCCAAAGTTAAGCGTGCTCAACTTGGAGTAATTTAAGGATGGGTGACCGACCGGGAAGTTGCTCCCAGGTGCGCACGAGTGAGGACAAAGTGCGCAGAAAAGACTAGTATTGATATGCGAGGCCAGTCTACATCCCGCCAGGAGTAACGACCACCGGCGGGTGTGCTTGGGGCGTTACAAGTTATGTGATAGCCTGGCTTAATAGGGATGATAGACTACTCATATCAATAAGGAATTCCTTCTTTCCCGGAAGCCATCTCGCCAGGAGTAACGACCACCGGCGGGTGTGTCCGGGGCGTTACAACCACACACACACGATCTTTCTCAAAAGAGACATTGGTTAGTCCAAGGATGTGATTACCCTTTAAGAGATCTTGAAGATTTCTCATGCCGACATGGGATAGCCGGTGATGCCATAGCCACCCATTGTCGGCCTTGGCCATTAGACAAGTTGCATGGAATGTGCTCTCTTTCGAGAAATCAACCGTGTAAAGGTTGCCATACAACTCTCCAACAAAGGCTACTTCAAGAGTATCTCTCTTAAAGACTTTCACATCCATTGGTCCAAATAGTGTATCATAACCAACAGAAGCCAATTGGCGAACAGAAAGCAAATGATATTTAAGGTATTGAACAAGCATGACATTTGTAAGAGACGTGTCATTTGTGATAGCCACCTTGCCCAATCTGATTACATGTCCTTTTGATCCTCCACCAAACATAATGCTCATAAATGGTTGAATAGCTTCCATGAAATCGTAGAGCAATTTGCTATCTCCGGTCATATGATTTGTGCATCCACTATCGATCACCCATTTTACTCCACTAGAGAAAGCAACCTACACACAATTATGACTTGGTTAGAGGCACCCATTTTGCAGTGGTACCTCTCAAGTTAGTCACAGGGATCTTAGGGACCCAAATAGCATAGAATCGAAATGCATTTCGAGGACCAACAAATTTTTCATAAACTTCTCCATCCTTAGTCTTACGAAGTACATAGGATGGAGGCATGAACTCATTTGTCTTGTTGTGCGTGGGCATGCCCCTTGTGTCCTTCCCACAAACAACCTTACATTTCTCCTCGTGCCCTTCTCGTACAAATGTTTCTTTTAGAGGAGTGGTGCACTTTTGAGAAGACGTCTTCTTCTTGCTTGTGCTTGGGTCAAATCTGAGCCCCTTTTTGGCAAACACCTCATTGTGTTGGCTTAATACCTCATTAAGGTTCTTTTGTCCTTGAGCACATGTCATGAGACCTTTCTCGATTTGATCCTTGAGAAAATGATTCTCCTCAAGAATAGATGCTAGATCACTACTAGAGTTAGTAGTACAAGCATCAACATTGATAATAGGAGAAGAGTAAGCCTTGGCTAGAGTTTTAAGATAAGTAAGCTTGAGCGTCTCAAAACTCTTTTTTAAGAAGGGTGAGCTCTTCTTCCTTAGTCTTGAGGGACATGGACGGGAGCTCACAGTCCTTAGACAGAGAAGCATGAGACTTCACAAGTTTACTTTTATTATTCATTAACTCTTCGCAAGAGTCCTTAGCCTTTTTCAAGTAGGCTAGATCTTTATCATGAACATCAATGTTTGCACCAATTTTCAAGCATAGTTCATCATTTCTTGCTTCCTCATATTGTACTTTCCGCTCAAGGATTTCACATTTTTCCTTTTCCTCAACTACGAGGGTTTTGAGTTCCTTAATGGTGACGGTGTGCTTACCCACCATCTCCATAAGCATACGAAACATAGTGACCTTCTTTCATTGAGGGAGCACATGACCTTATAATTTAGCAAACATGAGGTCATCTATATCATTATCATCATGATTATCCTCCGCATCAAGGTACTCATCACTGGGAGTAAGAGGAGTGAAGAGAGGAGGATTTGATCATGGGGTTACCTTGACCTTGTCAGGAGAGTTTTGGTCCTCTCCATCTTCTACCACGGCCTTTGCCATTAGGCACTTGTGTGCGTTTCCCTTGTAGTCTTTCATATAGTTGTAGGTGACAACTTCACCACCCTTGTTTACTAGTCTCAAAATGTTTTTGGAATCTTGAGCAACTCCGGCAACACCACTAACATCATTCGGATCGGATTCTTCCTGAGCAACCATTGCTTTCACATCTCTCTTCTTGAGCTTTGAGTTCAAGGGGTTTGGTAATTTTTTTCTTGGGAAAGGTCTTGGGAAACCTTGGTTTATCTTCTCTCTTCTCATAGGGGCATGATACGTCTCCAACGTATCTATAATTTTTTATTGTTCCATGTTATTATATTACCCTTCTACGATGTTTTATGGGCTTTTATATACACTTTTATATAATTTTTGGGACTAACCTATTAACCCAGAGCCCAGTGCCAGCTTCTGTTTTTCTCTTGTTTTAGAGTATCGCAGAAAAGGAATATCCAACGGAGCCCAATTGACCTGAAACTCAAGGGAGCTTATTTTTGGACCAGAAGAAGCCCAAGAAGTGTCGGAGGGGGACCAGAAGGTCCACAGGATTCCCATGAGGGTGGGGGCGTGTGCCCCCCTGGGCACGCCCCCCTGCCTCGTGGATAGACCGGAGATCCCCTTTACTTGCCCCCGACTCCAACACCTCCTATATATATACAGAAACCTCCGGAAAATAACCTAGAACGGGAGTTCCGCCGCCGAAAGCATCTGTTGCCACCAAAAACCAATCAAGACCCATTCTCGCACCCTGCCGGAGGGGGGGGAATCCCTCTCCGGTGGCCTTCTTCATCATCCCGGCGCTCTCCATGACGAGGAGGGAGTAGTCCATCCTTAGGGCTGAGGGTATGTACCGGTAGCTATGTGTTTGATCTCTCTCTCTCTCTCTCTCTCGTGTTCTTGAGATGGCCCGATCTTGATGTATCGCGAGCTTTGCTATTATAGTTGGATCTTATGATGTTTCTCCCCCTCTACTCTCTTGTAATGGATTGAGTTTTCCCTTTGAAGTTATCTTATCGGATCGAGTCTTTAAGGATTTGAGAACACTTGATGTATGTCTTGCGTGGGATACCCGTGGTGACAATGGGGTATTCTATTGATTCACTTGATGTATGTTTTGGTGATCAACTTGCGGGTTCCGTGACCTTGGGAATCTATGCATAGGGGTTGGCACACGTTTTTGTCTTGACTCTCCGGTAGAAACTTTGGAGCACTCTTTGAAGTTCTTTGTGTTGGTTGAATAGATGAATCTGAGATTGTGTGATGCATATCGTATAATAATACCCACGGATACTTGAGGTGACAATGGAGTATCTAGGTGACATTAGGGTTTTGGTTGATTTGTATCTTAAGGTGTTATTCTAGTACGAACTCTATGATAGATCGAACGGAAAGAATAGCTTCGTGCTATTTTACTACGGACTCTTGAATAGATCGATCAGAAAGAATAACTTTGAGGTGGTTTCGTACCCTACCATAATCTGTTCGTTTGTTCTCCGCTATTAGTTACTTTGGAGTGACTCTTTGTTGCATGTTGAGGGATAGTTATATGATCCAGTTATGTTATTATTGTTGAGAGAACTTGCACTAGTGAAAGTATGAACCCTAGGCATTGTTTCCTATCATTGCAACACCGTTTATGCTCACTTTTATCATTAGTTACCTTGCTGTTTTTATATTTTCAGATTACAAAAACCTATATCTACCATCCATATTGCACTTGTATCACCATCTCTTCGCCGAACTATCGCACCTATACAATTTACCATTGTATTGGGTGTGTTGGGGACACAAGAGACTCTTTGTTATTTGGTTGCAGGGTTGTTTGAGAGAGACCATCTTCATCCTATGCCTCCCACGGATTGATAAACCTTAGGTCATCCACTTGAGGGAAATTTGCTACTGTCCTGCAAACCTCTGCACTTTGAGACCCAACAACGTCTACAAGAAGAAGGTTGCATAGTAGACATCAAGCTCTTTTCTGGCGCCGTTGCCGGGGAGGTGAGTGCTTGAAGGTATATCTTTAGATCGTTCAATCGAATCTTTTAGTTTCTTGTTTTATCACTAGTTTAGTTTATAAAAGAAAACTACAAAAAATGGAATTAAGGTTACCTCATATGCTTCATCTTTTTAATATCTTTCGTGAAAATGATGGAAAGGAAAATTGTGCTCAAGTACTAGAAGAAGAATTACATAGAATACTTGGCATAAAATATGTGCATGGTGAGCATGATTGCAATGTTGTTAGTATGAATTCTTTGAATACCCGTGATGCTAATGATATGCAAAGCCACAAGCTTGGGGATGCTATGTTTGATAAAGATGATATTTTTAGTCCCCCAAGTTTTGATGAGCAAATTTATTATGATGAAAGCATGCCTCTTATTTATGATGATTATTGTGATGACACGTATGCTATAAAGAATAAAGATAACCATGAAACTTGTCATCATGATTTCAATTTTCAATTGGATTATGCTTCACATGATAGTTATTTTGTTGAGTTTGCCCCCACTACTATTCATGAGAAGAAATTCGCTTATGTGGAGAGTAATAAAATTTATATGCTTGGGGATCATGAAAAGAATGCTTTATGTGATAGTTATATTGTTGAATTCATTCATGATGCTACTGGAAATTATTACGAGGGAGGAACATATGCTTGTAGGAATTGCAATAATATCAAGTTCCCTCTCTATGTGCTTGAAGTTTTGAAGCTATGCTTGTTTTGCCTTCCTATGCTAGTTGATTATTGCTCCCATAAGTTGTCTGCTCACAAAATCCCTATGCATAGGAAGTGGGTTAGACTTAAATGTGCTAGTAATATTCTTCATGATGCTCTATTTATGTTCCAATTCTTATCTTTTATGCGAGCATCATTGAAATCATTGTGCCTAGCTAGGGGCGTTAAACGATAGCGCTTGTTGGGAGGCAACCCAATTTTTTTTCTTTGATTTTGCTTCTGTTTAGGAATAAATATTGCATCTAGCTTCTGTTTAGATGTGGTTTTGTGTTTTAATTAGTGTTTGTGCCAAGTAGAACCTTTGGAGAGACTTGTGTGAAGTTTATGCAATCATGCTGTAAAGAACAGAAACTTTAGCGCTCACGAGATTAGCTACCATTTTTTACAGGAGAGTGATTTTTAGTTGATTTTTTTTGCAGATGATTAATAGACAAATTCATCACGTCCACCAATTTATTTCAGAATTGTTTGAGTTACAGAAGTATTAGAAAGTTACAGATTGCTACAGACTGTTCTGTTTTTGACAGATTCTGTTTTCTATGTGTTGTTTGCTCATTTTGATGAATCTTTGAGTAGTATCGGAGGGTACGAACCATAGAGAAGTTGTAATACAGTAGATATTACACCAATATGAATTTAGAATGAGTTCATAACAGTACCTAAGTGGTGGTTTTATTTTCTTATACTAACGGAGCTTACGAGTTTTCTGTTGAGTTTTGTGTTGTGAAGTTTTCAAGTTTTGGGTAAAGATTCGATGGGCTATGGAATAAGGAGTGGCAAGAGCCTAAGCTTGGGGATGCCCAAGGCACCCCAAGGTACAATTCAAGGACAATCAAAAGCCTAAGCTTGGGGATGCCCCGGGAAGGCATCCCCTCTTTCGTCTTCGTCTATCTGTAACTTTACTCGATGTTATATTTTTATTCACCACATGATATGAGTTTTGCTTGGAGCGTCAATTTGTTTTATTTTGTTTTGCTTGATGTTTGAATAATATCCCAAGATCTGAAATTCTTAAATGTTAGAGAGTCTTCACATAGTTACATAATTATTCAACTACTCATTGATCTTCACTTATATCTTTTGGAGTAGTTTGTTGGTTGCTCTAGTCCTTCACTTATATCTTTTTAGAGCACGGCGGTGGTTTTATTTTGAAGAAATAGATGAACTCTCATGCTTCACTTATACTATTTTGAGAGTCTTTTAGAACAGCATGGTAATGTGATTTGGTTATAAAATTAGTCCTAATATGATAGGCAACCAAGATGGGTATAGTAAAAACTTTCACATAAAGTGCATTGAATATTATGAGAAGTTTGATACTTGATGATTGTTTTGAGATATGAGGATGGTGATATTAGAGTCATGCTAGTGGAGTAATTATCAATTCAAGAAATGCTTGTGTTAAATTTGTGATTCCCGTAGCATTCACGTATGGTGAACCGCTATGTGAAGAAGTTGGAGCATGATTTATTTATTGAGTGTCATCCTTTGTGTGGAGGTCGGGATCGCGCGATGGTTAACTCCTACCAACCCTTCCCCTAGGAGCATGCGTTGAATACTTTGTTTTGATGACTCGTAGATTTTTGCAGTAAGTATATGAGTTCTTTATGACTAATGTTAAGTCCATGGATTATACGCACTCTCACCCTTCCACCATTGCTAGCCTCTCTTGTATCGCGCAACTTTTGCTGGTACCATACACCCACCATATACCTTCCTCAAAACAGCCACCATACCTACCTATCATGGCATTTCCATAGCCATTCCGAGATATATTGCCATGCAACTTTCCACAGTTTCGTTATTATGACACGCTTCATATTGTCATATTGCCATGCATGATCATGTAGTTGACATCATATTTGCGGCAAAGCCACCATTCACAATTCATTCATACATGTCACTCTTGATTCATTGCACATCCTGGTACACCGCTGGAGGCACTCACCTAGAGTCATATTTTGTTCTAGCTTCGAGTTGTAATCTTTGAGTTGTAAGTAAATAAAAGTGTGATGATCTTCATTATTAGAGCATTGTCCCGTGTGAGGAAAAAAAAAAGAGAAAGGCCAAATAAAAAAAAGATGGCCCAAAAAAAGAGAGGTGGCTAAAAAAATAAAAGCCCCTCAAAAAAAATGAGAGAAGGGACAATGCTACTATCCTTTTCCGCACTTGTGCTTCAAAGTAGCACCATAATCTTCATGATAGAGAGTCTCTTGCTTTGTCACTTTCATATACTAGTGGGAATTTTCATTATAGAACTTGGCTTGTATATTCCAACGATGGGTTTCCTCAAATGCACTAGGTCTTCATGAGCAAGCAAGTTGGATGCACACCCACTAAGTTTCTTTTGAGCTTTCATACACTTATAGCTCTAGTGCATCCGTTGCATGGCAATCCCTACTCACTCACATTGATATCTATTGATGGGCATCTCCATAGCCCATTGGTACGCCTAGTTGATGTGAGACTATCTTCCTCCTTTTTGTCTTCTCCACAACCACCACTCTATTCCACCTATAGTGCTATATCCATGGCTCACACTCATGTATTGCGTGAAATTTGAAAGGTTTGAAAAAATTAAAGTGTGAAACAATTGCTTGGCTAAAACCGGGGTTGTGCATGATATGGATATTTTGTGTGATGAAGAGGGAGCATAGCCAGACTATATGATTTTGTAGGGATAACTTTCTTTTGCCATGTTATTTTGAGAAGACATGATTGCTTTGTTAGTATGCTTGAAGTATTATTATTCTTATGTCAATATAGACTTTTGTCTTGAATCTTTCAGATCTGAACATTCATGCCACAATAAAGAGAATTACATTGAGAATTATGTTAGGTAGCATTCCACATCAAAAATTCTGTTTTTATCATTTACCTACTCAAGGAGGAGCAGGAATTAAGCTTGGGGATGCTTGATACATCTCCAACGTATCTATAATTTTTTATTGTTCCATGCTATTATATTATCCTTCTAGGATGTTTTATGGGCTTTTATATACATTTTTATATAACTTTTGGGACAAACCTATTAACCCAAAGCCTAGTGCCAGTTTCTGTTTTTCTCTTGTTTTAGAGTATCACAGAAAAGGAATATCAAACAGAGCCCAATTGACCTGAAACTCAACGGGGCTTATTTTTGAACCAGAAGAAGCCCAAGAAGTGCCGGAGGGGAACCGGACGGTCCACGGGCTGCCCACGAGGGTGGGGGCGCGTGCCCCCCTGGGCGCGCCCCCTGCCTCGTGGACAGCCCGGAGACCCCCTTTACTTGCCCCTGACTACAACACCTCCTATATATACAGAAACCTCTGGAAAATAACCTAGATCGGGAGTTCCGTCGCCAAAATCCTCTGTTGCCACCGAAAACCAATCTTGCACCCTGCCGGAGGGGGGGAATCCTTCTCAGGTGGCCATCTTCATCATCCCCGCTCTCCATGACGAGGAGGGAGTAGTCCACCCTCGGGGCTGAGGGTATGTACCAGTAGCTATGTGTTTGATCTCTCTCTCTCTCTCATGTTCTTGAGATGGCTCGATCTTGATGTATCGTGAGCTTTGCTATTATAGTTGGATCTTATGATGTTTCTCCCCCTCTACTCTCTTGTAATGGATTGAGTTTTCCCTTTCAAGTTACCTTATCGGATTGAGTCTTTAAGGATTTGAGAACACTTGATGTATGTCTTGTGTGGGATACCCGTGGTGACAATGGGGTATTCTATTGATTCACTTGATGTATGTTTTGGTAATCAACTTGCGGGTTCCGTGACCTTGGGAATCTATGCATAGGGGTTGGCACACGTTTTCTTCTTGACTCTCCGGTAGAAACTTTGGGGCACTCTTTGAAGTTCTTTGTGTTGATTGAATAGATGAATCTGAGATTGTGTGATGCATATCGTATAATCATATCCACGGATACTTGAGGTGACAATGGAGTATCTAGGTGACATTAGGGTTTTGGTTGATTTGTATCTTAAGGTGTTATTC
Organism: Secale cereale; assembly: GCA_902687465.1. Taxonomy (NCBI): domain Eukaryota; kingdom Viridiplantae; phylum Streptophyta; class Magnoliopsida; order Poales; family Poaceae; genus Secale; species Secale cereale. Next base: position 153,393,379 of record LR738709.1, read on the forward strand.
TAGTACGAACTCTATGATAGATCGAACGGAAAGAATAGCTTCGTGCTATTTTACTACGGACTCTTGAATAGATCGATAAGAAAGAATAACTTTGAGGTGGTTTCGTACCCTACCATAATCTCTTTGTTTGTTCTCTGCTATTAGTTAATTTGGAGTGACTCTTTGTTGCATGTTGAGGGATAGTTATATGATCCAGTTATGTTATTATTGTTGAGAGAACTTGCACTAGTGAAAGTATGAACCCTAGGCCTTGTTTCCTATCATTGCAATACCGTTTATGCTCACTTTTATCATTAGTTACCTTGCTGTTTTTATATTTTCAGATTACAAAAACCTATATCTACCATCCATATTGCACTTGTATCACCATCTCTTCGCCGAACTAGTGCACCGATACAATTTACCATTGCATTGGGTGTGTTGGGGTCACAAGAGACTCTTTGTTATTTGGTTGCAAGGTTGTTTGAGAGAGACCATCTTCATCCTACGCCTCCCACAGATTGATAAACCTTAGGTCAGCCACTTGAGGGAAATTTGCTACTGTCCTACAAACCTCTGCACTTGGAGGCCCAACAATGTCTACAAGAAGAAGGTTGCGTAGTAGACATCAAGGCAATCGTTGGAGAAGTGGTTTGTTTCTTCACAGTTGTAACATGTTCTGACTTTCTTCTTCTGGAATCTTCCTTTGAATTTTCCCGCGCTAAACTTCTTGATAAAGAGGGCAATGTCTTCATATGAAGGGCACTCATCGGAGTCAATCTCATCACCATCTTCATCCTCATCAACTTCTTCTTCTTCACTTTGCTCTTCTTCATATACATGCTTGGCCTTCACTACAAGATTGATTTTTGATATTGAAGTACCATGCATGGCAAGATGTTTTGTAGCATTTGCCTTTGACTCTTCAAAGAGTTGGAAAGTGGATATGATGTCATCTGGAGGTATCTCCTTGAACCCATGGTGTTGTCTTATGTCCCACACCATTTGGTGATGATACGGAGCAAGAGCATGAAGCAACTTGTCCACGAGAAATCGCTTAGTCAAATTGAATCCATCTTGTGTTCACACTCACGTGACTCGATGTAGGCGGTGAGAGTCATGAGACACTCGAGGAGTTGCTTGGGAGATTCACCTTTCTCCGTACAAAAGTTTTGCAATTGTCCCTTTTCAATTTCATATTGAGCAAGCCGGAGAGTGGAGGTACCGGTCTTGGTCCTCACAATACTAATTCTTTGGCACTTGTGATATGTATGTATGGTCTCCTTTGCTTGTCCGTCATACCTCTCCTTATGCACATTATTGCAGTGTCGTTGAGATTCTTGTCATATACCTCTCTTGGAGTAAGATTCTTCGGATCAATAGCTTGGTAGCCATACTCCAAGATCTCCAACATCTCATCATTTCCATATCGAAGATGATCCTGCATAGCAACTCTCCACAAAGAAAAATCAGTAGTGTCATCAAGTAAAGGAGGTTTGCCTTGTGGGTTATACTTTGGTTTATTTATTTGAGGTCTTGCATAAAGCCAAGGAACACTAGAGTGTTCATTACTAGGAGGTTGTTGACCAATTGAAGGAGTAGGCACACCTGGCCTCGACGCCGCACCACCAGAAAGTGGTGCAAGCATCGTGGTTAGTGTGGCTAGTCTCATTTGGACCAAGGCCTCAAGAGAAGCATCATGCTCCTCCTTTTGCTTAGCAAGCGTCCGTTCCAGATCCTCAGAAGTGAAGGACTTGACTTCCGTGGAAGCCACGTCCGTACTCTTCGGATCCACAACAAGGGGAGTCCCATCGGGGTTCATCTCGCTCTAGGGCGGTCAAGCCACAAGAATAGAGCACGAGGCTCTGATACCAATTGAAAGGATCGAGATTGACCTAGTGGGGGTAAATAGGTACAAGTACAAATTTTAATTGTTACTTAGCCATTTTAGGCAATAATGCGGAATATGAAAGTGAGCCTAACAATTGCAAGTAAGATGCTAAGCAAGGTAAGCTAGTAACACAAGTATGTAAGTAAGCAAGCATGATAAGATATAAGTAAGAACTAAGAGACAAGTAACCACAAGCAGAAAGTTAAGGTTAGGAATAACTGCAACTTCGAGAGACAAGGATGTATGCCGATGTTCACTTCCTTGGAGGGAAGCTACGTCACTGTTTAGAGAGGTGGGTGTTACCACAAAGGCACACCAATGCCACGAAGGCTCACCCTATTCTCTCTTTGAGATATCACCACGAAGGCGATTCCCAACCACTAGTGGTAGACCTTTAGGTGGCCTCCAAACCCTCACAAACTTTTCGGGGGTAATCACAACGTTTGATTCCTCTCCGAATGACTCCTACCGCCTAGGAGTCTCCAACTTCCAAGAGTAACAAGAACGATGGGGAAAAGCTCAAGACTTGCTCAAATCACAAATGACTTTGGTGAACAGAAGGGGAAGGAGTGAATCTATCACTTGATCGGACAACTTCTCTCAAATGCTCTCAAATCCATTGGGGATCTAAGATTTGGTGTGGAGGAGTGTGAGAGAGAGTGAAATGTGTTCTAGGGTTTGTTCAAAGTGAATGGTCAACCCACTCCCGTGAGGAAGAAGGGCTATATATAGTGTGAGCACAAATATGGTCGTTGTAGTGCAAGTGAACGGGCAGGCCGGACATCCGGGCTAGGGGACGGACATCCGTCCTGGCAAGCCACTCGAAGAACAAGGCAGAAACATAGCAGAAAGCAGAGGGGCCGGACATCCGGGGGCCGGACATCCGGCAAGTCAGGAAACCCCGGACATCCGGCAGTTTGCCGAATATTCGGAGAGCTCCTAGCTTGTTACAGAAACATATCATTACTACGGGTAGCACGGGCCGGACATCCGGGATAAGGCCCGGACATCCGGCATGACAGGAAGTCCCGGACATCCGGCGAATACCCGAACATCCGGCGTGAAACCTAAAACCTACTGGATGTATGGAGAGCTAAAGTCAGATATCTAGGGCCGAGCCCGGACATCCGGGGAGAAGCCCGGACATCCGGCATTCCTAGGGGCAGAAACAAGGATGAAATGTATTTGATAGATCAAAATGTTTCGAGGAAGGAATTAACTGGCATGAGCAAGTCTTTTACTGATCCTATCGATCCCCTCTTAATAGTGCGGGATCCTATACTCAAGAAAACAAACATGCAACCATTTTGATACTTCTTCCTTGAGTAGAATTAACTCTGTTTGTTCATGATCAACACACCATTAGATGAACTCGGGACTAACACCCGAGATTCACTTGACAAACATAGTTAGTCCCCTACATGTATATTGTCATCAACATCAAAACATGATGTAAGGGCATGATTGCACTTTCAACAAATCATTGATTTCCAGCCCTCTTGTATGCTTGTTACTCCATGTAGGCAGAGAGTTTGTAGCGACCCGCCATGCGAAATTACGTACTAAGGGAGGAACATCAGTGGACCATATAAATTTCCAGCAGTCCCAACACCCATCTGGACGTGAGCTGGAGCCCGTCGAAGTGCTTCTGTCAGCTTCCTCCAAGCCGAACTGTAAGCACTCCTCACTGAAAAGGCGCCAAAGACCTCTTAGTTGTCTACTATCCAAAAACACTACACCATCTGTAAATACTTTCTTTAGTACAATTTTAACATACACATATAAATCATTTGGAAAAAAGGAAATGTATTTTGTATACATAATAGATTTGCAGTAAATCAGTTCACCGGCAAGTCAAAAGACTTTGAAAAATTCAAAAAGTTCACTGATTTCAAAAAAAGTTCGTTCATTTTCCAAAAAAAAAACACGTATTTCATAAAAGGTTCATGAATTTGACAAAAGTTCATCGATTTTGAATAAGAATTAATCGATTTTGAAAAAAGTTCATCCATTTTATAAAAAGTTCATTGATTATCAAAGAAAGTTCATCAATTTTGAAAATATAGTTCATCAATTTTGTAAAAAGTTCACAAATTTGAAAATTTTCATATGTTTAAAGAAAAGATCATCAATTTTGAAAAAAAGTCATATATTATTTAAAAAATCACAAATTGAAAATCTTTTATCTTTTTTTAAATGTTCAACAATTTTAGCCACAAGGTTCATCAAATTTCAACAGAAGTTCATATAATTGGAAAAAAGAAGTTCATCAGTTTTGAAAAAAGATTCACAAAAATTAAAAAAAAATCATCAATTTTGAAGAAATTTTTCATAATTTAGAAACAGGTTTATCATTTAAAAAAACGAATTTTAAATTTTGTGCATTTCCGAAAAGAAAAGAAAAATGGAAACGAAAAAAATAGGAAACTGTGTGTTTTTCAGTGTTGCGTTACAAGTATTTCCTCTTTTCCTAAATATAAGTCTTTTTAGAGATTTTACTATGGACTACATATGGAGAAAAATGAGTGAATCTACATTGTAATGTATGTAAAAAGATCATGGATTTTACTATGGACTACATATGGAGAAAAATGAGTGAATCTATAAACATTCGTATGTAGTTTCTAGTGGAATCTCTAAAAAGACTTGTATTTAGGAACGGAGGAAGTATAAAAGAAGGGTTGTAGCACATCAGGCCTAGTCTCCCAGTTGGTCGGTGAGATTGGCACTAAACCTGAAAGAGCGCGGTTCGAATCACGCTAGACATTCGTTTTTTGGTGGGTTTTAAATCAGGAAAAAATGAGCCAGTTAGCAAAATACATGTTAATGCGCGTTGTCAGCGCCGAACAGGAAACGCCCCGGAATTACTTGTTGGGGAAATAGATGTATCTAATGTATTTTACCACTTGGCCTCCTAATTGGCTCTTATGGCTTCAGCTCGAGGAAGGTGGCGCTCACTCAGCCGCTCCCTTGGGCTGCTCCCACAATCATGTAGTCGCTCGCTTGGTGGTCACAAAGTTGTTTCGTTTGCTTGTTCATCATTGACCAATAAACCGCTGACTTGTGAAAATATTTATAAAAAGTCATATATTTGAAAATAGTTCATGAATTTGAAAAAAGATAATGTACCTGGGAAATGCTCACGATGTTGAAAAAATCGCGGGTTTGAAAGATGTTCATGATTGGAAAAGGTACGTGGATTTGAAAACAAAATCACACCTTCGGAAAAATGTTGTGGATTGAAAATAGTTCTTGAATTTCAAACTTATTCAGATTTCAAAAAAGTTCATGAAATTTAAAAAATGAAAAAGGTTTCGAATTATAAAAAGGACACAAGTTTGGAAAAATCCTCAGTTTGAAAAAACAACATGAATTTGAAAGAAAAAAATGTATGTAAAAAAATCATGGATTTCACAAAAGTTCACATATTTTGAAAAAAGATCACCTATTTTGAAAAATAAAAAATCTTCATGAATCTAAAAAGACTCATGATTTTTGTAAAGTTCATGAAAAAAATTAAAATAAAAACGAAGAAACAAATTTAAAATAAAATATTAGATCAAACAAAAAATCAGTCAAAAGAGTCTATAAGCTTCCAAAACACCTTGGAAGCTTCTGACAATCCTTTTGTTCATTTTTTCTTTTGTGCCGGTGGGAAGCTTCCCAAAACCGTTCAGGAAAGCAAGAGAAAAAAAGGTAAGCTTTTTAATGGCCTGGCCCAATTGTTGCGGACGTGAACGGAGTGTATTTATGAACGGAAACAACCCTAAAGACCTCTTAATCGGCGCCTACTTCGCCGGTTAGAAGTTCTGGGGCCCATTAGTCCACAGGCATGAGCCGACCCATCTACGCGCGTGATACGGTCACTTCTCCATCGCGCGTTTGGTTTGTCAGTCAACGGTTAATGGGTCAACCATTGACTTTTGGGGAAACCGCAAAGAAAAACTAAAATTGCAAAAAAAATAAAAAAAATCGTGAAGTCAGAAAAGTTCACGGGTTTGAGAAAAAGTTCATGAATTTGGAAACAAAATCGCGATTTTAGAATGGGTTTGAAAAAAATCATTTATTTTCAAATGAAAGTTCACAGATTTCAGAAAGCTTCACGACTTGGAAAAGTTTGTAATTTGGAAATAGTTCGCAAACATAAAAAAATACACATGGATTAAAAGAAAGTTCCCAAATTTTGGAAAAGGTTCACCAACTTGAGAAAAGCTCACGGGTTTGAATTTGTTGTACCGAAATTCGGAAAAGTAAAAACAATTTTGAAAACAGTTTAGTGATTAAAAACAGAAACTAAAACAAGAAAGAATGATAAATGGGAATACTGGCATAAATCCATGTTTGGCAACACCATAAGAAAACAGCCCACAAAAAACGCAGTACAAAACATTCAAATTGGTTCCCAAAAAACTGGTGAAAAGAAAAGACCTACATGGGCTGGCTCATTTACAAATATAGAGCAGAGGAGGGTGTGCGCCGGTTAATAGTTTGTGCAGCTGTAACGGGTGCTTAAGGCGGGGAGCAGAAACTGGGACCGCTATATAAGTGTGGAATATGAATTGCACTATTAGCCTGCTTAGTTATAATTTTGACAGAGCTTTTAAGGGAATGAATCCCAAAATCACTATTCTTACTTTTTGAGTATCCCAAAATAACTAATTAACAAATACTCCTTCCAAAGGTTACTTCCACCTTCTCAGGTTACAACAATTAGCGCACTGTGAGTTCCCTTTTTTTTTTTTTTTGAAACAAGGCAAAAGATTTGCCATTTCATTGATTAAGAAGGAGGTTTGGAACAAGAGCCGCAAGGCGGCAAAATAAAAGGTCTACTCTCGCGGCATTACAACACTCATGTGCTTCGCACCCGCCACCGCCCAAAGAGACACCTCCTCTTTGATCTTATTGATTATAACCATGGACGGGACGGCCGTGTTACGAAATACCCTAGCGTTACGCTCTGACCATATCTCCCATGAGATGAGCATCATCAAGGAGGCTAGCGCCTTAGGGGAGCCAAGACGAATCTGGAGGTTGCCGTTCCACCAATCTTTGACCGAAGTCCTCGTCTGCCATACCGCCGTAGAAATGTGGTGCATGCCAAGCCACGGAAGGATATGGTTCCAGATGCGGGTGGCGTAGCGGCACTGGAAGAGGAGATGGGCGGCCGACTCCTGGCATTGCTTGCAAAGTGGGCATAGGCCACAGTTTGGCCAGCCGCGACGTATAAGACGGTCCGATGTCCAAATCCTATTTTGAAGGACTAGCCAAGCAAAGAACTTGCACCGAGGGGTGGCCCAAACCCTCCACACCGAGTGCATGAGATCGGACGAAGTGAGTCCCTCAAACTGCACCTTGTAAGCCGAAGAAGCAGAGTACACCCCATCCTTGGTGAATTTCCAAATGATGGAATCTTCCATGCCCTCATTTAGAGAGATCATGGATATCTTCTCCCAGAGGTCAGAAAACTGCTGAACGTGTGCAAGTGAAAAACCATTAGAGGTGTCAATGAGAGAGACCCAGTTGTTGTTGGCAAGGGCTTGGTGGACGGAGGAATTCTTCTTGCGAGAGGCGGCAAAAATGCTCGGTGCTAAGTCACGGGGGCAGAGACCATGCAGCCACGGCGAGCTCCAGAACTTGGCCGTGCGCCCATTTCCCACAGTAACCCCTGTAGCAGCTGCAAAAAAATTGCGATCATCGTCGGTGCAAGGAGATCCCATACCGATCCAAGGCTTGGTTCTGTCCACCCACTCAAGCCACAGCCATCGAAGCCGGAGGGCCTTAGCAAACTTGTCCAAATTAAGCACACCCAAGCCACCAAACTGTTTAGGCTTGCAAACAAGGTCCCAATTGATCTTGCATGATCCTCCCGAGACTTTGTCAGTACCGGCCCAAAGGTAAGCACGCCGAAGTCTGTCAATTGCATTAAGGATCTCCACGGGGATGTCGAGAGGTGTGAGATGATAAATTGCAATGGCCGTGAGGACCGCCTTTACAAGCACCACACGCCCGGCAGTGGCGACGTGTCTTCCCTGCCAAGGAGGGAGTTTTCCTGCGACCTTGTCCACCAGGTGCTGAAAGTGAATACTTTTGAGGCGCTTGACTGAAAGCGGTAGGCCAAGGTATCGCATCGGGAACGCGGTGCGCACCGCCGGGAAGGCCTGGAGAATGTCATCCAGATTTATGCTGTCACAGCGAATAGGAGCCACCAAACTTTTGGTACAGTTAGTATGGAGTCCGGTCACCTCCCCAAAAGCGGCCAAGGAGGAGGCAAGAAATTGGACATCTTCCCTGATGGGTCTGACAAATATAGCAGCATCGTCTGCGTACAAGGATGTCCTGATGGTTGGTGCACTTCTGCAAATGGGGTGGAGGTGTCCTTGTACAGTGGCCTTGTTGAGGAGGTGGTGTAGTGGGTCGATCGCAAGGACAAAGAGTAAAGGGGACAAAGGATCCCCCTGCCGGAGACCACGCCCGTGCTTCATCGGATCACCCACCACCCCATTGATCAGAACCCTCGAGGTGGCAGTGGAGAGTAGCGCCGAAATCCAATCGCGAAATCTGGACGGGAACCCCAGGTGCCTCAGAAGGTCCATAAGGAAGTCCCATCTAACTGAGTCGAAAGCCTTCTTGATGTCAAGCTTGAACAACAAGGTGGGTGTTCGATTTTTATGAAGTTTTCTCGCCAAGTTTCTGACATACATGAAATTATCGTGAATACTCCTTTTCTTTATGAAGGCGCTTTGGGCAGTGGAGACAAGCCTGTGCATATGGGGAGCGAGGCGCGTGGCCAACACCTTGGTTAGGATCTTCGCAATGGCATGAATGAGGCTAATTGGGCGAAAGTCCGAGATGCATTCCGCCCCATCTTTCTTTGGTATGAGAGCAATATTGGCCGAGTTGATCCAATGAAGATTGGATGTGTGCAAGGTTGAGAAGTGGTTCACAACAGCCATAAGGTCATCCTTGATAATCTCCCAACACTCCTTGAAAAAGGCTCCGGAGAAGCCATCGGGGCCCGGTGCTTTGTCACGAGGGAGATCAGAAATCGCCTTCCTAACCTCCTCCTCAGAAAAGGCCGTCCCAAGGTCAGAAAGGTCACATGTAGGCACCGGAATGTTGTCCCAGTTGATGTCCTTGTGGCGTGGCGGGCCACGATTGGAAGCTTCGGCAAAGTGGTTTTGGATGATGGACTTTTTGTGATCATGGTCAACAACCCAACCATTATTGTGTTTCAGACGGTGGATGAAGTTCTTTCTTCTTCTGTGGTTGACACGCAGGTGAAAGAAGCGAGTGTTTGCATCGCCCTCTTTGAGGTTGGTGATTCTCGAATTTTGTCTCTTTCGGGCACGCTCCATCACGGCCAGGGCAATAATATTTCTCTTGAGCCTTCTACGAATATCACGTTCCTCCACACTGAGAGACCTGAGCTCTTGTGCAACATCTAGACGGAGGATGACCTCCAGAGCCATGTGAAGTTGCACCTTTGAGTGTGCAAAAATTGTCTTGCTCCATTTTCTTAGAGCTTGGCTGGTCTTTTTGAGCTTGTGAAATAGAATCTGGTAGGGGTCTGTGTGGTTCACCTCTTGATTCCAAGCGCCTTGAACGACCTCTTTGAATCTGGGCATTTTGATCCAGAAATTCTCAAAGCGAAAACACTTTGATTTAGGTGGTCCTTGGTCATTCGCGAGAAGGAGGGGGCAATGGTCCGAGAGGGATGAAGAGAGGGCATGAAGTAGATGGCTGCCAAAAGCAATGTCCCAATCTTCATTACAGAAAAACGAATCGAGTTTGCTTAGGGTTGGATCACTTTGCTCATTGCTCCAAGTGTACTTCCTGTTCTGTAGGTGTACTTCTTTCAGCTCACATGTATTGAGGGTGTTCCGAAAGCGTGTCATGCGGCTCCGATCGCTATTAGCGCGATTCTTGTCTCTTGCACGGTAAATCTGGTTAAAATCGCCGGCTAGCAGCCATCTAGTACCAAGAGAAGGTTTCTCGGTGATCAGCTCTTGGAAGAAGATGTCTTTGAGATTGCTACGGGTTGGCCCATAAACGGTTGTGAACTTGAAGGAGGTGTCAGTGCGGGTGATGGTGATTGTAGCAGAAAGGAAGAAGGTGCCAGTGCTAATGTCCTTAACCTCGATAAGGTCTTCATCCCAAAGCAGCAGGATGCCACCACGAGTACCAGTAGCGGGCCGCTGCGCGAAGCTTTTGAGTCTCTGTCCTCCAAGGGAGAAAGCCATGGAGGGGTCGACATGCTCTAGTTTGGTCTCCTGCAAACACACTAGGTGGCAAGGCGTAGCAGCGATGGTCTCTCGGATGGTTGAACGGCGGTTGGGACAATTCAAACCACGGACGTTCCAGTTCAGGATACTCAAGTTTTGATCATGCATATTGAAACTTGGGGTACAGCAGGTGTGAAGCAGCAAGGGGCGACTCAGCATTTAACAATTGCCTGGGACGTGCAGGACACTCCCCATTGAGCATATTCATGTAGCAGAAGTTTTGACAAATAAGAAGCAGCATCAGGTAGCAAACGAAGTTGCAGCAGCTACAACACTCACACACATTCGCCTTGCCAGGGCAACAAGAGGCAGCTATCTTCAGCGATAGCAGGAAACAGGCACGCACAAACTGAAAGTGACATTTGGTCTTAGCTAACATGGAGTACTAAGCTACATCTTCAGGGACCAGAGTAGTCCAGTCACACGGCCTCGCCGGCGACCTCTCCGTTTGCAGCCTGCAGCTCAGCACCAGCCTCGCCACCGTGCTCCACCAGTGCATCTTCGACGGCCTTCGCAAGGTCACAGTCAAGATTGAAGAGGGCCCGAAGGGCCAGCACTGTGATGTCAGGGAGTTGCCCATGAAACATAGCCACAAATTTTCTGATGGCTTCTTCAGTAACTTCTTGGCCTTCGTTGATGATGCCCATGCGTTGACAGAGAAGCCTCTCTGCCATCTGCGCCACCGGCATAGTCCTCTTCTTTGCTTGGAGTCGAGGGCTGCGTCGGTTGAGGTTGAAGCCCGACACACCCGCGAGCGTCTTCCTCCTTGTCTTGGGTGGCCTCGGTGGTGTAGAACTCGGTGTAGGCAGTAGGGGCGGGACGCAAGTGACGAACAAAGGGGACAGCATGAGAGGTTCATCGGAGCTGATCGCCGCAGGACTGATTGGCGGGCTGGACATCGGGATTAGGCTCAGTCCTGTTACACGGCTCACAGGCACACGGTCTGCATCAGCATCAGCAGTAGCAGAAGTTTCAGCAGTAGCAGAAGCTTCAGCAGTAGCAGTAGCTTCATCAGTAGCAGCAGGTTCAGCAGAAGCAGCAGCAGCCACCCCGCCATCGTCAGCTTCAGCAGTAGCAGCGACCCAGACCTCATCAGCCACAGCAGAAGTAGCAGGCAAATGAATGGGCGTGGCTGGGCTTGGGGGCATCAAGCCTGATCGCAGCCTTGGGCGGGTAGGGGAGGACCAGCCTGGTGGTGCCTCAGGGGACACAGGTGAGCCCCAGCATCGAGCAGCTCCGCACAGCCAGGCAGGAATCTTGGAGGTAGGTTGCAGCACGATCACGTCGCGGGAGGTAGTGCGGGGGGACGGAGGTGGTGATCTGCCTCTGGTGTCTTCAGTGCGCCGGGTGCAGATGGCCTCACAGGAGCGGGAGCGCCTCTCCGAGCAAGCCGCGCGGTGCCGAGCCCTGCTACCAGAAGCAGGGATGACTGCACCACCGGGGAGACGCTGAACCTTGGAGCTGTCGATCTTCCGAGCATCCGGCAGTTCCCGCCGACGGCCATCGCCATAGCGGCCACGGGAGTCCCTGTCATCTCTCCGCCGGTCGTCGCGCGAGCCGCCAGGCCGCTCATCATCACGCCGAGGGGCCCTGGAGCGGCTTCGGAAGAGGCCCCGCCATGAGGATGTCGAGCGGTCCTCGCGTCTGCCACGCCCATCATGATCGCCATCTTTGTCGCGGTCTTCATCGCGCCGATCACGGTGGTCGCGGTCTCGGCGCCGCTCCCCGACCTCCTGACGATCCCTTGCACGAGCCTCGCCATCCACCACGCCGTAGCGCCAGCTGAAGGGGGGGTGTGGGCGCGGGCGTCGAGGGACGCGGCCATCCGAGTCAGGGAGGAAGTCTTCAATCAGGTCCAGGTGGACCAGGACGCGACGCTGCAGCCCTTGACGCCCGACTGCAGGAGCGGGCGCGCTGCCCGCTGGTGGCTGGTTGCAGGTGAATGTGACGTTGAGCACCTTCGGGATCTTGCTGGGGTCAGCCGACCAAGCCCACAAGTTGAGAGTGGCCGCATCCTCGCACTACACCGTGGCGATGTCGAAGTAGTGCAGGAAGGTGTTCGGCCCGAGCACTTGCGCTGCAACAGCGTCGTTCCAAGCGTTGAGTGGAACGTTCTAGATGCAGAGGTGGACGTGGTAGTCGGCCTGAACGGTGTCGGCGTGCGCGTTGAGGCGCCACTTGGCGATGTGGATGTCGAGGTTGCCGAAATCGGAGCTGAAGTGGGAGAACCGGCCTGGGGCAGCCGTCGCCAAGTCACGGTGGTGCTGGTAGTCAAATCTGACGAGAAAGTCTTCGGGGTAGAATGGCACCACAGTCAGCAGGGAGCGGTCGACGCCCGCGGCATGAGCAACGGCATCTCTGATGACAGAGGCGCTGACCGCAGGGCGGTTGCCTCCGAGCCACACCACCGCTGCAAGGTTGGCAAGGCTGGCCGCCTGGGCGTCCATAGCCGGCGTGGAGACGACGACGACATCGGCCTCGGCCGGGCGCAATGAAGGGTCACCCACCCGCGGCATCGCTGTCACCAACAGCGGAGATGCCACGAGCTGCAGAACCGGCTCAGCAGGAGCTTGAGGCAGAGGCGGAACGGACGCGCTGACCAGGGGAGGTGGGGTGGTCCTTGGATGAAGCTGCGGGACCGGAGGAGGGGAGTTGGAGCATTGACGCGCTCGGTGCCCACTTCTACGGCAGAGGAGGCATTTATATGGATCTCGACAGTCAATCTTGCAGTGGCCCTTCTCCAGGCATCTGTGGCAAACTCTGCGTCGATGCTTAACAAACGATCTGCCGGTAGGCGGAGAGAGTGAAGGCGGACGCCGATGGCTTGAATGCTGGTGGTTGGGGGAGAGCGCACGCCACCAGAACGGAGCTTTTACGAGCTGCCACCCATCGGTCGGGCTGGCCTCCATCACCAACGGGCGGCTTGAAGAGGCCTGCGGCAGCACTGGGCTCGAGGGAGCAGGTGACCGCGACGCGGGTTGCAGGGCATTGATGGCCAGAGACGACGACGCCTTGAGGCATGGCTTTGGGATGCCATGAATGCGCTGCAGAGGAGGTGGGCAGAGCAGATCTTCAGCCGGGGCGAAGCGAACCTTGTGGATTGGACCTGGCGTCGCAGCAGCAGTAACTGAAGGCGGATCTTCCGGGAGGGAATCCGGCACGAAGGAGGAGCCGGACGAAGTCAGCGACCTCGGCGGAGAGGTCAGATCTGGTCCGGTGGAACCCAGCTGCGGGAACAACGCAGGTAGCAGCCTCTGGCTCGAGTACCTAGGGGTAGAGAAGCCGGGGGGAAGCGGGGCGAGGTGGATGGGGGGCTTGAACGGGGCGGGGGCGGGGCAGCAGCAGCGGTGGCGGTGGCTGCGGGCGCCGGAGCGGCGCGTCGCAGGAGCGTGGGCGTGGGGGGCATGGGGGGCATCTCTTAGAGGATGGCTCGTAGTACTAGTGGAGTAGCTTGCTTCGAATGATCTTTGGAGCCTGAGTGATTGCTCGGCCTTCTCAAGTGAGTTCCCTTTTTTCGTAGTATCACTTATTCAAAACGTTTTATCTCTTAAACTGTGCGTCCAAAATCTCAAATCATTTTTATCGCTGGATTCCTCGCGTTGAGATCTTCAAAACTTGATCTCATGCTGATAGCTTTCGAAAAAACTTTTTATTATGAAAATTTCGGACGAGGAAACCCGAACCGAAAGCACCTTTTTTTTTAAAATTTTCGTGAGGAACAGTTGTGCCTCTCGCAGAAGCATATGCGTGCCTGCACGAGAAGTAAAAATGTGCCTCCCGCGAAAGAAAATAAAAATAAAAAATATTCTTTTCCTTTTTCGACAAGCACGGCTGTGCCTCTCGCCGAAGGAAATCCATGCCTCCACAAGATGTAAATATGTGTCTCTCATGGAAGGAAAAATTTCCTTTTCCGAGAGGCATGGTTGTGCCTCTCACGGAAGCAAATCCGTGCCGCCACAAGAAGTAAGTCGGCGCCTCTCGTTCCAGAAAAGAAAACATGTTTTTTTTTCTTTTGCGTGTCTCTCGCGAAAGCAAATAAGTGCCTCCACGATAAATTTCTGTCTCTCGTGAAAGAAGAAAAACACATTTTTTCTCGCAAATGTTTTTCGGTCTTTTTTTGTCCATAACTTAAGGAAATCCAGGGAAAGCCGAAAAGCCGGCTACCCCCGCCCTCCCAAAAAATCATATAAAAGCTAAAAACGTGTATAGAAAAAAATCCAAAGGAAGTGTACAGTACGCGACACGCGACTGCGGCGCGCTAGCCCGTCAAAAATGACCCTTGCGGGTGGCTCCCTAGAAGTACTTGCCGATTGGTTGCTCTCAATAGACCCACATGCAGCCCAAGCTGGAGTGCTATCGCCTAAACCATGCAAGAGGAGGCCGAGATAGGGGGAAAACCCTAATTGCTGCTAGTTGCGGCAAAATGTCGGGGGAACGCAGAGGCTATCCAGCGATCGTTGCAGCTGGACCGGCCCGTATAGTGTTTTCAGGATTCCCGGTTTTCGGAAACTTCTAGGACGTTCCATCTGATTCTTTTCGATTTTGGGAATATTCCAGCAGGTTCCTTAACCTTTTTTTTCCTTTTCCATTTCCGTTTCGTCTTTTCGTTTTATTTGCTGTTTTCTTCTTTTATCTCTTATTTCTTTTTCTTTTCTCTTCTTTTATTATTTTCTGTTATTCTTTTTTTCAAGTTTATTTTTCTTTTGCAACAAAGGTTCAGACATTAGATAAATGTTCGAATTTCTTAAATTTTGTTCACATATGGGAAAAATGTTCCAACTTTCAAATTTTGTTCAGCAATTCCAAACAAGTTAGAATTAGAAAATGTTCACCTTTTCAAATTTGTTTGCACATTTCTTGTTTTCTAAACTTGTTTATAAATTCAAAAAAAATCGTTTGGAAAAAAATGTTCGTGGTTCCAATATTGTTCCTATTTTCTAAAAAAGTTCGCATTTTCAAAAAATTGTTCGCAATTTTCAAAAAATTGTTCGCAATTTCAAGAAATGTTCTCGTTTTACTTTTTTTTCCAAAAAATTGCACGTCTTAATTTTTTCGGGAGTTTAAAAAATGTGCATGTTTTCATTTTTTTTAGGTGTTTCGAAATTGTTCAGTTTCAAATTTTTGTTCACAAATTTCAAAAAATGTTCAGGCGGTTCAAAACATGTTCCCGTTTCAAAAATTGTTCCCAAATTAAGAAAATGTGAATGTTTTCATTTTTTTCAGGTGTTTCGAAATTGTTTGGTTTCAAATTTTGTTCACAAAATTTCGAAAATGTTATTGTTTTCACATTTTCAAAAAATGTTTGCGTTTTAAAATTCTTTCTTGGAATTTTAAAAAATGTTCATGTTTCAAACAAAATGTTCCTGAATTTCAGAAATATTGCAGTTTTAAATTTTTGTTTGCAAAATTAGCGGTTTGTTTGTGTTTCACAGGTCCCTTCGTTTTTTCAATAAAAAATGTTTTTTAAATTCAAGATATACTTTCGATCTGCGCTGCGGGTTTGTTCTTTAAGCTTAGCGCTGCTATAGAAACTGCAACGAGTGCTAGCTCAACTGGTTGTGCACGTTAGGTATATCTTGAGGTCTTGGTTTTGAATTCCCATAGTAGCGGCTTTTTTTAGCTACAACGCACTGTTATTTGCTCTATTCATGGGCCGGCCCAGTTGGCAACCCGCCTGTGCGAAACCGCCCCTGTTTGCCCCAGCGAGCGACGAACAGGAGTTCCCGAGATAGGGACCTCCTAAGAGCATCTCCAGCCGTTGGTCCTCCAGGGGGCGCCTAAAAGCGCCACCTGGGGGTGAGCCGGCGCAAAAATTGGGCATGGGTGTGAGTTGATCCCCAGCCGCCGTCCCCAGGGCCGCCCCCAGGCGCGTTTAAAAAAAGTATAGCGAAGTTCGGCTAAAAACACCTTAAATTTCGGTCAAACACGATAAATTTCAGCGAAGTTCGCGGATTTTCATTACATTAAACTAATCTAAAAAAACTGGCTGAAGTCATCGTCGGCCTTCTCCTCCTTGACGCGGGCGCCCCTGCTGGATTCGTGCCCGGCGCCACCATGGCGGACTAATGGCGGCGCGTCGTCGTCGTCGCCGTCGCTGTCGTAGATGACGACGACACCGCCCTCGTCGCGGCCGCGTCGGCGCTCCGTGAGGCGGCGCAGCGCGGCGCACTGGCGCTCCTTCTCCTTCTCCCGCCGCTCCTTCTCCATCGCTATGGAGTCCCTACGCGCCCATTCCACGGCCGCGTCGTCGTCGTCGAACTCCGTCTTCACCGGCGCGGCCGGCTCCTTCTTAACCGGTGCCAGCACCGGCTCCGTCTTCACCGGCGCTAGCCCCGGCTCCGTCTTTAGCTTGACGAATCGCGTAGGAGGAGCCGACGAGGAGCCGCGCCGGCCGCCCTCGTTGATGACGATGCCGGCGCTGCGAGTGCGCCGGCCGAGCGGCGTCTCCGCCGCGGGCTCGGCCTTGATGCCGAGCAGGGCCGGAGTGCCGGAGGAGTGCGATGAAGATCGCGAGGAGGAAGAAGAGGAGGAGGACCCGAACCTCCAGGGCGCCCATGGCCCGGCGCTTCGGTGCTGCGACGGGGCGGCCACCCTCGCCGGGTACGCCAACGGCGGGTCGTTTCCGCCGTCGAGGTACGTCAGCACGCCCTCCAGTGTGCGGCCGGGGATGCACCACCACAGGTAACGCCCCTCACTGTTCTTCACGCCACCGACAACCGGCGCGTCGTGGGTGGATGCCAGGCGCTGCTGCTGGCGGCGCTCGAAGTACACCGCCCATGCCGCGTGGTTGTCGGCGGCGTACTGGGGGAGGGAGAGCTCGGCGTCGGTCAGGGAGGCACGGACGACCTCGACCTCCACGGTGAAGTACTTGGGCTTCGCCACGGCGTCGGGCAACGGGGGAATGGTTACTCCCCCGTCGCTGAGTCGCCACCCCGTCGGCCCGGTGCGCATGTCCGACGGCGCAGGGATGTTCGCCTGGAACAGGAGCCAGGACTCCTGTTCGCGGAGCGAACGGCGGCCGAAGCCATTGGCCGCCGCCTCGTTTCCGGGGAAACGCACTACCATGGCGAAGGGCTTGGGAGAGGTAGAGAGAGAGAGAGCGAGCGTGTAATGCCCCGGATGTAATACTTTCCCTTTTGGGTATATAATATATCTCCGGCTTCATCTATTTCCATTTCGGGTTCTTTGTCTTTCGGGCTCTCGTCGTTTTGTTGTGTGAGTGTGTGGCATTTCATTCTTATCATGTAGACATGTGCATTGCATTGCATTTGTGTTGTGGGTTGCATCCGGTTCCGTGCGTTTCTTCCCGTTGTCCGTTTCGTGTTCCGGAGCTCCCTCACGTGTCCGTGACGTCCCGTAGGCCTACTTTGTTGTTCGGGCGTTTTCGTTACCGGTGTGCCGTGAGGTTGTGTTGTGTGTTGTTGTTTTGTTGTGTGCAACCCGCCTCTCAAATCTCGTCTCGTTTGGACTCCATTGACTTTTCCATCCGTTGCCCGTGTGGGTCCGAAGTGTCCTTACTTCGTGTCCCGGAAATACCCCTGCTGCTTTCTTTTATCTCCGTCTGGTCCTTTTAATTCTTCCCCGCGATCGGATCCGTTGGATCACGATCGGAGGGCTCCTAAACACCCTAGTCTCCAAACCCTAGTCTAACTGCTATATATAGACCCCTAGGTCTATTTGGAGCAACCCTTCCTTCTTCCTCCTCTCTCCCCTTCTTTTTTTTCTTTTCTATCTCAGATCCCGCACTGTTCATCTCAGATCCCGAGGGGATCCATCGAATCCTCCAACCGCCGCAACAGCAGCGACCGGATCGCCTCCGATCTGGCCTAGAGCCCGAGGTCAACGCCTCCCGTCGCCACCTCGCCAGTTCGGCCCGTACGCCAGCGCGCCGCTTCGATCCGGCCGCACCGCGAGGCCTCGAGCCCTCCTTCGACCGGCGGACGCTCCGCTGGGCCGTACGCATCGGCTGCGCGGACCACTTCGCTGGTTCCCGTCGCCTGGGCCGGCCTGGTCCCCGCATCGCCCTCGCCAGCGCCTCGCCGCACGGGCCAGGCCCGCTCCCTCGCCTCGCCCGCCTTCGCCGCTCCCCGTGCTCAGCCCGAGCGCACCGCCACCGCACCAGCCCCCTGGACTGGGCCGCGCCCCGCGAAGACCGGGCCTGCTCCACCCAGCCACCCCGGGCGGGCCGCTCCCCTCCGAGCCGCCGCCGCCGGGCCCCTTCGCCTCCTCCCACGGTGGGCCGCCGCTGCGCAGATCCGGGCCGCTGCACCACTGTTCATCTGGGCCGCCGCCATACTGTTCACCGCACTGTAGCTGCAGATCTGGTTCTGGAGAGGTTGACTCCCCCCTAATCTTCTAAGTCCTTTTTATTCCTGTTCTGATATGCCTACTTTGACCTGCTGTATCTTTTTCTGTGGTGCTCCGTTTTGCGCGTGTAGCATGTCCAGTTGTTCGTGGAGATGCCCTCTACGTTTTACCTGTTGTAGTCATGCATGTTAGATGTCATCTTGACACATGTTTTGCTGTTACAAGAGTGTATGATGATATAAACTGCTGTTATGTGTTATTTTTGTGCCACCTTTGACATGTGATATCTTTTAGCTCGGTTGTCCAAACGATGCAAATGACATGTCCACGTGTTCGTCTCGTCACGAACTACGTGTTGTGTGTGATAGGTTGCATGGTAGATTTATTGTTTCCTTGTTATCATCGTTGCAAGATGCCATGTTCACATGTTGTGTTTTCACTTGTTATGAAATGCCACCTTGTTGAGCTCGTTGCAATCGGTGTGTTCACCACAATGATGCATGCTTGTGTGTTTTGGGATCACCGTCATATGTATTTTGATGAGGTGCTTACCCTTTGCCATGTTTAGTTTCGAGGTGCCTTAAACATGCTCTTTTTGATGCTATGATGATATTGCTGTTTTAGGACTTAGTGAAATTTCACTAAGTCTGAAATCTGTAATGTTCCGATGCCATGTTCGTGTGATGTTCTAGGAAAATGCATGATAGTTTTGGGGTGGATTTTAATTGTTCCATGAAGTATATATTGTTGTCTTTCCATCCATGTCCTCACATGTCCATTTGAGTGGCTGTAGCATGTTTATCTTTTGCTCCAAACTTCCAATAAAATTCTGCTGCCAGAATTTTATTTCAAAGTTCAATTTGTCCAAGATCATTGCTAGTGATCCGTGACTCCGTTGGGGGTGCACTTTGGACCTAGTTGCTGTACATTATATCTAGTTTATGTTCAAGTCCTTTGCCATGCTTTTTGGGTGCTGTAGATTAATTATTTTGAGCTCCAAAGTTGCTATGTTGCTGTAATTTGCAGTTTTCGCTCAAATCTTGTTTCGGGCATAACTTTTAGCCCGTAACTCCGATTTCAGCGAATCTTATATCAAACTTGGGTGATTTTCTGTGTAGATTAATAATATCAGGTTGTTATCTTGTTTTGAGGTGTTTTGCTTGAGTGATGTTTTACGTGCTCCATGTGCATCTTTAGTGCATCCATCATGCATCCATGTTCTTCGAGTGCGCATTGCATCGTGTTGATTGGTGCTTGGTGTGTTTGTCTTGTTTAGAGCCGGAGGTTGATCACGAGTTTTTCAACGAGGTTGAGCACGAGGTTTCCAACGAGTTTGAGCACGAGGACCCTTCTTTCGATCCGAACGTCTTCTCTTCAGGCAAGATGACCGAACCCCGATAACATTACTATCTTTGCCTATTGCTAGTAGTCTCGATCTATAGTTTTGCCTCGATGCCCATGTTCTTCTTGTCAGCCTCCTACTTGTAACCAATTGCCATGTTTAACCACCCTACCTATGCAAACCGTTGCTTGGCTAAGTACGCTTCGCTCAGCCCTTCTTATAGCGTTGCTAGTTGCAGGTGAAGTGAAGATGCTTGCTCCATGTTGAAGTTTGGTTGGGTTACATCACACTATATAAATGCTTTAATTGAAATCACCTATATATTGGCAAGGGTGGAAGGCTAAGCCTTTTGCTTGGTGTTTTGTTCCACTCATGCCGTTAGGATCCGTATAAGCCGGTTTTATGTTCCTTGATTATGCGTTCCTAACACGGTTGGGGTGTATGGGACCCCCTCGATAAACCGCTAAGTGCTAAGTCTTTTCCAGCAAATCCCAACATTGGTACTATTTGCCTAATAACAAACTAAACATGCATAGGGAGTAATTAACCCTCTTTCTTAATCAACAACCCCGGGCCAGTGCTCCACATGAGTGTTGGTCCGAAACGGGGAGCCTGCGGGGCCGCCTTGAGGCAACTCGAGGTATTTGGTATCCACCCGTAGCTTCGCCCATCCGGACGTGTCCTGAGACCTAGATACGCGCGGCTACGATCAGGGTGTCGACACGCCGGGAGGATTTGCTGGATTAGCCTTACCTTAGCTCGGTATATCTTGAGCACGGGATTCCGAGGATACTCGGGTCTTCCCACTTTGGAGTTGCGACTCCGCGAATCGTGGGCTTGTAATGGGTCAAGTTGGAACACCCCTGCAGGGTTTGAACTTTCGAAAGCCGTGCCCGCGGTTATGTGGCAGATGGGAGCTTGTTAATTCCGGTTGTAGATAACTTGACTCAATGATACTAATACACTACCAGCGTGTGTTCCGTGACTGTCAATTTCCGAATCGGGATTCGGGAGTTGAACACGGAGGGGTTATGCTTGTGAGCTTGTAGCTAGGATCACTTCGTGATCACTTCTCGCGTTGCTTTCTCTTCTCGCTCTCTCTTGCGTAAGTTAGTGCTAGTTGCTGCTGCAGACTCTTTGTTGTTCCTTCACCTCATTTCTTTCTTCAGCCTTTCCTCACCTAAAGGCTTTGATAGTTCTGTTACCCGGGAACGGGATTGCTGAGTCCTCTGTGGCTCACAGTTACTTCACACCAGATGCAGGTCCAGCTGTGAGCTATCCAGGTGATGGCACCGAGCTGGATTGGGAGTACGACGAGGAGCGTAGTCGGTACTACGTGCGCTACCCGGACGATCAGTAGTGGAGCCTCTTACTAGGATTCGATCCGCCTGTGGTTGTTTTATTTATCTGAGTTTGGTACTTTGACATTTGGCTTTTGCCCTTAGAGGGTTGTAGTGATCTTATTGTATGATGATTGAGACTTGTACTGTTATTCTGTGACGTGGCGATTGTAAGCCGACTATTTTAAGTTTACCATCCCTCTTTTACATGAGTTGTGCAAAGATTACCAAACTTGAGATCATTCTAGGATGGACTTATGCCTTTAAGTCGTGCCCCGACACGTAGGAGGCATAATTCCATCCTGGGCATTACAAGTTGGTATTCAGAGCCTTCTCCGACCTAGGAGCCCCCACTGTTTGATCGAACCGTTGACGGTTGAGTCTAGGCACACACTGAAAAACTTTTTGAGTCCTATATTATATCGGAGAGTAGGATTCTTTGCTTCTCATCCCCTTTCTCTCTGGTGAGGACTCCTGACGTCTGCTCTTGTCTCTCCTATCTTCAAAATTTGCACAATTTTTTTTTTAGGAATCCCGCGAGTATTCTGGGATTGTTTCGATGTTCTTGTGACAAGGATATTGTTCTTGATGCCTCCTGTTACCGAGGAGTTGAGCTTCGGGGTATCATTGTAACAAGCATATCGCGACAGTACTAAATACTTAAGACGGCCGACATCGAAAATCTCCCCTATACGGCCAGTGGCAAGATAACCCCGACATCACCCAGTACTGGGGAGGTAGTTCGGGAGTATTGCCATAGCTTGTTATAGTGGATGCTTTTCGAAGGTCCGAGGTACACAGTTTCCGAGAAAGACTGGTTATGTGTTGAAGGATGGATACACCTGGATGTAGGTTAGAGTTGATTGCGCGGTGCTTCCCGTGTATCCCCAACACCTGATTGCATAACTGGAATCTTTCGGAAAGCTATAGGTGGGTTTTATCCAGTAGATCGTAGGCATTCTTCCAACGAATGCAGGTTAGTGAGTTCGGGGTTCGACATTGAGTGAAGGAGTTATATGACCGAGGTTACTATCAGGAGTTGCATCTTAAAGGGTCCTTGGCTATGCTGATCCGGGGATTGCAAAACCTTTTCGTAACGCGTTCATATGCTTTCAGCACAAAGATGTTAGAACGAAACTCCTCTCTTGTGTTTGTTCCTTTCCGTACCTTGTTGTTTTATTATTTTATCCTTTTGATCCCTATGTGGCTTCTCGTGAAGACTGATGTTATCATTTAACTAAGAAATTCATTCGTTCCTCTTGTTCGGATGATGTCATTCGTTCTTATTGTTCGAATGATTATTGTGAAGACTTGTTGCAATTCATTCCATTGATTCAGCTTAGTCCTTTTGTCAATCAATTGCTGATTCGTGGTCATCTCTTACAGGATGGCTCCGAAAAAGGTTCCGAATGCCAACCCAGAGGTGGAAGAGGTCCCAGAGCATCCTCCTTCACCTCCTCCTCCGCCTGAGGCTTGGAGAGCAATTATGCAGACTACTGCTCAGAACACTCAGTTGATGATGCAGATGATGCAGATGATGCAAGCTAATCAAGCTAATCAAGCTAATCAGGGCGTTCCAATGAACCAAGGCAACTTCTTCCAGCAGCACCATGCTACTCTGAACCAGTTCTTGGCCAACAATCCTAAAGCTTTCAGTTACTGTGTCGACCCTCTTGATGCTGAAGATTGGCTGACCGATATCAAGAAGCATTTTGAGTGCAGTAACATGAAAGAAGATGACTATGTGAAGTTTGCAGCCTTCCAACTGAAAGATCAAGCAGCTGACTGGTGGCAGCAGTACAAAGACTCAAGGCCGGGTCAAGTGATCTCATGGGAGAATTTCTGCAAGGATTTCCGCTCGCATCACATTCCTACAAGTGTTATCGAGGGTATGCGTGAGCAATTCCGCAACCTCAAGCAGGGCTCCATGACAGTCTATCAGTATAATGTCAAGTTCCAAAACCTCGCTCGCTATGCAAAGCAAGACATTCCTGATGCTAAGAGCAAAATCTATCAGTTCCGTGGAGGTCTCAAAGATGAACTTCAGCTTGCTCTCACTTTGTTCGAGCCAGACGAATTCGATAAGTTCTATAATATGGCTTTGAAACAAGAAGCAGCTCAGCTCAAGATGGAGGCTTCTAAGAAGAGAATTCGAGATGCTGTTCACTCTACCTCATCGTCTCAGTTGGCTGCGAAACAACAGAAATTCTGGCTTCCTCCTCCTCCAATGATTCGAGCTCCATTCAACAACTCCAACAACAAGAACTCTAGTGGTCGTGGTTTCTCCCACCCACCCAACCCAAGCAACCAGTCGAAGAAGCAGTTTCAGTCTCAAGGCTCCAAGTCCAGTGGCTCTCATTTCCGTCCTCTCTCTGAAGTGGTGTGCAACAAGTGTGGCCAGAAGGGTCATTATGCCAACAGATGTCCGAATCCGAAGCGTCTTCCTCCTCCTCCACCTGTGAGTTCAGCTATTGTCAGGCATGATCCAAAGTCTGCAAGGGTCAATCTGATGAATGCAGCACAAGCAGAGGCTTCTTCTGATGTCATTCTGGGTAACCTTCCAGTGAACTCTTTTCCAGCTAAAGTGTTATTTGATTCGGGTGCATCATGCTCTTTCATGTCTCAACCATTTGCATCCAAGCACAGTATTGCCACTTCAAATTTGCCTCAGAGGTTGGAAGTTATTTCTCCAGGGAGACGTATGTCTTCTACTGTTTATGCTCCGGATGTTTCCATTCGCATGGGAGATTATCGTTTTCTGGCTAAACCGGTGATTCTTGGTCATTCTGACATCGACCTCATTCTCGGAATGGATTGGCTTTCTCAGCACGATGCTCATATTGATTGTGCTCAAAAGGAAGTCAAATTGACTCATTCTGATGAAGATGTGATTATCTTCGCCTCCAGGGATAATACTATTCGGCTTTTCTCTCTTAATGATAAGGGTGAAATTAATGCCATAGAGCAAATTCCAGTGGTGAATGAATATCAAGACGTCTTTCCAGAAGAACTTCCAGGCATGCCTCCACACCGTCAGGTGGAGTTTGTCATTGAACTCGAGCTGGGCACCGAACCTGTTTGTCGGCGTCCATACAAGCTCTCTTCAGATGAATTGAAGGAATTGAAGAGACAGTTGGATGAACAGGAGCGTATGGGTCTCATCAGACCGAGTACATCTCCGTGGGGCTGTGGTGTCTTATTTGTCAAGAAGAAAGATGGCACGGAGCGTCTCTGTGTTGACTACCGGCCACTGAACAAGAAGACGATTAAGAACAAGTATCCGCTCCCCAACATCAACGAACTCTTTGAGCAGCTCAAAGGAGCTAAAGTTTTCTCTAAGCTTGACCTCCGAATGGGCTATCATCAAATTCGCATTCGCGAGGAAGACATTCCCAAGACGGCTTTCAGAACGAGCTACGGTTCATATGAGTATACCGTCATGTCCTTCGGTCTCGCCAATGCTCCTCCTACCTTCTCAAGGATGATGCATTACATCTTCAACCCCTATACAGGCGAGTTTGTGCTAGTGTATCTGGATGATATTCTGGTGTTTTCCAAGAATGAAGAAGATCACGAAAAGCACTTGCGTCTGGTTCTTGATCGACTCCGAGAGCATAAATTCTATGCAAAGTTCTCAAAGTGCGAGTTTTGGCTTGATAAGGTTTTGTACCTGGGCCACATTATCTCAGCTGACGGTATTGCGGTTAATCCCGAGAAAGTTGAAGCAATTGTCAACTGGGAAGCTCCTCAGAACGTCAAGCAGCTCCGCAGTTTTCTGGGTCTTGCCAGCTATTGCAGAAGGTTTGTGGAGAACTTCTCCAAGATTGCCAAGCCTCTTTCCAACCTCCTTCAGAAGAATGTCAAATACTTTTGGTCTCCTGAGTGTGAAGTGGCTTTCAAAACCCTCAAAGAGAAGCTTGTCTCAGCTCCAGTTCTGATTCCTCCAGATGAATCCAAGCCCTATGAAGTGTTCTGTGACGCTTCTCTTCAAGGCCTTGGTGGTGTGCTTATGCAAGAGAAGAGAATTGTGGCATACACTTCACGTCAGCTCAAGCCAGCTGAGAAGAACTATCCCACACATGATCTCGAGCTAGCAGCTGTGGTACATGCTCTGATTACGTGGAGACATCTGTTGTTGGGCAGAAAGGTCGACATCTTCACTGATCACAAGAGCTTGAAGTACATCTTCACACAGCCGCATCTGAACCTCCGCCAGACTCGTTGGGTCGAGATGATCCAAGAGTACAACCCCAGCATTGAGTACACTCCAGGCAAGGCGAATGTGATTGCAGATGCTTTGAGCAGAAAGGCATATTGCAACAGCCTTCTTATCAAGCCACATCAGCCTGAGCTTTGTGAAGCTTTCAGGAAGCTCAACCTTCAGGTTGTTCCGCAGGGTTTTCTTGCTAATCTCCAAATTGCTCCTACCTTGGAAGATCAAGTCCGTGAGGCCCAGCTCAGTGATACCATGGTGAAGAAGGTGAAACATGGGATTGCAAAGGGCACTCCAAAATATAAGTGCTTCCGTGTTGATGAGAGAGATACCTTGTTCTTCGAGGACAGACTCGTTGTTCCCAAAGGTGATCTCAGGAAGCTCATAATGGAAGAAGCTCATGACTCTCTCCTTTCCATTCATCCTGGCAGCTCCAAGATGTACCAAGACCTCAAGCAGTCTTACTGGTGGACACGCATGAAAAGGGAGATTGCCCAATTCGTGAATGAATGTGATGTATGCAGAAGAGTGAAAGCAGAACATCAACGTCCAGCCGGTCTTCTCCAACCTCTTCCTATCCCTGAGTGGAAGTTCGACCACATTGAAATGGACTTCGTCACTGGCTTTCCTAAATCCAAGCGAGGCAATGATGCTATCTTTGTGGTGATTGACAAGCTTACCAAAGTTGCTCACTTTCTTCCAGTCAAAGAATCAATCAATGCAGCTCAACTTGCAGAGTTGTACACTTCCAGAATTGTGTCCCTACATGGCATTCCTCAAGTGATATCCTCAGACCGTGGTAGCTTGTTCACATCAAGGTTCTGGGACTCCTTTCAGTCCGCCATGGGCACGAAGATCAGGTTCAGCACTGCCTTTCACCCTCAGACTAGTGGTCAAGTCGAGCGTGTGAATCAGATCCTTGAAGATATGCTCAGAGCCTGTGTCATCTCTTTTGGCATGAAATGGGAAGACTGTCTTCCATTTGCAGAGTTCTCTTACAACAACAGCTTTCAAGCAAGTGCAGGCAAAGCACCGTTTGAAATTCTCTATGGCAGAAAGTGCCGTACCCCTCTCAACTGGTCTGAAACAGGTGAACGCCAACTTCTTGGCAATGATTTGATCTCTGAAGCCGAAGAAATGTGCAAAGTCATACGTGAGAATCTCAAGGCCGCTCAGTCGCGTCAGAAGAGTTACTATGACGGAAAGCATCGTGATTTGGCTTTCGACATCGGTGATCATGTCTATCTCCGAGTTTCTCCGATGAAAGGAACCCAGAGATTCGGTATCAAAGGAAAGCTTGCTCCTAGATACGTCGGGCCTTTCAAAATTCTTGGCAAAAGAGGCGATCTAGCCTATCAGCTCGAGCTCCCTTCCAACTTTGCAAATGTTCATGATGTCTTCCATGTGTCTCAGCTTCGCAAATGCTTCAAGGCACCTGAGCGCACGATTCCATTTGAGGAGATTGATCTTCAACAAGACCTTTCCTACCGAGAGCATCCAGTTGCAATTCTCGAAGAAACCGAACGCAAGACTCGTAACAAGTCCATCAAGTTTCTGAAAGTCAAGTGGTCACATCACACAGACCGAGAAGCTACCTGGGAACGAGAAGATCATCTTCGTTCCGAGTACCCTTCCTTTTTCCAGTCCTAGATCTCGGGACGAGATCTTTTTGTAGTAGAGGAGAGTTTGTAATGCCCCGGATGTAATACTTTCCCTTTTGGGTATATAATATATCTCCGGCTTCATCTATTTCCATTTCGGGTTCTTTGTCTTTCGGGCTCTCGTCGTTTTGTTGTGTGAGTGTGTGGCATTTCATTCTTATCATGTAGACATGTGCATTGCATTGCATTTGTGTTGTGGGTTGCATCCGGTTCCGTGCGTTTCTTCCCGTTGTCCGTTTCGTGTTCCGGAGCTCCCTCACGTGTCCGTGACGTCCCGTAGGCCTACTTTGTTGTTCGGGCGTTTTCGTTACCGGTGTGCCGTGAGGTTGTGTTGTGTGTTGTTGTTTTGTTGTGTGCAACCCGCCTCTCAAATCTCGTCTCGTTTGGACTCCGTTGACTTTTCCATCCGTTGCCCGTGTGGGTCCGAAGTGCCCTTACTTCGTGTCCCGGAAATACCCCTACTGCTTTCTTTTATCTCCGTCTGGTCCTTTTAATTCTTCCCCGCGATCGGATCCGTTGGATCACGATCGGAGGGCTCCTAAACACCCTAGTCTCCAAACCCTAGTCTAACTGCTATATATAGACCCCTAGGTCTATTTGGAGCAACCCTTCCTTCTTCCTCCTCTCTCCCCTTCTTTTTTTTTCTTTTCTATCTCAGATCCCGCACTGTTCATCTCAGATCCCGAGGGGATCCATCGAATCCTCCAACCGCCGCAACAGCAGCGACCGGATCGCCTCCGATCTGGCCTAGAGCCCGAGGTCAACGCCTCCCGTCGCCACCTCGCCAGTTCGGCCCGTACGCCAGCGCGCCGCTTCGATCCGGCCGCACCGCGAGGCCTCGAGCCCTCCTTCGACCGGCGGACGCTCCGCTGGGCCGTACGCATCGGCTGCGCGGACCACTTCGCTGGTTCCCGTCGCCTGGGCCGGCCTGGTCCCCGCATCGCCCTCGCCAGCGCCTCGCCGCACGGGCCAGGCCCGCTCCCTCGCCTCGCCCGCCTTCGCCGCTCCCCGCGCTCAGCCCGAGCGCACCGCCACCGCACCAGCCCCCTGGACTGGGCCGCGCCCCGCGAAGACCGGGCCTGCTCCACCCAGCCACCCCGGGCGGGCCGCTCCCCTCCGAGCCGCCGCCGCCGGGCCCCTTCGCCTCCTCCCACGGTGGGCCGCCGCTGCGCAGATCCGGGCCGCTGCACCACTGTTCATCTGGGCCGCGCGCCATACTGTTCACCGCACTGTAGCTGCAGATCTGGTTCTGGAGAGGTTGACTCCCCCCTAATCTTCTAAGTCCTTTTTATTCCTGTTCTGATATGCCTACTTTGACCTGCTGTATCTTTTTCTGTGGTGCTCCGTTTTGCGCGTGTAGCATGTCCAGTTGTTCGTGGAGATGCCCTCTACGTTTTACCTGTTGTAGTCATGCATGTTAGATGTCATCTTGACACATGTTTTGCTGTTACAAGAGTGTATGATGATATAAACTGCTGTTATGTGTTATTTTTGTGCCACCTTTGACATGTGATATCTTTTAGCTCGTTTGTCCAAACGATGCAAATGACATGTCCACGTGTTCGTCTCGTCACGAACTACGTGTTGTGTGTGATAGGTTGCATGGTAGATTTATTGTTTCCTTGTTATCATCGTTGCAAGATGCCATGTTCACATGTTGTGTTTTCACTTGTTATGAAATGCCACCTTGTTGAGCTCGTTGCAATCGGTGTGTTCACCACAATGATGCATGCTTGTGTGTTTTGGGATCACCGTCATATGTATTTTGATGAGGTGCTTACCATTTGCCATGTTTAGTTTCGAGGTGCCTTAAACATGCTCTATTTGATGCTATGATGATATTGCTGTTTTAGGACTTAGTGAAATTTCACTAAGTATGAAATCTGTAATGTTCCGATGCCATGTTCGTGTGATGTTCTAGGAAAATGCATGATAGTTTTGGGGTGGATTTTAATTGTTCCATGAAGTATATATTGTTGTCTTTCCATCCATGTCCTCACATGTCCATTTGAGTGGCTGTAGCATGTTTATCTTTTGCTCCAAACTTCCAATAAAATTCTGCTGCCAGAATTTTATTTCAAAGTTCAATTTGTCCAGGATCATTGCTAGTGATCCGTGACTCCGTTGGGGGTGCACTTTGGACCTAGTTGCTGTACATTATATCTAGTTTATGTTCAAGTCCTTTGCCATGCTTTTTGGGTGCTGTAGATTAATTATTTTGAGCTCCAAAGTTGCTATGTTGCTGTAATTTGCAGTTTTCGCTCAAATCTTGTTTCGGGCATAACTTTTAGCCCGTAACTCCGATTTCAGCGAATCTTATATCAAACTTGGGTGATTTTCTGTGTAGATTAATAATATCAGGTTGTTATCTTGTTTTGAGGTGTTTTGCTTGAGTGATGTTTTACGTGCTCCATGTGCATCTTTAGTGCATCCATCATGCATCCATGTTCTTCGAGTGCGCATTGCATCGTGTTGATTGGTGCTTGGTGTGTTTGTCTTGTTTAGAGCCGGAGGTTGATCACGAGTTTTCCAACGAGGTTGAGCACGAGGTTTCCAACGAGTTTGAGCACGAGGACCCTTCTTTCGATCCGAACGTCTTCTCTTCAGGCAAGATGACCGAACCCCGATAACATTACTATCTTTGCCTATTGCTAGTAGTCTCGATCTATAGTTTTGCCTCGATGCCCATGTTCTTCTTGTCAGCCTCCTACTTGTAACCAATTGCCATGTTTAACCACCCTACCTATGCAAACCGTTGCTTGGCTAAGTACGCTTCGCTCAGCCCTTCTTATAGCGTTGCTAGTTGCAGGTGAAGTGAAGATGCTTGCTCCATGTTGAAGTTTGGTTGGGTTACATCACACTATATAAATGCTTTAATTGAAATCACCTATATATTGGCAAGGGTGGAAGGCTAAGCCTTTTGCTTGGTGTTTTGTTCCACTCATGCCGTTAGGATCCGTATAAGCCGGTTTTATGTTCCTTGATTATGCGTTCCTAACACGGTTGGGGTGTATGGGACCCCCTCGATAAACCGCTAAGTGCTAAGTCTTTTCCAGCAAATCCCAACATTGGTACTATTTGCCTAATAACAAACTAAACATGCATAGGGAGTAATTAACCCTCTTTCTTAATCAACAACCCCGGGCCAGTGCTCCACATGAGTGTTGGTCCGAAACGGGGAGCCTGCGGGGCCGCCTTGAGGCAACTCGAGGTATTTGGTATCCACCCGTAGCTTCGCCCATCCGGACGTGTCCTGAGACCTAGATACGCGCGGCTACGATCAGGGTGTCGACACGCCGGGAGGATTTGCTGGATTAGCCTTACCTTAGCTCGGTATATCTTGAGCACGGGATTCCGAGGATACTCGGGTCTTCCCACTTTGGAGTTGCGACTCCGCGAATCGTGGGCTTGTAATGGGTCAAGTTGGAACACCCCTGCAGGGTTTGAACTTTCGAAAGCCGTGCCCGCGGTTATGTGGCAGATGGGAGCTTGTTAATTCCGGTTGTAGATAACTTGACTCAATGATACTAATACACTACCAGCGTGTGTTCCGTGACTGTCAATTTCCGAATCGGGATTCGGGAGTTGAACACGGAGGGGTTATGCTTGTGAGCTTGTAGCTAGGATCACTTCGTGATCACTTCTCGCGTTGCTTTCTCTTCTCGCTCTCTCTTGCGTAAGTTAGTGCTAGTTGCTGCTGCAGACTCTTTGTTGTTCCTTCACCTCATTTCTTTCTTCAGCCTTTCCTCACCTAAAGGCTTTGATAGTTCTGTTACCCGGGAACGGGATTGCTGAGTCCTCTGTGGCTCACAGTTACTTCACACCAGATGCAGGTCCAGCTGTGAGCTATCCAGGTGATGGCACCGAGCTGGATTGGGAGTACGACGAGGAGCGTAGTCGGTACTACGTGCGCTACCCGGACGATCAGTAGTGGAGCCTCTTACTAGGATTCGATCCGCCTGTGGTTGTTTTATTTATCTGAGTTTGGTACTTTGACATTTGGCTTTTGCCCTTAGAGGGTTGTAGTGATCTTATTGTATGATGATTGAGACTTGTACTGTTATTCTGTGACGTGGCGATTGTAAGCCGACTATTTTAAGTTTACCATCCCTCTTTTACATGAGTTGTGCAAAGATTACCAAACTTGAGATCATTCTAGGATGGACTTATGCCTTTAAGTCGTGCCCCGACACGTAGGAGGCATAATTCCATCCTGGGCATTACAGAGCGAGGGGCTGGGCGGCGTCGCTCGGGAGAGGTAGACGGAGAGGGAGGGGCTGGGCGGTGGCGAGGGGCGAGGCTGGTGTGGGCACAGGCGAGTGAGGCCACCGGCTTTATAGCCGCTCCGCGCGCGTGTGTACGCGTGCGAGGGAGGGGGGGCGTTGGCGCGCGCCGTCCCGTGACGCGCCGCCCGTGAGGAATCAATGGCAAGGCTGACTGGCGGCAGCCTTGCCATTGATTCCCCGCGGGAACCGAGGTGCAAACACAACATGTTTTCTCCCCTTATCCCCAGCAAGTTTATATTTAGCATTCATACACTCAATGTTTTCCTTAGTTAACTCATGCATTTTTAAAATCAATTCAGCACGTTCTTTAGCATCCAAATTAACCTTCTCCGAAGATGGAAGAGGCAACAAATCAATAGGTGCACGAGGTAGGAAACCATACACAATTTAAAAAGGGCACATCTTAGTAGTAGAATGCAATGAACGGTTATAAGCAAATTCAATATGAGGCAAGCATTCTTCCCACATTTTATTATTATTCTTCAAAACAGCCCTAAGCATAGGAGACAAAGTTCTATTGACTACTACAGTTTGTCCATCAGTTTGGGGGTGACAAGTAGTACTAAAAAGCAGTTTAGTCCCCAACTTAGCCCATAAACATCTCCAAAAGTGGCTAAGAAATTTAGTATCACGATCTAAAACAATAGTATTTGGCACACCATGCAAGCGAATAATTTCATGAAAGAACAAATCAGCAACATTAGCAGCAGCATCGCTTTTATGACATGGTATAAAGTGTGCCATCTTTGAGAACCTATCCACGACAACAAATATGATATCCCTCCCTTTCTTTGTTCGAGGTAAACCAAAAACAAAGTTCATAGATATATCTTCCCAAGGAACACTAGGGACAGGCAAAGGCATATATAAACCATGAGGATTGAGTCCTGACTTAGCTTTTTGACATGTAGCCCAAATAAAGCAAACTACTCTAAAAGAGATGGATAGTTGTTTTATTATTCAATAGAATAAAACATAAATGGATATAGTTTTCAACTTTTACGAGTTGTCACTGATAAGGTTTACCGTGAGCTAACACCTTGAGGCAACACATGTATCCTTAGAGCCACAATCAAAATTTTGCACAGTTGAAATTAAAATATTGATAAAACAATTATTACCACCATAAGTATTCTGCCTAAATAGAGACAACCTATTCACTCAAGGATTCCGGGGAGCAAGATGCAAGGAAACGGACTAAAATACTGGGGGTAATGAAAGTTCCAATATAGAAAAACTTACAATTTTCATATTCTTTGGTAAACACATATTGTACTCGAGCAATAAAATCATCTCTACATAATCGAAGGTTTGAATCTTCTCCAATATTAGATGAACATTTTTTTGTTAGAGTGTCATTTATATAGAATGCAAAGAAACAACTCCATGGACGCATAAAATAATTGTAAGTAATGAATTCCATATAACAACAGAAAATTTGTACAACAATCTTTGTTAGTAAAAGATTTCATTTAACGATAGAAAATTTCTTCCACCAGGCAAGAACTACTTGAACAAGACCCTCCTCCTCGAGCTCTTCACAACGCGATTGATGTAGTCTAACTTCTTCGCGCTTCAACCGATCAAGCACCGAACGCACGACACCTCCGTGTTCTGCACGCGTTCATCTCGATAACGTCCCTCGCCTTCTTGATCCAGCAAGATGTCGAGGTAGTAGATGAGTTTCGTCAGCACGACGACGTGGTGACGGTGATAGTGAAGTGTTCTCCGCAGGGCTTCACCTAAAGACTACAAAAATATGACCGAGGTGTAAACGGTGGAGAGGAACGCCGCACACGGCTAAGCAATTGTCTTATGTGTTCTAGGCGCCCCCTCCCTCATATATATAGGTGGGAGGGAGAGGGAAGGGTCCAACGGGCGCCCCAAGTAGGTCTGAATCCTACTTGGGCTCCTGCCCTAGGCTGGCCCCCTTTTCCTTCTTTTGGTGAGCGAGGAAAGGCAGGGAGGGAGGCGTCCCCTTTCCTTTCTCCCATGAGAAGGGGAAGGCACGAGGGGGTACCCTTCCCCCTTTCCTTCCCTAGGGCCGGTGGCCAGGGAGTGGGGCGCGCCAGCCCCCTTGTGGGCTGGTTTGTCCCCTCCTTGGCCCGTTAGGCCCATACTCTTGCCGGGACGCCCGGAATCCCTTCTGGTGACCCGGTTAGTACCCGGTACCCTCCGAAACACTTCCGGTGTCCGAGTACCATCGTCCTATATATCAGTCTTTATCTCTCGATCATTTCGAGACTCCTTGTCATGTCCGTGATCTCATCCGAAACTATGAAAAACATTCGGTCACCAAATCACATAATTCATATAACACTATATCGTCAACGAACGTTAAGCGTGCGGACCCTACGGGTTCGAGAACTATGTAGACATGACCGAGACACCTCTCCGGTAAATAACCAATAGCGGAACCTGGATGCCCATATTGGCTCCTACATATTCTACGAAGATATTTATCTATCGAACCTGTATGACAACATACGCAATTCCCTTTGTCCGTCGGTATGTTACTTGCCCGAGATTCGATCGTCGGTATCTCTATACCTAGTTCAATCTCGTTACCGGAAAGTCTCTTTACTCGTTCTGTAATACATCATCCCGTGACTAACTCATTAGTCATTTGCTTGCAAGGCTTATTATGATGTGTATTACCGAGAGGGCCTAGAGATACCTCTCCGATACTCGGAGTGACAAATCCTAATCTCGATTCAAGCCAACCCAACAAAGGTCTTCGGAGATACCTGTAGAGCATCTTTATAATCACCCAGTTAAGTTGTGAGGTTTGATATCACACAAGGTATTTCTCCGGTATCCGGGAGTTGCATGATCTCATAGGCATAGGAATATGCATTTGACATACATGAAAGCACTAGCAATAAATTGTACGATCAAATGCTAAGCTAACGGATGGGTCTTGTACATCACATCATTCTCATAATGATGTGATCCTGTTATCGGATGACAACTCATGCCCATGGTTAAGAAACCTTAACCATCTCTGATTAACGAGCTAGTCTAGTAGAGGCTTACTAGGGACACGGTATTTTTGTATGTATTCACACATGTATTTAGGTTTCTGGTCAATACAATTCTAGCATGAATAATAAACCTTTATCATGGTTAATGAAATATAATAATAACCATTTTATTATTGCCTCTAGGGCATATTTCCATCACCATCGTCGAGTCTTCTTCTCTCCTGGCCCGCTGACTCCGCGACATGGCGTACAACTCGTGCACGTCCCTCATTTACGCATGCCCGATGCTGGCAACACCAATGTGTGCCTTCATTCACGTCGTGTCACCAGGCCTAGCAAGCCTGGTCGGCGCTTCGTCAACTTCATCTCCGTCCGTCTACGCATGCCCGGTGCTGGCAACACCGATGCGTGGCTTCGTCCATGATGTGTCACCGGGTTTGGCAAACCCGGCGCAACGCGTCGTCAACAATGTCTCCTTCCCGGCGCACCACTACTTCAACATCACTACGTCTATGACTAACTCGACGTCTCCTAACGCCCGCGGCTCCACGACGCCTTCCTCGACACCGGCTACCCCCACTCGACATCGACCACGGCATCCTTCGCACGGCTACCTCGACCACGGCTCCACCATCATACGCTCTCGGCTACCTCGACAGCGGCACAAATGGCTACCGCCCTGCTTGAGCAACTGTAACGCCCGGGTAATCATGCTACAGTAATTCCCTGCTAATGATGCCACGTCATCACAATTACCCGTTGTTAATCTCACGATGATTCAAACCGATTCAAAATTCAAATTTAAAACAAAGTCAAGTAATTAAAGTTCTCAAAAGTTAAAAATAAAATGTTCTAATAGTGGCAAATAATCCTTAAAGAATATCGGTGAAGAAATCAACCTTAATTAAAGTATTTAGATGAACTAGAATAAATAAAATAACATCACAGATAATTAATTAAATGTCTTTATAATTTATAAAGTATTAAACTAATTTATTTGGGAGGCAAACTTTTGTAGGGGTGTTCTAATGTATAGCACTAATTTAGGTATTAATATTGTATTTTATAAAACTAAACTTAATTATAAAGTAAATAGAAAATAGAAAGTAATAAAAAGAAAAACAAAAAAAGAGGGTAACAAAAATAAACTAACCTACCCTAACCTACTGGGCCTCGGCCCACTACCCCCTCAGCCTATAACCCCCCCACCCCACAGTGGGGGAAAATATCCCCTCTCACCCCCCACCGCACTTCCCCCCTTTTTTCGCCTGGATCGGGATCGACCCGATCCCTCCACGCCGCTCGACGCCTCGCCGCCCCGGCCTTCGATCGCCGCCGCCTGGAGCTGCCCCGCCATCGTCGGCTACCTCCCCGACGGCCGACCCCGAGCCTCGCCGTCATATCCCTGCATCGGGGGTGAGCCCTCTCCTTGCCTCCCTCTTCTCCTACCCCGTCCCCGTGCGCACACCGTGTCCCGACCGCGCTCACCACACTGTGCCCACGCTTACCTCCCCCCCGTGCTATCCATGGCCGCGCCCCGCCACGTCCGGCTGCGCCTGGCCGCGCCCTGCCCCGCCGTGCTGCTTTGCTGCTGCCGCCGCGGCAGACAGCCACCGCTGCCGCGTCCACCCTGCCCCGCGCGCCCCCCGCTCCCTATGCTGCAGCCGCAGAGGCCGCCTCGCCCCTCCTGCAGCAGCCCGCCTGCCTCCACCGCCCCATCGCTCCGGCCGAAGCCGCCGCGGCCGCACCGCGCGCCCGCCACGCCTTCCGCCCCTTCGAGCTTCCTCCGCCCGCGCGCCCTGCGGCCTCGCCGTGGCCTCGCCCGGCGCCTCTCCCCGGGCCCCGTCCCGTTCCCCTCTCCGGCGGTGGCCGCGCTGGCCTGCCCCGCGTGCCGGCGGCGCCCGGTCGAGGTCTCGCTGGGCCGTGGCCGGCGCCCCCGCCAGCCCCTCGTTCGGGCAAACGCCCAGTCGGGCGCTGGGCGCCCGTCCCGCTAAGCACGCCCGCCCCGTTGACCCCTAGGGCCAATGACAAGGGGGCCCCATGCCCGTGAACGATTTTAAAAAAAGAAAGAAAAAAATAATTTAAAAAATATATTAATTAATTAATAGGTTAATTAAGTTAATTAATTATAATTAAGTTAACATAATCAATTAACTAACCTACCTAATCTGTTAATTAAACTAATTAATTTGGTTAATTAGTTAACAGTGTATGACACCGGGCCCCACGCGTCGGCTTGACCAGTCAACCCACTGTTGACTGTTGACATCATGCTGACGTCATGCTGATGTCAGCATGCACTATTCTGGATAATGTTAATTTATTTAATAGTTAATAAATTAGAAAATGATTTAAAAACTTTAACAATTAATATAAAATAAACCGTAACTCGGATGAAAATACTTTATATATGAAAGTTGCTCAGAATTTCGAGACGAA
Organism: Secale cereale; assembly: GCA_902687465.1. Classification (NCBI taxonomy): domain Eukaryota; kingdom Viridiplantae; phylum Streptophyta; class Magnoliopsida; order Poales; family Poaceae; genus Secale; species Secale cereale. The sequence continues at coordinate 153,430,103 of LR738709.1, forward strand.
TCCGAATACGCAGACCGTTCGTCCACCACACATCCCTAGCATACCGAACCCGTAACTTTCCCCTTCCGTTTCAACCGTCCGAAAACGCGAAACACCGGGAATACTTTCCCGGATGTTTCCCCCCTTCGTCAGTATCACCCGATACTGCGTTAGGGCACACTTAGCACCGTTACATGTCATGTCATGCATCGTCATGCATCTGTTTGCATTGTATTCACTGTTTCTTCACCCTCTTCTCTCCGGTAGACTACGAGACCGACGCTGCTGCTGCCCCGATCGACTACGGTGTTGACGACCCCACTTTGGCTGCCGAGCTTCCAGGCAAGCCCCCCCCTTGATCAACCTGATATCGCCTATTCTTCTATCTACTGCTTGCATTAGAGTAGTGTAGCATGTTACTGCTTTCGATACTCCTATTCTGCTGCATAGCCTGTCATTGTTGCTATCACTGTTGATACTTTACCTGCAATCCTAAATGCTTAGTATATGATGCTAGTATACCATCAGTGGCCCTACACCCTTGTCCGTCTGCCCTGCTATTCTATCGGGCCGTGGTCACTTGGGGGTGATCACGGGTATATACTACATACACTTATACATGATACTTGATGTGACTAAAGTTGGGTCGGCTTGTTGAGTACCCACGGTTGATTTACGGATTGGGGGCTGAAAGGACATACTTTCCCGACGGCCCTCTGTGTGGATCTTTGTGGCGGAGCAACAGGGCAGGTTGAGACACCCAGTGGAGAGGTGGCCTGGCCCTGGTCGTTGTCCGTGGTTATTTCATAATAGCACGCTTAACGAGTTTGGATATTTGATCTGAGTCTGGCCGTTGGCCTATACGCACTAACCAGCTACGTGGGAATACTTATGGGTACTCGATGTCGTGGTATCAGCCGAAGCCTTCTTGACGTCAGCGATTGAGCGGCGCGCGCCGGGTTGGACCGCGTAACGTAACTTCCTTAGTAATGGAGGTTGCTAGGTCTGCTCACCGGCCGCGTACGCAACGTGCAGGTGTGCGTTGGGCGATGGGCCCGGACCCCTGCGCGCCTAGGACTTAGACCGGCGTCCTGACCTCTCTGTTGTGCTTAGGTAGGGCTGCGACGTGTTGATCTTCCGAGGCCGGGCATGACCCTGGAAAGTGTGTCCGGCCAAATGGGATCAAGCGTGCTGGGTTATGTGGTGCACCCCTGCAGGGAAGTTAATCTATCCGAATAGCCGTGTCCCTCGGTAAAAGGACGACCCGGAATTGTATTCCGACCTCATGATAACTAGAACCGGACACTTGATAAAACACACCCAGATGAGTTTCAGATATAACTCGGTGGTTGCTCTCTCACAGGGTGATGTGCGGGAGGATCGCCGAGTAGGATTATGCTATTCGATGTTACTTGGTGAACTTACCATCTATTCTCTTCTACTGCTGCAAGATGGAGGCTGCTAGAAGCGTAGTCTTCGTTTGGATTAGCTATCCCCCCTCTTATTCCCGTTTGCTGCAGTTCAGTCCACCGATATTACCCATATCATTGTTACCATTGCATATATAGTATAGATCCTTGCTTGCGAGTACTTTGGATGAGTACTCACGGTTGCTTTGCTCCCCCTTTTTCCCCTTCTGTTCCTTCTTCTCGGATGATGCAACCAGATGGTGGAGCCCAGGAGCCAGACGCCACCTACGACGACTCCTACGACACCGGAGGCGCCTACTACTACGTGCAGTCTGCCGACGACGACCAGGAGTAGTTAGGAGGATCCCAGGCAGGAGGCCTGCTCCTCTTTCGATCTGTATCCCAGTTTGTGCTAGCCATCTTATGGCACCTTGTTTAACTTTATGTCTGTACTCAGATATTTGTTGCTTCCGCTGACTTGTCTATGATCGAGCACTTGTATTCGAGCCCTAGAGGCCCCTGGCTTGTAATATGAAGCTTGTATGACTTATTTTACTTTTAGAGTTGTGTTGTGATATCTACCAGTGAGTCCCTGATCTTGGCCGTACACATTTGCGTGCATGATTAGTGTACGGACAAATCGGGGGCGCCACAGCAACCTCATCGGTTTTCATTCCAGTCACGCCTTCCGCGATGCGTCGACCGTTACGACTATGGGGTGGGGGGGGGGTGTCCGTCGGCTTGCCTTCGGATTCTACTCCAGTCTCACCGTCTGCGTCGCTACCGTTGTGACTGCGGAAGGATGTTGATTATATTGATTATTTGGAAAGACAAGATAGACTAGGATTAGTTTTGGCTTGTCTTGTACTCCAAATTGATCATTTGTACTACTATATAGGAGTATATGCCAACGAGGGTCAAGCAATACAACAATTATTCCACCAAACCTCTCTCTCCCTCCTAACAAGATCCATTCCTGGCATGAAACCTCGTGTAACATTCCACTGTGCATGTGAAAAAAACATTCCGCTGTGCAGAAATAGCGTGCAGGACCAACGACTGGTCCAACATGCAAGGCATGCAGTTGTGCCGGCTGAGATCAGCCTGGTTTCACCACTTGGCATGAGTGGTAAGCTATTTGAAAAACGGAACTACTCTGCAGCCGACGCTTATTGCCCGATTTGCAGCCGATGCTTAATCCAGCGGGCGTGCTTCACTTGCTCATGTCCATGCATGGTTGGATGCATGCCATCGTCCAAGAATCGACTGGACAAAGTCGTCCGTATAGCAGCAACTCTTTCAAAAACAATGAACAATAGAGATCAGCCTGGTTTCCACGCCAAGGCAGCAGACCAGCATCCAGCACACCACACCACACCACACCACACCACCTGTGTATAAAAGCGGCCATGGCAAACGTTATCAGCGCACGTGCCCCCACACTGTGATCGTCACCTGAGAATACGTGCCTCCTGCCTAGCGTTGCACACAAAAGACGATTGTCAACGGCGCACGTACGTACGCACCAAGTTGCGGGCGAAGATCTCGCCGGAACTATGGAAGGAAGACTAGCAAGCAACGACGAATTATTTTAGCGGGGCCGCCCACCATGCACGACGAGTCCAGGACCTGGCCTCTGGCTGCCGTGAAGGTGAAGCGGAAGCACTAGCAGCCTCGGCAACGGTGGTGACCAGCTAAAAGAAAGGAAATGAATTATTCTGTTCTCTGGTCACTGGGTGCATGTGCACGCCGTATTGTGCAAGAGGAGCGAAGAGGGGACGCTAGTCTACTCCAGACTCCAGCAGACGAAATATCCGATTGTACGTACTTCCTCCGTTCTGATTTATCTGTCATGGTTTTAGTTCAAACCACGACAAGTAAATCGAAACAGAGGGAGGTGTTTTGTGTCATGGATTACCGCTGCGTCCGGTGAAATAAGCTAATAATAAAACATAAAACAGTGGCTTTTCGTTAATCACGACCAGGAATGCGGTGGTTGTGTGCTTTTCACTCAGATGAGAGCGACCTTAATTAGGCAGTCAGGCGTCTGTACCTGCAGTGCTAGCCTAGCCTAGACGCGTGTCCGCTATGAAGGATCAAACCATGCATGGGTGGTGTTTGTGACCACCAGATTGTTCTGGTTACTCGAATAAGTGTACTTGATCTTACAGACGGAATCAGATACCAAAGCGAGGACACTCTAGCTAGCTAGCAGTTATACCAAATGCCTTCCAGCCGGCCTACACCTACCGCCTCTTTTGCACGGACGTGTCTGCTTCTACACCGCTCCCTTGCTATGCATACCCATACCTACCGTCTTTTTAGAACAAGTTGCTGTTTGTGTGCCCCTTAACTCACCGATGACTCATGGTCATAAGGCAAGATGACTCGTGTTTAGGCCTGGAATGCCAGTACTAGCCCGGTTAATCAATGGCCTCCGTGCACCGGCGTCGGTGCGAGACACACATCACACACCGACGGCCCTCGAACGTACCACAGACACTTGCATCTGCAGGAAATTGCGTTGTCGGTCGCCGCAAATCGCAACCTGATGATTGAGTTTTTACTACCATGTTTTCCGTTTTGACCGCGCGTGCATGCATATGGGGTTCCTGCACGAGTCTCAGAGCGGATCCAGTTGACCTTCTGACCATGGAAAGGTTTGTTTGCTTTGTCCTCCGGTAAACTTGGCTTGGAGTAAACACTATGGCAGCTGTTGGCCATCAGTGGGCGGGGCAGGGCAGTGGCTATAGCTGCACGGCACTGCAGCGCACGCGCAGCGCTGGAGGTAAACAGTCGTCGTGGGTTGCCTTTGGCGGACGGGCTCACATGGCCTGCGCCGTTGCGTGGCACCGAAAGGCGCGCGCAGTTTTTTTCTGTTGGGAACTAAAAAAGACTTGGTTGCCAAAAAAGAAAACCCTTGACATGCTGGGACGAGCAAGTGGGACGGGCTTCTGGAAACTAAAGTTTTCTCCCTCAAGCTTTCCTTTCCTCGCTCGCCACTCACCAGGTAGTGTCACGTTTCACGTCTCCTAGTTGCACATGCTGCCCATCATGTAGCTAGCTAGTCGTCTGCATCGATCCTGTAAATTGGTGCAATTGAGCACGACGGACGGATTCGCCCAAAAAGTCCATGTTAAGGTAGGACCAGGCTCCGGCCCTCCTAGATGCACTGTTCAATTAGCCCCGCAAAAATTCGTTTTTTTTGGGATATAGTTCAGACGCAGATGTCCATGTAAACATATGCACAGTCACCCTTATGAACGTATCCACACACATTTTATCCATATGAATACGTAGGAGAGACTAATACAACACATTTTAAGATTGAAAGTTTGCCGTATACGCCCCGTAATTGATGGGCACTTAAGTAGACAGATCTTAAGATTGACGACCATGTCATACTGTTGAAAATTTTGCAACGAAAAGTCTGTACTAAATTCATGAAAATACGATAACCATGTTTAGGAATTGAACACGAATGGGTTGGTTCCATCACAGTGCAGCTAGCCATCTAAGCTATTCTCTCTTAGCCGCGCTTCTAAAGTTGGTCAAACTTACTTTCCACTTTTTTTAAGCAGGGGAAAAGCTTAGTTTTATGTTGCTAAATACTTCCTCCGTCCCAAAATTCTTGTCTTCAATTTGTCTAAATACGGATGTACCTAGTCACGTCTTAGTGTTAGATACTTTCCTATCTAAATAAATTTAAGACAAGAATTTTGGTACGGAGGAAGTACTCTATTATCAACAACAAGAAAATCAATAACCCCAACCTCGCCCCATATGATCAAAAAGCAGTGTGCAGATCATATGACACAGAACTATTAGCCATCTGCATCCCTCAAACTAGGATATTCCTACTAGCCGCTCCGTCAAAATATGGTCCAATTTGAGCATTATTTGCTTAAATCCGATCCTCTTTCACCCTACATAAAAATGTCATCACCGTACTGCTAGATTGTTATTTACTGACTTCATTGTTGTATGACATAAATCAACAATTCGTTTATCTAAGTATCAGCCAAATTTAAACTTAAGCATGTGTGGTCCATTTGGTGAAAGTGGAGCGAGTAACTCCAATTTTGACTAAAAAAAGGTTAATTGTATCGGTAGTTACGTCCCTACACCTGCCGCCTCCCCAAAGTTAGGGTTTCACTGCCTCCCGCAGGCGTTACCGTTGGTCAATCTCATATTCGATAGCCTTAGGGTCATGCGAGCAGAGTGGATCCCCTTGCCGGTGGGAGGGCTCCATTTTTACATCTTTTCGCGAGTTTGGTTAGGGTTTGTGTCCTGCCCAGGAAGGCGAGACGACGGCGGTTTCCCGAAGATGGAATAAGGTTCTCCCGGCCTAGCCCCTCTTCCCGTGGTGCGTCTAGCATCGTCAGTGGGCGTGTGGAGATGTGTCTCTGACAGATCTGTCTTTGGTGGATTTACTCGGATATGTTCGTCGTTCGTCTATGTTTGAGTGTCTTCAGATTGGATCCTTTTGACCTACACTACTCTTCATCAGCGGCGGTTGTTGTTTTGTTGCGTTGGTCCTACGGGGCCTTAGCACGACGACTTCCCAACTGTCTACTACAACAAGTTTTGCCCGGCTCCGTCGAGGGAGGGACGATGACAGCGACGCGCCTTCGGCTCGCTTCAGTGCTTGTAATCGTCGCTTGATGGTCTACGGATCTGGATGTAATTTTTATTATTTCTAATGTTCGTTGTACTACTATAATTGAAGATAAATAGATTGAAAGTTTTCTCGCAAAAAAACTCCAATTTTGTGGGAGTGACTCGGGGAGTAACACTCTACTACCAAAGTACAAATAGTACACTACCAAAGAAAAAAGGAACATATGTAGCTCAGTTGACCTAGAAATAATCATTTCTCGGTTGATATTGATAGACCTCCAATCAAGTTATTTCTCACAACGTTTTCGTTTCCCTCTCGCAAGGGGACTAGGGAAAGCCTTCTTCCCTTCGATCTTCGCCATCGAGTGCGTGGTTCGCCTCCCCTCCGTCTTCCGCTTCGGCGGCCGGTGGCGGGGAGCTGTATTCCTGGTGCCTCGGCTTAGATAGGTAGGTTTCGGTTCTCGCAGTAGCGGTACTCGGATGGATGGCGGAGCTTCTTCTTCGAGTCAGTCTTCCGGGCTCCAATCCTCCTCATGTTCGTTCGTCGGGACGGATTAGGCGGAGCTCCGGCGTAGATTCCTGCCAGCTGCTCGAAGCGGCGAGGTTAGGGTTTCTCGTCATGCGTACGATGATATTTGGTGTCGGGTTCTTCAAATCGATTCAAGGATTCAATGACGACGACTGTCGCACCCGAACGTTGGTCCTTGGGGCACATGCATGAAGACTTTCTGGCTGTCATCGATAAGGTCAAGCCGACTCTAGTATGGGAGCAGCAACAATGGTGCGTCGACGGCTTGTTCTAGCGACGACAATGGTCGTTTGGTTGTCCATGGACCTCGATGTAATTTTTATTATATTTGGGGTGTTTTGTACTTCCGATGAATCTTGATAATAGATCTGATATTTTTGCCAAAAATATTCTCGTGTTTAGATTAGATTGTTATTATGATGCTATTTCTTAATCAACTAAGAGAACGACGAAATTGGGGGAGTGAGCCGAACTCAACTAGTTGGGGCAGTGGATATATAAACTCAACACCTGGGTTAAAATCCTCACGAAGACGAATTAAGGTTCCCATTTACTTTGAAGGACCATGCTTTCCTGGTACTCACGCATTTCTTAAGGAATAGGCCCGGTCCCTAGTTGGTGTAGAGTCCGAGGAAGTGGAATTACCCCCCCCCC
>LR738709.1:153445690-153496295 GCA_902687465.1 Secale cereale
GGAGAGTGGTGTGCGGGGGGAGGAGTGGTGTGCGGGGGAGAGGGGGAGATGGGGGAGGAGTGGTGTGCGGTGGGTGAGTGGTGGCATTCGGCCACTGACAGGCGGGCCCGTGAGGAATTAGGCCCACATGCTAGTGTCCTCAACGACATGTGGTGTAGGTGAGGGGAGATGCTTTCGGGTGGGTGTGGGTGGGGAGAGGATGAGGGGTGTGGGCCGTTGGATCTGGCAGCATCCGACGGTCTCTCATGCTTGATCTGCGTGACATGCCCATAGACCAATCAGAATGAAGTGCAGCCTTTGATGCCGTTCTGACCATCTAAAATGGTCGTGATCAATTTTCCATTTTTCGAGTGCCCAAAATGAGTTTTTTTTGTGAAGGACCTATAATATATTTGTTGAAAATTTTTACCAAATCAATTTTCTAAAATACTAGGACATATTTAATGCATAATTGACCAAATGGTTGGGTGTCAACAATTTTGATCCACCTCTCGTGAAAAAGACAAATTTTGGCCGATTCAGCTGGAAGCGGGTCAAATTTGAACTGTAGCTACCTCGTAGTTTGCTCTTTATTTTTTCCAAAAATAATTTGTAGGTACATAAGTATATATTTAATCAGAGAAACACCAAAAAAATTCCAAGATTCAACCACTAGCTAGGAACGGTCATTCCCGATGTTTTGACCGCATTTTGAAACGGGCATAAAAAATTCAAAAAAAAATGAAAAAATTGGAAAACCTTCGCATTGTGTCATTCTATATGACCAAGTTACCAGGAAAAATAATAAACTTGTAATACGGCAATTCTTTTAAAAAAGTGTTCTCAGAAATGAGCTATCATGCATGAAGATTCATGGCTTTCAAGCCAAGTGATCAATCTTATGGCCACATTCATGGCATAGTTTGTTAAAATGATCTCATATAGTGCAAAAGGGTGCATCTTGGAATTCCAATCAATGTTGCCTAAGGGAGTTTTCATTTTCTTTGGATGAAAAATTCATTTTCCATTTTTCGAGTGCCAAAAATGAGTTTTTTGTGAAGGACCTAAAATATATTTGTTGCAAAATTGTACTAAATAATTTTTCTAAAATACTAGGACATATTTAATGCATAATTGACCAAATGGTTGGGTGTAAAAAGTTTTGATCCACCTCTCGTGAAAAAGACAAATTTCGGCCGATTTAGTTGGAAGCGGGTCAAATTTGAACTGTAGCTACCTCGTAGTTTGCTCTTTATTTTTTCCAAAAATCATTTATAGTTACATAAGTACCTATTTAATCAGAGAAACACCAAAATAATTCCAAGATTCAACCACTAGCTAGGAACGGTCATTTCCGCCGTTTTGACCGCATTTTGAAACGGGCATAAAAAATTAAAAAAAAATCAAAAAATTGGAAAACCTTCGCATTGTGTCATTATATATGACCAAGTTACCAGGAAAAATAATAAACTTGTAATACAGCAATTCTTTAAAAACATGTTCTCAGAAATGAGCTATCATGCGTGAAGATTCATGGCTTTCAAGCCAAATGATCAATCCTATGGCCACATTCATGGCATAGTTTGTTCAAATGATCTCATATTGTGCACAAGGGTGCATCTTGGAATGGAAAACAATATTGCCTAAGGGAGTTTTCACTTTCTTTGGACGAAAAATTCATTTTCCATTTTTCGAATGCCCAAAATGAGGTTTTTTTGTGAAGGACCTCCCAAATAATTGTTGCAAAATTGGACCAAATCATTTTTCTAAAATACTAGGCCGTATTTAATGCACAATTGACCAAATGGTTGGGTGTAAAAAGTTTTGATCCACCTCTCGTGAAAAAGACAAATTTCCGCCGATTCAGGTGGAAGTGGGTCAAATTTGAACTGTAGCTGCCTTGTAGTTTGCTCTTTATTTTTTTCTAAAAATCATTTCAAGGTACATAAGTATCTATTTAATCAGAGAAACACAAAAAAATTTCCAAGATCCAACCACTAGCTAGGAACGGTCATTCCCGCCGTTTTGACCACATTTTGAAATGGGCATAAAAAATTCAAAAAAAATCAAAAAATTGGAAAACCTTCGCATTGTGTCATTATATATGACCAAGTTACCAGGAAAAATAATAAACTTGTAATACAACAATTCTTTAAAAATATTGTTCTCAGAAAAGCACTGTAGAAAATGGATACCATTTGGACATGCCAAAGTGGTACTTCCTTCACAAAGTGTTTTTTGAACAGAATAGGAAAATGAATATTTTTGAACTAGGCAAGGAAGGTTTTTTTACATATTTGACGAAGATATGACCCAAAGAATTTATGATATTTTTTGGGAATTTTGGGAATGACAGAAATATAGGTTGCTTCATAACCTAGGGCAAAAACTGCCACATGGACATGACACATAGGCAAAATTGATGAGGTCGCGCCTAGTCGTAGCAACCCACCACAATTTACAAGGTTATGATCGTCTATATTGGTCATGATCAGCTAGAAATAAGGCAGCGAACCAGTGCTATCTGCTTTATGACCATTTCGTGTAAGGAAATTATGACCTTTCTGACCAAAATGGTTGTTATAGTTTAGGGTTTGGAGCCCCCCGAACAGCTTTTGACCAATTGGTCTAAAATGGTCATAGATCTATGACCAATTCTTCCAGGGTCACTAACAGAAGGTCATAAGTTGACATATTTCTTGTAGTGAAGTGCTTGAAGATATTGCTCCAAAAACCTCAACCACTTCCCCACATTCCATTATGTCAAAACACTAAATATTAAACTCGGTTCCACCGAAACCTTCACAGGCGGACCCACCGAGTTACTCAAAACAGAGCCACAAGCCAAACCCTAGAAACTTGGTACGACCGAGATGACATTTGATCCCATCGAAGTGTAGTGAGCAAGGTTCTGTAACCAGACGTATTTGTTTCGGAATTACTGAAATGAACTAATCGGAACTACCGAGATGAGGTTCTGCTTTGGTTCATTGCAAATTAGTTCATCCGAGTGGATTTAATGGGTCTCACCGAAAAGCCTAATGATACGTCTCCAACATATCTATAATTTGTTATTGTTCCATGCTATTGTATTATCTACTTTTGATGTTTTATATGCATTAATATGCTATTTTATATCATTTTAGGGACTAACCTATTAACCTAGTGCTAGTTTCTGTTTTTTCCTTGTTTTTGTCTTTTACAGAAAATCAATATCAAACGGAGTCCAAATGGAATAAAACTTTACGGTGATTTTTCTTGTACCCGAAGACATCCACGAAGCTTCGGGAAGAGGCCAGAAGACCCACGAGGAGGACACTAGTTGCTAGGGCTTGCCCTAGGGGGTGCATCCCAAGGGCTTGTGGGCCCCTCGTGTCTTTTCTAACCCTAATCTCAGCTCTATAAATACCCAAATATCCCCCCCTACGTTAGAGGGAACGCCAAAACTACTTTTCCACTGCCGCAAGCTTTTGTTCTCATGAGATCCCATCTTGGGGCCTTTTCCGGTACTCCACCGGAGGGGGATTCGATCACGGAGGGCATCTACATCAACCTTGTTGCCCTACCGATGGTATGTGAGTAGTTTACCATAGACCTACGGGTCCATAGCTAGTAGCCAGATGGCTTCTCATATCTCTTTGATCTTCAATACAATGTTCTCCTCGATGTCCTTGGCGATCTATTCGGTGCTTCTTTTGCGGTGTGTTTGTTGAGATCCAATGAATTGTGGATTTATGATCATATTATCTATTAATATTATTTGAATCTTCTCTGAACTATTTTATGCATCATTAAGATAGCTTTGTATTTCTCTCCAATCTATCAATTTGGTTTGGCCAACTAGATTGGGTTTTCTTACAATGGGAGAGGTGCTTTGTGATAGGTTCAATCTCGCGGTGTCCTCACCCAGTGACAGAAAGGGAAGCGAGGCACGTATTGTATTGTTGCCATTAAGGATAACAAGATGGAGTCTATGTCATATTGCTGAGTTTATTCCTCTACATCATGTCATCTTGTTTAACACGTTGCTCTGTTCTTACAAACTTAATACACTAGATGCAGGCAGGAGTCGGTCGATGTGTGGAGTAATAGTACTAGATGCATAATCGTTTTGGTCTACTTGTCCCGCACGTGATGCCTATATTCATGATCATCGACTTAGATATCATCATAACTTTGCGCTTTTCTATCAATTTCTCAACAACAATTTGTTTACCCACCGTATGCTTTATTCGAGAAAGAAGCCTCTAGTGAAACCTATGGCCCCCGGGTCTATTCCTTATCATATATTTTCAGATCTATAAAATCAAAAACCCAAAAATACCTTGCTGCAATTTATTTTTGTTTACTTTACTTTAATTTACCTTTTGTTTATATTTTAAATCTATCTCTATTAGATCTCACTCTTGCTAGCGACCGTGAAGGGATTGACAACCCCTTTTTCATGTTGTGTGCAAGTGTTTGTTAGTTTGTGCAGGTTCATCTATTGGGACTTGCTTGTGCCTCCTACTGGATTGATACCTTGGTTCTTAACTGAGGGAAATACTTATATCTACTTTGCTGCATCACCCTTCCCTCTTCAAGGGAAAAATCAACACAAGCATAGGAAGTAGCACCTAATGTTCGAATCTTTTACCCTATCCACTCGCAGCAATATTTCCTTTCGATGCCATCGAGTTGTGCATAAAATTCCAACGGTTGGATTTTTGGTGCTGGCTATTTATACCCCTCGACCCCATCATAATGAAACTACATTTCCACCATTCATTTTCTGAGAGAGAACCACCTACACTTGTGTTGAGATCAAGGCATTCCATTCCAACCATTTGAACCTTGATTTCTAGCCTCCCCAAGTTGCTTTCCACTCCAATCCTTCTCCTACCCAAGGAAAATCTGTGAGAGAGTCATTGAGTGTTGAGCATACTATATTTTGAAGCACAAGAGCAAGGAGTTCATCATCATCAAAAACAACATCTATTACCTTTTGGAGAGTGGTGTCTCCTAGATTTGTTAGGTGTCACTTGAGAGCCTCCAAGATCTTGTGGAGTTGAACAAAGGAGTTTTTAAGGGAAAGCAGATCACCTACTTCCCAAAGATCTACCAGAGTGAGGCTAGTATTTCATGGGCGTAAGCGATGGTGGAATAGACAAGGTTGCTTCTTTGTGGACTCTTTGTGGGTGGAGCCATTCGTGGACTTGTGCAGCTGTTACCTCCATGGTTGAAGTCTCCATCAACGTGGATGTACGATAGCACCAACTATCGCCACGCCAAAAATCGTCGTGTCTTCATTGCGCTTGATCTTCCTATCTCTACCCCTTTACTTTCCTTGAACTTGCATGTTGTTACTATTCCGCTGCCCTAGCTCTAGATATGCACGTGTAGAAAGTATTGGTTGCAACTTAACTAGTGCAAAAATCCGCCTAATCTTCAAGAAAACCAAAAAATTGCACATTTGCTATGTTAAGTGTCTATTTACCCCCCATATAGCCATATCTCTTCGATCCTATAACTGGTATCGGAGCTTTGGTCTCCATTGCTTTGGTTTAATCACCATTGGAGGGAGATGGATGTGTCTCTTTGGGGAGTCTTAGATGTAGAGTGCCCATTCTCAATGGAGAATACTATAACTTTTGGAGAGATGAAATGCTTGATATCTTTGATGACTTTAACTTGAGAAAGTATATTCATAGCCCCTATGTGCCTCCCATTGATCCCTGCATCCCACTCACGAAGAGGAAATTAGCATGCTTCGTAATCTTAGAACCGTCAATCTTATCATCAAAAGATTACCTAAAATTGTGCTTGATTGTATGCAAAACTTTGAATGCACCTATACTTTGTGGGAGGATTTACAGAAGTGCTATCCCAATTATTCTCTAAATAATATTGATGAAATTCTCCACAAGACCATTGGAAATTTGAATGCAACATCATCATAGAATCCATTCAAATACGCTCTGTTGAACACTATCATGATCATGGAACTAATGAATCCGTTGCCCTAGTTGATGATCACACACAAATTGATGACGACGTTGGTGAACATGGCTATTATGATGAGGATGTAGAATTCGACATCGAATATGAGAAGACGATGAGGAATCTTAGTCCCATGACAAATCTTCAAGTTTACATGGCCGCGGGAAAAAATGATTCTTTATAGTGGATGCACCGATCACATGACCGGAGATAGAGAGATGTTTCGTGAGCTTGCTAAATATGATGATCCACGCAAGTATGTGACTTTTGGAGACAATAATACGTCTCCAAAAGATGCTTTATATGCATTTATATGCTATTTTATATCATTACTTGGGACTAACCTATTAACCCAGTGCCCAGTGCCACATGCTATTTTTTTGCTAGTTTTTGGCTTTTCAGGAAACTAGTACCAAACAAAGTTAAAATACGATGAAACTTTACATTGATTTTTTCTATACCAAATTGGACCCTAGAAGGTTTGGAGGAGTCTAGGAGCTATACGAGAGGGCCATGTGCTCACCAGGCGCGTCTACTGACCTCATGACTCCCACACAATCCCGTTTGACCTAATTCCAACTCTATAAATTCCCAAATATTCCCAAAACAATTTTTCCACCGCCGTGATCTTTTGTTCTTCCACGATCCCATCTGGAGACCTTTTCTGGTACTCTGTCGAAGGGGGAATCAATCATGGAAGGCTTCTACATCAACCTTGTTGCCTTCCGATGATGCGTGAGTAGTTTACCACATACCTATGGGTCCATAGGTAGTGGCTAGATGGCTTCTTCTTCTCTTTCTCTCTCTCTCTTTGATCTTCAATACCATGTTATCCTTGATCTCCATGGAGTTCTATCCGATGTAATCTTCTCTTGCGATGTGTTTATTGGGATCCTATGAATTGTGGCTTTATGATCAGATTATACATGAAAAGTAACTGAGTCTTTTTTGAACTTTATTATGCACGATTATGATAGCTTTGTATTTATCTCCGATCTATCCATTTGGTTTGGCCAACTAGATTGATTTATCTTTAGTGGGAGAGGTGCTTTGTAATGGGTTTAATCTTGCGGTGCTCTATATCCCAGTGACAGTTGGGGACAAGACACGTATTTGTATTGTTGTCATTAAGCATAAAACGATGGGGTTTATCACATTGTTTGGGTTTACTTTGTGTACATCATGTCATCTTGCTTAAGGCATTACTCTATTTGTCATGCACTTAATACCATAGATGCATGCTGGATATTGTTCGATTGGTGGAGTAATAGTAGTAGATGCAGGCACGAGTCGGTCTACTTGTCATGGACGTGATGCCCATATGTGTGATCATTGCCATAAATAATGTCATAACTATGCGCTTTTCTATCAATTTCCCAACAGTAATTTGTTTAACCACCATATGCTATGTGTTCGAGAGAGAAGCCTCTAATGGAAACTGTGGCCCCGGGTCTACCTTTATCATATATTAAAAAACAGATATACCTTACTGTAATTTATTTACTTTTATTTTATTATGCAATTTATTTATCTATATATCACTATCAGAATTAATCCTTGCAAGTAACGAGTTCAAGGGGGTTGACAAGCCTCTTACCCATGTTGGGTGCTAGGATTCGCTTTTGTGTGTAGGTGCTTCTTAGGGCATTTGCTTGGTTCTCATATTGGTTCGATAATCTTGGTTCTCACTTAGGGAAATACTTATCTCTACTGTACTGCATCTCCCCTCCTCTTAGAGAAAATCCCAATGCATTTTACAAGTAGCATACAACTCCAAGGGTAAGGAACTTGGCCCTGGTAAGGTGGCCATATCCAGTGATAGCTCCATTCAAAATGTTATGCTTGTTGAATGTCTTGGCTACAGTTTTCTTTTCCTATCTAGATTACCCGACTTTAGCTTCAATGTTCTATTTACCGAAGTAGATTGCGAAGTGTTTCGTCGAGATAATCATAACATTGTCTTTACTGGCATTCATTGAGGTGATCTATACATTGTTTATTTTACTAAAAGAGCCCATCCTTGTACATCTATTATCGCAAAATGTTCTAAAGGTTGGTAATGGCATATAAGGCTAGGACATGTTGGCATGCAAAACATATTTTTCGTGAATACACTAAGCAACGTATGATTCCATTGATAGGTGGAAAAGAGAGTACATGGTGCATCCCTCGCGAAAGTACATGCAACGACGTCTGAGAGAGTGCACAGTGAGCAGCAAAGGAGGGTGCTCGGCCTCAGAGTGTTACATTCATGTTATAGGAATAAGCCTATTTAATCCTCTCTTGCTGGCATTGGACCACCGACACGCGTCGTCCTTGATTGGCTGAATAAGGTCATCGGTGGAGGGTCGGGCGCCCTTGAAGATGTCTGCATTCTAGTGCTTCCAGAGAGCCCATGTAGCGAGAGCGATGATGGAGTTGAGGCCTTACCTCAGGCTGTCAGGGGATGCCGCCGTGGCCTAAAGCCATGATACGTCTCCAACGTATCTATAATTTTTGATGGTTCCATGCTGTTATATTATCATTCTTGGATGTTTTACAATCATTTTAAATCATTTTTTGGGACTAACCTATTGACATAGTGCCAAATGCCAGTTGTTGTTCTTTGCATGTTTTTTACGTCGCAGGAAATCAATATCAAACGGAGTCCAAACACCGCGAAACATTTTGGAGATTTTTTGTGGACCAGAACACCCAAGATAGGCCAGAGTAACACCCGGGGGGGTTCCCCAAGGGGGGCACAACCCACCAGGGCGCGCCTGGGGGCCCAGGCGCGCCCAGGTGGGTTCTGACCACCTCGGTGGCCTCCCGCACCCCTTCTTCGCCCTATAAATTCCCAAATATTCCGAAACCCTTCAGGGTGAACCTAAATCAGAAGTTTCGCCGCTGCAAGGCTCTGTAGTCCACGAGATCCAATCTAGAGCCCTTTCCAGGATTCCACCGGAGGGGGAAATCATCACAAGTGGCCATCTTCATCATCCCGGCGGCCACCATGATGAGGGGGGAGTAGTCCACCCTCGGGGCTGAGGGTTTGTACCAGTAGCAATGTGTTTAATCTCTCTCTCTCTCTCTCTCTCTCTCTCTCTCTCGTGTTCTTTAGATGTCACGATCTTGATGTATCGCGGGCTTTGTTAATATAGTCGGATCATATGGTGTTTCCCCCTCTCTATCTTATTGTGATGAATTGAGTTGTTCCCTTTGAGATTTCGTTGTTATCGGATTGAATAGTTTTATGGATTTGAGAACACTTGATATATGTCTTGGAACTAAATACTCGTGGTGACAATGGGTTACCATATTGATTCACATGATATATGTTTTGGCACTCAACTTGCGGATTCATGAGGAGACATTGGGGTAATCTATGCGTAGGGGTTGATGCACGTTCTTGTCTTTGTTTCTCCGATAGAAATCTTGGGGCACTCTTTGAAGTTCTTTATGTTAGATTGAGTATTATGAATATGAATTTGCTTTGGTGTTATTTTAGTACGAACTCTTGATAGATCGATCAGAAAGAATAACTTGTGTTATTTTAGTACGAACTCTTGATAGATCGATTGGAAAGAACACCTTGTGTTATTTTAGTACAAACTCTTGGATAGATCGATTAGAAATAATAGCAACAAACAATACCTTCTTATGTTCTCCGCTAGATAGGAACTTTGGAGTGATTCTTCATCGCACGTTGAGGGGTGATTATGTGATCCAATTATATTAGTATTATTGAGAGATTGCACTAGCCAAAGTATGGACCCTAGGCCTTGTTTTCAAGCATTGCAATACCGTTTGTGCTCCGTTTTATCACTTGGTACCTTGTTGTTTTTTATTGTTACTATTACAAAAATAAATATCTATTATACATATTACACTTGTATCACCATCTCTTCGCCGAACTAGTGCACCTATACAATTTACCATTGTATTCGTTGTGTTGGGGACACAAGAGACATTTTATTATTTGGTTTTAGGGTTGTTTGAGGGAGACCATCTTCATCCTACACCTCCCACAGATTGATAAACCTTAGGTCATCCACTTGAGGGAAATTTGCTACTGTCCTACAAAACTCTGCGCTTGGAGGCCCAACATGAGTTTACAAGAACAAGTTGTGTAGTAGACATCAAGCCACCAATCAAATAAACTTTGATAAGCTTGTTAAATGAGATCACATTCTTGGCGTTAAAGACGTTATCTTTGACAAAGATAGACTTTGTAGTGCTTGCCAACCAATAAAACTAGTTGGAGGGAGTCATATCATGATGAACATTATGACCACGAGAATACCACTAGAGGTAATTCACATGGATCTCTTTGGTCCCAATGCTTACAATAGTCTTGGTGGTAAGTCCTTCAATTTGGTCATAGTTGATGCTTTTTCAAGATTTACGTGGGTGTTTTTTATCGATGACAAATTGCAGGTCCAAAGATCTTCAAGACCTTTGCTAGAAAGTCCCAAAATCGATTCGAGGCGAAGATCAAGAAAGTTCAGAGTGACAATGGAATGGAGTTCAAGAACACAACTATGGACACCTTTCTTGATGAAGAGGGTATCTCACATGAGTTCTCAGCTACGTACACACCACAACAAATTGGAGTTGTTGAGAGGAAGAACCGCACTCATATTTAGATGGCGAGAACAATGCTAGATGAATACAATACGCCAAAACACTTTTGTGCAGAAGCGGTTGAGACTGCTTCTCATGCTACAAATCGACTTTATCTTCACAAGCTTCTCGGTAAAACAACATGCGAGCTACTCACTGGTAACAAACCCCAAGTTGGATACTTTCTAGTATTTGGTTCAAAGTGTTGCATTCTTGATAAGCATCATTGTTCAAAATTTGCTCCTAAATATCATAAAGGTTTCCTACTCGTTTACGGATCAAACTCTCACACTTACCGTGTCTACAACAACTTCACTCAAAAAGTTGAAGAGATGGTAGATGTGAAGTTTGATGAATCCAAGGGCTTGCAAGTCGAGCAGTTGCCAATTGATGTAGGCAACAAAGATCCTTCGGAAGCAATCCAAGACTTGTCTATTGGCAAGATTAGTGCCATGGAGGTGAAGGGGAGAAATTCATCCAATCAAGTGGAAGCCTCAACTTCACATCAAGGTGAACCACAAGTTTACATGGAGGCATCCACAAGTGGAACATGTCAAGATGAAGGGAACTTTGGAGTGATTCTTCATCGCACGTTGAGGGATGATTATGTGATCCAATTATATTAGTATTGTTGAGATTTTGCACTAGGGAAAGTATGGACCCCAGGCCTTGTTTTCAAGCATTGCAATACCATTTATGCTCCATTTTATCACTTGCTACCTTGATGTTTTATCGTTACTATTACAAAAATCAA
Source organism: Secale cereale (assembly GCA_902687465.1). Lineage (NCBI taxonomy): Eukaryota > Viridiplantae > Streptophyta > Magnoliopsida > Poales > Poaceae > Secale > Secale cereale. The sequence goes on from LR738709.1 coordinate 153,457,005, forward strand.
TATCTACTATCCATATTACACTTGTATCACTATCTCTTTGCCGAACTAGTGCACCTATACAATTTACCATTGTATTTGGTGTGTTGGGGACACAAGAGACTTTTTATTATTTGGTTGCAGGGTTGTTTGAGAGAGAACATCTTCATCCTACACCTCCCATAGATTGATAAACCTTAGGTCATCCACTTGAGGGAAAATTGCTACTGTCCTACAAAACTCTGCGCTTGGAGGCCCAACACGAGTCTACAAGAACAAGTTGTGTAGTAGACATCAAGCTCTTTTCTGGCACTGTTGCCGGGGAGGTGAGTGCTTGAAGGTATATCTTTGGATCTTGCAATCGAATCTTTTAGTTCCTTGTTTTATCACTAGTTTGGTTTTGTAAAAGAAAACTACAAAAAATGGAATTAAGGTTGCATTATATTATTCATCTTTATAATGTGTTTCTTGAAAATGATGGAAAGTAAAATTGTGCTCATTTTTAGAAGAATAATGCTATAAAATGTTTGACATAGAATCCATGAATGATGAGCATGATTGCAATGTTGTTGGTATGAACTCTTTGAATACCCTTGATGCTAATGATATGCAAAGCCATAATCTTGGGGATGCTATGTTTGATGAAGATGATATTTTTAGCCCCCCAAGATTTGATGTGGAAATTTATTATAATGGTAGCATGCCTCCTACTTATGATGATTATATTGATAAAAGTGGATTGGGAGAGGTCATGACTTTGTTTACTGAAGAATCCTCTACTTTGGAGGATGTTTCAATTAACTATGATAATAAAGTTGCTATCTATGATGATTATGGTGATTACATGTATGCTATATTCAACAACGATAACCATGAAACTTGTCATCATGAGTTTAATTTTCAATCTCACGATAGTTATTTTGTTGAGTTTGCTCCCACCACTATTCATGAGAATAAATTTGCTTATGTGGAGAGTAGCAAAATTTCCATGCTTTTGCATCATGAAAAGAATTATTTATGTGATGGATATATTGTTGAATTCATTCATGATGCTACTGAAAATTACTATGAGAGAGTAACATATGCTTGTAGGTATTGCAATAATATCAAATTTCCTCTCTCTATGTGTTGAAAATCTTGAAGTTTTGCTTGTTTTGCCTTCCTATGCTAGTTGATTCTTGCTCCCATAATTTGTTTTCTCACAAAATCCCTATGCATAGGAAAAGGGTTAGACTTAAATGTGCTTGCCATGTGATTCATGATGCTCTCTTGCATGTTTCAATTCATATCTTTCATGTGAGCATCATTGAAATCATCATGCCTAGCTAAAAGGCATAAAAGAAAAGCGCTTGTTGGGAGATAACCCAACACTTATACCTATTGTTTTTGTGTGTTCACATGATTATGCTACTGTAGTAATCATGTTTTATAGCTTTTGTTTCAATAACGTCCCAAGAAAAGCCTTAGGATCATGTTGGGTGATAGTAGATTTGATCTTGCTGAAAAACAGAAACTTTTGCGCTCATGAAAAAATTCTCATTTTTAACAGAAGAGTGTTTTTGTGTTGATTATTTTTGTAGGAGATTAATATACGAATTGTTCACGTGTTCCTATTTGTTTCAAGATTTTTAGAGTTGCATAAGTATGGTGAATGTTCATATCATTACAGACTGATCTGTTTTTGACAAATTCTGTTTTCAATGCATAGTTTGCTTGTTTTCTAGTTTCTATGGCTTATATTGATCAATATAAATTGTGTAAATGATATGCTACAGCAGGCATTGTGTTAGAACAATTATTAATCTTGTCTTTGGCAGTACCCAAAGTGAATGATTTGTTTTATCATACTAACCCATCTCACGAAGTTTTGTTATGTTTTGTGTGATTGAAGTTTTCATGTTTTGGGTGAGATATCGATATGAGGAGAATAAGGAGCGGCAAGAACCTAAGCTTGGGGATGCCCAAGGCACCCCAAGGAAATATTCAAGGAATGCCCAAGCAACTAATCTTGGGGATGCTCCGGAAGGCATCCCCTCTTTCGCCTCCAACATTATCGGTAACCTCATTTGAAGCAATATTTTTATTCATCACATGATATGAGTTTTGCTTGGAGCATCATTTTACTTTGCTAGGATTTGCTTTATGGTATTCATAATAATGTTTTGCATCTTTTTTTTTTCAATAAAAATATCAAGTATAGACTTTGCTATGCTTATTTTGCAAGTCTACATGTTGCCGTTTCAAAACATAAAGTTTATCGATGTTGCAAAAATTCCCTAGAAAAGTCAGAATGTGATAAAATGTTGAAACTTTTTTCAAATTAACATCCGATAAATTTTCTACAGTGTGGTAGATTTTCATAACTTCTGGAGTTAGGGAAGTATTGATACTCTTGCATTCTTTACAGACTAAACTGTTTTGGCATATTGCTGTTATGTTTGCATTGTCTGCATATGTTTGCTTGTTTAATGATTATATTTGAGGATATGCGTATTAAATATGCAGAGGCATTTAGTATGAAATGTTTAATAATAATTTTAGTGATTTTCTACAGTAGATAATGATAAGGTTTTTGCATTGGTTTATACTAACTTATCTCACGAGTTCTTGTTGAGTTTTATGTGGATGAAGTTTTTGAGATTTAGGAAAACCGTGATATGAGAAGAATTAAGGAGACACAAAAGCTCAAGCTTGGGGATGCCCAAGGCACCCTAAGATAATATTTCAATAAGTCTCAAGCATCTAAGCTTGGGGATGCCCCGATAGGCATCCCACTTTTCTTCATCAACAATTATCGGTTAGTATCGGTTGATCCTAAGTTTTTGCTTCTTCACATGAAATGTCCTATTCTTGAAATGTCATTTTATTTTATTTGCTTTTTTAATAAAATACTTAGATCCGAAAGTTTTTAAATAAAATAGAGCCCCCAATTAGTTGCCGGGGAGGCTAGATAAACGGCATTCAAATCCCGTCAACGAAGCTATTTTCTGGCGCCATTGCTCTAGTGCTTCACTTCTATCTTTTTGAGCACGGTGTGCTTTAGTATTTGTGAAGAAATTCTCTCTTGCTTCACTTAGATTAATTTGAGAGAAGAAAATACTGTGCCCATGTTCTTCACTTATATTTGTTTGATCTTATCAAAAGCAATACATGAAAATTAGTCCCAAAGTGATAGATACCCGAGAAGGATATAATAAAAACTTTCATGAAGATCATTGGAAAAAATAAACTTGATTCCTTGTAATATTTTTGAGATATGATGATGTGATATGTGAGTCATGTTAATGAGTAATTATGCTTTAGTAAGAATATTGGTGTTAAGGTTTGTGATTCCCAATGCAAGCATGAAAGTAAATAGTCATGCAATGAAAGTACATCCTACTTGTGGTGCATTATTCTGTGTTAATTATGCTTAATGCTCGCTTATGAGATTATTCGTTTCTTGGTTGGTCGCTTCCCAATCTTTTGCTAGCCTTCATTTTGCACCAAGTATGATCACTACTTGTGCATCCAAAATCCTTTAAACCAGTTTTGCCACATGAGTCCACCATACCTACCTATATGCGGTATTCCCTTGCCGCTCTAAGCAAATTTGTATGTGACATCTCTAATTTTCAAAATAAATTTCTCTTTTGTGTGCTCGTACTGCTCGCGAGGCGGTGAGGGGTGGCTAATATTTTCCATGCTAGATGTGTTATTCTAACGATGAGTGTTTATTCTCTTGTCATTGCACGGGTGTAAGGAAAAGGTATTAGGGATGTCTAGTCCCGAAATGAAAAAATGAATTTACTTTATGTTGTCAAACAATAAATTCCTTGGAAAGTGTTGGTATGGAGGGCACCCGTGGATACGGTTAGCCATGGCTTGTGAAAGTTTGGTGGAAAAAGGAATAAATTTTATTTTATGTTTGGGAACCACCTACAATATATCTAGCATGGAAAGTGTTGGTGGGAAAAGTATGCCAAATATTCCCAAATATTCTGAAACCACTCGGGGAGAACCTAGATCAGAAGTTTCGCCGCCGCAAGGCTCTGTAGTCCACGAGATCCAATCTAGATCCCTTTCTGGCACTCCGTCGGAGGGGGAAATCATCATCGGTGGCCATCTTCATCATCCCGGTGGCCACCACGATGACGAGGGAGTAGTTCACCCTCGGGGCGGAGGGTTTGTACTAGTAACTATGTGTTTAATCTCTCTCTCTCTCTCTTTATCTCTCTCTCTCTCTCTCTCTCTCTCTCTCTTGTTCTTGAGATGCCACGATCTTGATGTATCGCGGGCTTTGTTAATATAGTCAGATCATATGGTGTTTTCCCCTCTCTATCTTATTGTGATGAATTGAGTTTTTCCCTTTGAGATTTCGTTGTTATCGGATTGAATACTTTTATGGATTTGAGAACACTTGATATATGTTTTGCAATTGAATACTCGTGGTGACAATGGGGTATCGTATTGATTCACTTGATATATGTTTTGGCACTCAACTTGCGGATTCCAGAGGTGACATTGGTGTAATCTATGCATAGGGGTTGATGCACGTTCTTGTCTTTGTTTCTCCGGTAGAAATCTTGGAGCACTCTTTGAAGTTCTTTGTGTTGGATTGAGTATTATGAATATGAATTTTTTTTGTGTTATTTTAGTACAAACTCTTGATAGATCGATCGAAAAGAATAACTTGTGATATTTTAGTACGAACTCTTGATAGATCGATCGGAAAGAATACCTACGAACTCTTGGATAGATCGATAGGAAAGAATAACAATAAACAATTCTTTCTTATGTTCTCCGGTAGATAGGAACTTTGGAGTGATTCTTCATCGCACATTGAGGGATGATTATGAGATCCAATTATATTAGTATTGTTGAGAGATTGCACTAGCCAAAGTATGGACCCTAGGCCTTGTTTTCAAGCATTGCAATACCGTTTGTGCTCCATTTTATCACTTGCTACCTTGCTGTTTTTTATTATTACTATTACAAAAATCAATATCTACTATCCATATTACACTTGTCACCATCTCTTCGCCGAACAAGTGCACCTATACAATTTACCATTGTATTTGGTGTGTTGGGGACACAAGAGACATTTTATTATTTGGTTTCAGGGTTGTTTGAGAGAGACCATCTTCATCCTACACCTCCCACGGATTGATAAACCTTAGGTCATCCACTTGAGGAAAATTTACTACTGTCCTACAAATCTCTTCGCTTGGAGGCCCAACACGAGTCCACAAGAACAAGTTGTGTAGTAGACATCAAGCCACCAATCAAATAAACTTTGATAAGCTTGTTAAATGAGATCACATTCTTGGTGTTAAAGACGTTATCTTTGACAAAGATAGACTTTGTAGTGCTTGCCAACAAAGAAAACTAGTTGGAGGGAGTCATATCATGATGAACATCATGACCACGAGAATACCACTAGAGGTAATTCACATGGATTTCTTTGGTCCCATTGCTTACAAAAGTCTTGGTGGTAAGTCCTTCAAATTGGTCATAGTTGATGTTTTTTCAAGATTTACGTGGGTATTTTTTACCGATGACAAATTGCAGGTCCAAAGATCTTCAAGACCTTCGCTAGAAAGTCCCAAAATTGATTCGAGGAGAAGATCAAGAAAGTTCAGAGTGACAATGGAATGGAGTTCAAGAACACAACTGTGGACACCTTTCCTGATGAAGAGGGTATCTCACATGAGTTCTCAGCTACGTACACACCACAACAAATTGGAGTTGTTGAGAGGAAGAACTGCACTCATATTTAGATGGCGAGAACAATGCTAGATGAATACAATACGCCAAAACACTTTTGTGCGGAAGCGATTGAGACTGTTTCTCATGCTACAAATCAACTTTATCTTCACAAGCTTCTCGGTAAAACAACATGCGACCTACTCACTAGCAACAAACCCCAAGTTGGATACTTTTTAGTATTTGGCTCAAAGTGTTGCGTTCTTGATAAGCATCATCGTTTGAAATTTGCTCCTAAATATCATGAAGGTTTCCTACTCATTTACGGATCAAACTCTCACACTTACCGTGTCTACAACAACTTCACTTGAAAAGTTGAAGAGATGGTAGATTTGAAGTTTGATGAATCTAACGGCTTGCAAGTCGAGCAGTTGCCAATTGATGTAGGAGACAAAGATCCTTCTGAATCAATCCAAAACTTTTCTATTGGCAAGATTAGTGCCATGGAGGTGAAGGGGAGAAATTCGTCCATTCAAGTGGAAGCCTCAACTTCACATCAAGGTGAACCACAAGTTTACATGGAGGCATCCACAAGTGGAACATGTCAAGATGAAGGGAACGAGGAAGTAAGACAAGAAGATCCACCTCATCTTCCTTCTCCACCACCTCAAGAGAACGAAAACGTCAACAACAATGTAGAAGAAGAATATTATGGTGAGGAAGATCCACCTCAACCCAAGTAAAAGCTACCTTGAGTTAGAGAAAGAATTGTCTCGAATCATCCCGTCGAACAAATTCTTGGCGACATCAAATCCGGAAGAATCACTCGCTCTAAATCTCGTCTAGCTAACTTTTTGTGAGCATTACTCACTCGTCTCTAGCATTGAGCCTATGAAGGTAGATGAATCCCTCAAAGACCCGGATTGGGTGAGCGCTATGCATAAAGAACTACACAACTTCGAGAGGAATCAAGTGTGGACATTAGTTAAGAAGCCCAGAGAAGAGCGAAACATCATCGCAACAAGTAAGATGAAGATGGACAAGTTATACGCAACAAGGTTTGGCATGTGGCCAAAGGCTACACACAAGTCAAAGTTATGGACTATGGTGAGACCTATGTCCCCGTTGCTACACTTGAGTCCATTCGCATTATTCTTGCTTATGCCAATCACCATGATATCATTCTTTATCAAATGGATATTAAAAATGCCTTCTTAAATGGTGAAACTGAGGAGGAAGTGTATGCTAAACAACCTCTCAAGTTCGTTAATCCCCAAAAACCAAACCATGTCTATAAAGTTCATAAAGCTCTCTATGGCCTCAAACAATCCCCTAGAGCTTGGTACAAATGCTTAACAAAGTTTCTTCTTGAAAAATGTTTTGAAATTGGGAAAGTTGATTCAACCTTATTCGCTAAGAGAGTTAATGGTGAACTATTTGTATGCCAAATATATGTTGATGATATCATATTTGGATATACTAATCCTTCTTTTGGTGAAAATTTTGGAAGGTTGATGTCGGAGAAGTATGAGATATCTATGATGTGTGAACTCAACTTATTTATTGGTTTGCAAATTAAGCAAAATAGGGAGGGTGCCTTTGTTTCTCAAACAAAGTATACCAATAACTTATTTAGGAAGTTCATTATGTTGGAAATATGCCCTAGAGGCAATAATATTTGTATTATTATGTTTCTGGATTCATGATTATAGAGTTTATATTCTATGCTATAACTGCTATTATCCTCGAATAGGTAATTCAGTGGAAAACACATAGGCACATGTGGAATGATAAATGGTAAAATAAAAGGTTCCTAGTCTTGCCTCTAGGACTAGCTCAAGTGTTGTCAGTGATCATGTTTTCCGGATCTTAGGGTATCATTATGTGTAATGATATCCTAAAACAACATTGAGATTACGATGTTGGAAGAATGATCATATTGAATCGACCCAAACTTGTCTGTTATGAATTATGTTAATATCGTGTGTAATCAATTGTAATAACTACGAGTGTAAACGTGTGATTTTGCTCCTTAGACCAGAAGATCATCGTAGTCACTATTTATGGTACGATGGACTTTGGGATTGCTCAAACGTCACATGTAACACGATGATCATAACGACAACTTACAGGCTCATCAGAAAGTTAGACAAGGGACTAGATATCTCGAGACTGGGATTTGATCCTATGATGATGGAGAGATATCCTTATGGCCCTCATGATGTGACGACATCCATCATTGTCTGGAAATACACCTGTGACTATGTCATGGGGATGCCAGAACACGATAACGAGAAAGAAGAATAAAACCAGTAACGAGGATAATGGTATAGTGAGCATGTGATGACTCAGGAGGATACCAATGCATCCTGGGTTTTGTGAAGTACCGTGAAGCAAAGGGAACATCACAAGATAACCAAAGGTTCACTAGAATATCATTCTTGTGCTCATATGAATTGATATGGACGTCCATGGTTCCATTGTCTGTCATTGAACGAAGGGGTTTCGTTCATGTCTATGAGTTACCAAACTTACGGGGACACAAGCTTAAGGTAATCACGATCTGCTGCATGTTAGTAGGATAGGAGTGATGAGAATATATTTGTCGAATTTCTTCATTAATATTTGGAATAGTTCTGAGAGGATCCGAAAGCGTTTCAGGGTCACTCGAAGGGTTTTGGAGAGTATCGGGTAATACCGGGTATTAGCAATAAATATATATAGATGGAAAATGTTTTCATGATGTTAAATTATATATAAAATTGTATTAAAATATTTACAACACTTTTATATTTAATTAAATACAAACGGGCCTTACAAAGCCAAACCTTAGAAGGAAACTTGGGCCACCAAGGCCCAAGTGGAGGAGTTGCCCCCCCTTATGGAAGGGGGAGGACGAATTATACTGGGGGAGGAGTTGGACCTCCCCCCTGGCCGGCGCCCCAAGGAGGCTCCTTCCCTCCTTGGTGGCTCCCCTCTCCCTCCCCTCTAACCTATAAATACTACGTTTTTGTCCTCTATTGGAATACACAAGTTTCGAGCCTCCTCTAGTCCCTCTTGTTCTAGTTCTAATTGATTCTAGTTGATCTAATTAGAGCTAGAAACGTCCTCCAATCCTCATAATTAGCAGACCAGTATGGTTCTATTCTCCCCCCTTCTAATTCTTCGGCGTTGATTAGCTCTGGATGGAGAAGCGATGTAGGACGCAAAGGCTGCAGGATCACGAAGGGTGAACACTTGCAACCAAGTAGAGAGGCCATGATTTCAGTCTTGGTTCAAGGGATTGTTCATGGGATATTAGCATGATCATTCATCGATGGTTCGAGAGACTCCAAGTACGATCTACACCTACATGATCTTCTTGCACTACAACTCGGTGGCGGTAACGATCGTGATCACAACCGGTTATGCATCTTCATATTGATCCTAGTTTCGCATAGGTGCATTTTTTTTGTTTTCTACTATGTTTCCCAACAAAACATGCAAGAAATTAAAGGTATTAAAACTCCCATTCCTACTACCGGACATCTTGACTTGACTAAGGATAGCAAACCCATTGTGAAGGAAATATGCCCTAGAGGCAATAATAAAGTTGTTATTTATATTTCCTTATATCATGATAAATATTTATTATTCATGCTAGAATTGTATTAACCGGAAACTTAGTACATGTGTGAATACATAGACAAAACAGAGTGTCCCTAGTATGCCTCTACTAGACTAGCTCATTGATCAAAGATGGTTATGTTTCCTAACCATAGACATGAGTTGTCATTTGATCAACAGGATCACATCATTAGGAGAATGATGTGATGGACAAGACCCATCCGTTAGCTTAGCACTATGATCGTTTAGTTTTACTGCTATTGCTTTCTTCATGACTTATACATGTTCCTATGACAATGAGATTATGCAACTCCCGAATACCGTAGGAACACCTTGTGTGCTATCAAACGTCACAACGTAACTGGGTGATCATAAACATGCTCTACAGGTGTCTTCGAAAGTGTTCGTGGTGTTGGCATAGATCAAGACTAGGATTTTTCACTCCGAGTGTCGGAGAGGTATCTCTGGGCCCTCTCGGTAATGCACATCATAATAAGCCTTGCAAGCAAAAGACTAATGAGTTAGTCACGAGATGATGTATTACGGAACGAGTAAAGAGACTTGCCGGTAACGAGATTGAACTAGGTATAGAGATACCGACGATCGAATCTCGGGCAAGTAACATACCAATGACAAAAGGAACAACGTATGTTGTGATGCGGTTTGACCGATAAAGCTCTTCGTAGAATATGTAGGAGCCAATATGAGCATCCAGGTTCCGCTATTGGTTATTGACCGGAGATGAGTCTCGGTCATGTCTACATAGTTCTCGAACCCGTAGGGTCCGCACGCTTAACGTTTGATGACGATCGGTATTATGAGTTTATGAGTTTTGATGTACCGAAGGAGTTCGGAGTCCGGGATGAGACCGGGGACATGACGAGGAATCTTGAAATGGTTGAGATGTAAAGATCGTTATATTGGACGACTATATTCGGACATCGGAAAGGTTCCGAGTGATTCAGGTATTTTTTGGAGTATATGGGCCTTATTGGGCCATACGGGAATAGAGGAGAAATGCCAAAAGGAAGGAGGCGCGCGCCCCCCCTCTGGTCCAAATTGGACAAGGGGTGCAGCCCCCTTTTCCTTCTCCCTCTCCACCTCTTTCCTTCTCTCCTACTCCGGAAAGGAAAGGGGAATCCTACTAGGACTTGGGAGTCCTAGTAGGACTCCCCACACTTGGCGCGCCCCCTCTAGGGCCGGCCTCTCCCCTTGCTCCTTTATATACGGGGGCAGGGGGCCACCCTAAGACACACAAGTTGAATTGTTTTAGCCGTGTGCGGTGCCCCCCTCCACAGAAACACACCTCGGTCATACCGTTGCAGTGCTTAGGCGAAGCCCTGTGCCGGTAGATACATCATATCCGTCACCACGCCGTCGTGCTGACGAAACTCTCCCGTGAAGCTCAACTGGATCAAGAGCTCGTGGGACGTCATCAAGCTGAACGTGTGCTGAACGCGGAGGTGCCGTACGTTCGGTGCTTGATCGGTTGGATCGCGAAGAAGTTCGACTACATCCACCGCGTCACTTGACGCTTCCGCTCCCGGTCTACGAGGGTACATAGACACACTCTCCCCTCTCGTTGCTATGCATCTAGTAGATAGATCTTGCGTGATCGTAGGAAAATATTAAAACACTACATTCCCCAACAGTGGCATCATGAGCCAGGTCTATGCGTAGATGATATGCACGAGTAGAACACAATGAGTTGTGGGCGTACTAGTCATACTGCTTACCAGCATGTCATACTTTGCTTCGGCGGTATTGTGAGATGAAGCGGCCCAGACCGACATTACGCGTACGCTTACGCGAGACTGGTTTCACCGTTATGAGCACTCGTTGCTTAAAGGTGACTGGCGGGTGTCTGTCTCTCTCACTTTAGCTGAATCAAGTGTGGCTACGCCCAGTCCTTGTGAAGGTTAAAACATCACATACTTGACGAAACATCGTTGTGGTTTTGTATGCGTAGGTAAGAACGGTTCTTGCTAAGCCCGTAGCAGCCACGTAAAACTTGCAACAACAAAGTAGAGGACGTCTAACTTGTTTTTGCAGGGCATGTTGTGATGTGATATGGTCAAGACATGATGAGTTATACGTTTTTGTATGAGATGATCATGTTTTGTAATGTTATCGGCAACTGATAGGAGCCATATGGTTGTCTCTTTATTGTATGAAATGCAATCGCCATGTAATTGCTTAACTTTATCACTAAGCGGTAGCGATAGTCGTAGAAGCAATAGTTGGCGAGACGACAACGATGCTATGATGGATATCAAGGTGTCGCGTCGGTGACGAAGGTGATCATGATGGTTCTTTGGAGATGGATATCAAAAGCACAAGATGATGATGGCCATATCATGTCACATATTTTGATTCCATGTGATGTTTATCTTATTATGCTTCTTATTTTGCTTAGAACGACGGTAGCATTATAAGATGATCCCTTACTAAATTTCAAGGTATAAGTGTTCTCCCTGAGTATGCACCGTTGCGAAAGTTCGTCGTGCCGAGACACCACGTGATGATCGGGTGTGATAAGCTCTACGTTCAAATACAACGGGTGTAAGCCAGTTTTGCACACGCAGAATACTCGGGTTAAACTTGATGAGCCTAGCATATGCAGATATGGCCTCGGAACACTGGAGACCGAAAGGTCGAGCGTGAATCATATAGTAGATATGATCAACATAAGATGTTCACCATTGAAACTACTCCATTTCACGTGATGATCGGATATGGTTTAGTTGATTTGGATCACGTGATCATTTAGATGACTAGAGGGATGTCTATCTAAGTGGGAGTTCTTAAGTAATATGATTAAATTGAACTTTAATTTATCATGAACTTAGTCCTCGTAGTATTAGCATATCTATATTGTAGATCAATAGCTCACGATGTTGCTCCCCGTTTATTTTTTATATGTTCCTAGAGAAAACTAAGTTGAAAGATGTTAGTAGCAATGATGCGGAATTGTTCCATGATCTGAGGATTATCCTCATTGCTGCACAGAGAATTATGTCCTTGATGCACCACTAGGTGGCAGACCTATTGCAGGAGCAGATGTAGACGTTATGAACGTTTTGACAAAAGCTCGGTATGATGACTACTTGATAGTTTAAGTGCACCATGCTTTACGGCTTATAACCGGGACTTCAAAAACATTTTGAACGCCACGAAGCATATAAGATGTTCCAAGAGTTGAAATTAGTATTTCATACTCATGCCCGTGTCGAGAGGTATAAGAATTCTGACAGTACTTTGCCTACAAGATGGAGGAGAATAGCTCAACCAGTGAGCATGTGCTCAGATTGTCTGGGTACTACAATTGCTTGAATCAAGTGGGAGTTAATCTTCCAGATAAGATAGTAATTGACAAAGTTCTCTAGTCACTATCACCAAGTTAGTAGAACTTCGTGATGAACTATAATATGCAAGGGATGACGAAAGGAATTCCGGAGCTCTTCGCGATGCTGAAGTCGGCGAAGGTAGAAATCATGAAAAATCATCAAATGTTGATGGTTAACAAGACCACTTGTTTCAAGTAAAGGGCAAAGGGATATAAGGGGAACTTCAAGAAGAATGAAAAGCAAGTTGTCACTCCCATGAAGAAACCCAAAGCTAAAACTCAAGCCTGAAACTAAGTGATTCTACTGCAAAGGAAATGGTCACTGGAAGTGGAACTGCCCTAGATACTTGGCGGATAAGAAGGATGGCAAAGTGAACAAAGGTATATTTTGATATACAGATTATTGATGTGTGCTTTACTAGTGTTCATAGCAACCCCTGGGTATTTGATACCGGTTCAGTTGCTAAAATTAGTAACTCGAAACGAGAATTGCAGAATGAACAGAGACTAGTTAAAGGTGAAGTACGATGTGTGTTGGAAGTGGTTCCAAGATTGATATGATCATCATCGCACACTCCCTATACTTTCGGGATTAGTGTAAAACCTAAATAAATGTTATTTGGCATTTGCGTTGAGCATGAATATGATTTGATCATATTTGTTGCAATACGGTTATTCATTTAAAGTCATAGAATAATTGTTATTCTGTTTACATGAATAAAACCTTCGATGGTCATACACCCAATGAAAATAATTTGTTGGATCTCGATCGTGGTGATACACATATTCATAATATTGAAGCCAAAAGATGCAAGGTTAATAATGATAGTGCAACTTATTTGTGGCACTGTCGTTTAGGTCATAATGGTGTAAAGCACATGAAGAAACTCCATAGTGATGGACTTTTGGAATCACTTGATTATGAATCACTTGATTATGAATCACTTGGTGCTTGCGAACCATGCCTCATGGGCAAGATGACTAAAACTCCGTTCTCCGGAACAATGGAGTGAGCAACAGATTTGTTGGAGATCATACATACAGATGTATGTGGACCAATGAGTGTTGAAGCTCGCGGCGGGTATCGTTATTTTCTGACCTTCACTGATGATTTGAGCAGATATGGGTATATATACTTAATGAAGCACAAGTCTGAAACATTTGAAAAGTTCAAAGAATTTCAGAGTGAAGTGGAGAATCATCGTAACAAGAAAATAAGAGTTTCTACGATATGATCGTAGAGGTAAAATATTTGAGTTAGCGAGTTTGGCCTTCAGTAAAAACAATGTGAAATAGTTTCACTACTCACGCCACCTGGAACACCACAGTGTAATGGTGTGTCCGAACGTCATAACCGTACTTTATTAGATATGGTGCGATGATGATGTCTCTTACCGATCTACCACTACCGCATTTGGGGTTATGCATTAGAGACAGCTACATTCACGTTAAATAGGGCACCATCTAAATCCGTGGAGATGACAACATATGAACCGTGGTTTGACGAGAAACCTAAGCTGTCATTTCTTTAAGTTTGGGACTGCGATGCTTATGTGAAAAAGTTTCAACATGATAAGCTCGAACCCAAATCGGTGAAGTAAATCTTCATAGGATACCCAAAAGAAACTGTTGGGTACACCTTCTATCACAGATCCGAAGGCAAGGTCTTTGTTGCTAAGAGTGGATCCTTTCTAGAGAAGGAGTTTCTCTCGAAAGAAGTGAGTGGGAGGAAAGTAGAACTTGATGAGGTAATTGTACCTTCTCCTGAATTGGAAAGTAGTACATCAGAGAAAATTGTTCCAGTGATTCCTACACCAATTAGTGAGGAAGCTAATGATGATGATCATGAAACTTCAGATCAAGTTTTTGCTGAACTTCGTAGATCAACCAGAGTTCGTTCCGCATCAGAGTTGTACGGCAACCCGGTTCTGGAGGTCATGTTACTGGACCATGATGAACCTACGAACTATGAGGAAGCGATGATGAGCCCAGATTCCGCAAAATGGCTTGAGGCCATGAAATCTGAGATGGGATCCATGTATGAGAACAAAGTGTGGACTTTGGTTGACTTGCCCGATGATCGGCAAGCCATCGAAAATAAATGGATCCTCAAGAGGAAGACTGACGCTGACGGTAATGTTACTGTTTACAAAGGTCGACTTGTTGCGAATTTTTTTCAACAAGTTCAAGGAGTTGACTACGATGAGACTTTCTCACCCGTAGCGATGCTTAAGTCTGTCCGAATCATGTTAGCAATTGCGCATTTTATGAAATCTGGCAAATCGATAACAAAACTGCATTATTTAATGGATTTATTAAAGAAGACTTGTATATGATGCAACCATAAGGTTTTGTCAATCCTAAAGGTGCTAACAAAATGTGCAAGCTCCAGCGATCCATCTATGGACAGGTGCAAGCATCTCGGAGTTGGAATATACGCTTTGATAAGTTGATCAAAGCATATAGATTTATACAGACTTGCGGTGAAGCCTGTATTTACAAGAAGTGAGTGGGAGCACTACAATCTTTCTGATAAGTATATGTGAATGACATATTGTTGATCGGAAATGATGTAGAATTTTCTGGAAAGCATAAAGGAGTGTTTGAAAGGAGTTTTTTCAAAGAAAGACCTTGGTGAAGCTGCTTACATATTGGGCATCAAGATCTATAGAGATAGATCAAGACGCTTGATAAGACTTTCGATGAGTACATACCTTGATAAGATTTTGAAGTAGTTCAAAATGGATCAGTCAAAGAAGGAGTTCTTGCCTGACTTGTAAGGTGTGAAGTTGAGTAAGACACAAAGCCAGACCACGGCATAAAAATATAGAATGAAAATCATTCCCTATGCCTCGGCCATAGGTTCTATAAAGTATGCCATGCTGTGTACCAAACATGTTGTGTACCTTGCCATGAGTTTGTCAAGGGGGTACAATAGTGATCCAGGAGTAGATCACTGTACAGCAGTCAAAATTATCCTTAGTAACTGGATTACTAAGGAAATGTTTCTCGATTATGGAGGTGATAAAGAGTTCGTCGTAAAGGGTTACGCCGATGCAAGCTTTGACACTAAATCCAGATGACTCTAAGTATCAATCTGGATGCGTATTGAAAGTGGGAGCAATTAGCTAGAGTAGCTCCATGCAGAGCATTGTAGACATAGAAATTTGCGAAATACATACGGATCTGAATGTGACAGAGCCGTTGACTAAACTTCTCTCACAAGCAAAACATGATCACACCTTATTACTCTTGGGTATTAATCACATAGCGATGTGAACTAGATTATTGACTCTAGTAAACCCTTTGGGTGTTGGTCACATGGCGATGTGAACTATGGGTGTTATTCACATAACGATGTGAACTATCGGTATTAAATCGCGACGTGAGCTAGATTATTGACTCTAGTGCAAGTGGGAGACTGAAGGAAATATGCCCTAGAGGCAATAATAAAGTTGTTATTTATATTTCCTTATATCATGATAAATGTTTATTATTCATGCTAGAATTGTATTAACCGGAAACTAAGTACATGTGTCAATACATAGACAAAACAGAGTGTCCCTAGTATGCCTCTACTAGACTAGCTCATTGATCAAAGATGGTTATGTTTCCTAACCATAGACATGAGTTGTCATTTGATCAATGGGATCACATCATTAGGAGAATGATGTGATGGACAAGACCCATCCGTTAGCTTAGCACTATGATCGTTTAGTTTTACTGCTATTGCTTTCTTCATAACTTATACATGTTCCTATGACTATGAGATTATGCAACTCCCGAATACCGTAGGAACACCTTATGTGCTATCAAACGTCACAACGTAACTGGGTGATCATAAAGATGCTCTACAGGTGTCTCCGAAAGTGTTCCTGGTGTTGGCATAGATCAAGACTAGGATTTGTCACTCCGAGTGTCGGAGAGGTATCTCTGGGCCCTCTCGGTAATGCACATCATAATAAGCTTTGCAAGCAAAAGACTAATGAGTTAGTCACGAGATGATGTATTACGGAATGAGTAAAGAGACTTGCCGGTAACGATATTGAACTAGGTATAGAGATACCGACGATCGAATCTCGGGCAAGTAACATACCAATGACAAAAGGAACAACGTATGTTGTTATGCGGTTTGACCGATAAAGATCTTCGTAGAATATGTAGGAGCCAATATGAGCATCCAGGTTCCGCTATTGGTTATTGACCGGAGATGAGTCTCGGTCATGTCTACATAGTTCTCGAACCCATAGGGTCCGCACGCTTAACGTTTGATGACGATCGGTATTATGAGTTTATGAGTTTTGATGTACCGAAAGAGTTCGGAGTCCGGGATGAGACCGGGGACATGACGAGGAGTCTCAAAATGGTCGAGACGTAAAGATCGATATATTGGACGACTATATTCGGACATCGGAAAGGTTCCGAGTGATTCGGGTATTTTCGGAGTATATGAGCCTTATTGGGCCATACGAGAATAGAGGAGAAAGGCCAAGTGGAAGGAGGCGCGCGCCCCCCCTCTGGTCCGAATTGGACAAGGGGTGCAGCCCCCTTTTCCTTCTCCCTCTCCACCTCTTTCCTTCTCTCCTACTCCGGAAAGGAAAGGGGAATCCTACTAGGACTTGGGAGTCCTAGTAGGACTCCCCACACTTGGCGCGCCCCCTCTAGGGCCGGCCTCTCCCTTGCTCCTTTATATACGGGGGCAGGGGGCACCCTAAGACACACAAGTTGAATTGTTTTAGCCGTGTGCGGTGCCCCCCTCCACAGAAACACACCTCGGTCATACCATTGCAGTGCATAGGCGAAGCCCTGCGCCGGTAGATACATCATATCCGTCACCACGCCGTCGTACTGACGAAACTTTCCCGTGAAGCTCAACTGGATCAAGAGCTCGTGGGACGTCATCAAGCTGAACGTGTGCTGAACGCGTAGGTGCCGTACGTTTGGTGCTTGATCGGTTGGATCGCAAAGAAGTTCGACTACATCAACCGCGTCACTTGACGCTTCCGCTCCCGGTCTACGAGGATACGTAGACACACTCTCCCCTCTCGTTGCTATGCATCTAGTAGATAGATCTTGTGTGATCGTAGGAAAATTTTAAAATACTACGTTCCCCAACACATTCATCAAAAGGTTTATCGATCCATGATTGGTTCATTGCTATATCTATTTTCCTCTTGTCCCGATATTATGCTAAGTGTGTGCATGTGTGCGTGATACCAAGCGGCACCAAAAGAGTGTCATCTTTAGGCCGTGAAAAGAATTGTGAGATACTTGTTACATACACCAAACTTTGGCATTTGGTATCCCAAAGGATCTTCTTTTGATCTTGTTGGCTACTCAGATTTGGATTATGCTGGAGACAAGGTTGATAGAAAATCCACTTCAGGTACTTCTCAGTTTCCTGGGATATCTCTCGTGTCTTGGTCCTCCAAGAAGCAGAACTCAGTATCTCTATATACCGCCATAACAAAATATATTGTTGCTGGATCATGTTGTGCTCATTTACTATGGATGACACAAACTCTCAAACATTATGGGATACATGTGAAACATGTTCCATTGCTTTATGACAATGAGAGTGCTATTAAGATTGCACACAATCCCATACAATATTATCGAACTAAGCATATTGAGGTTCAACACTATTTCATTGAGATCATGTTCCTAAAGGTGATATTAACCTTAAGCATGTTTGGACCGACAAGCAATTGAGGGATATCTTCATTAAACCTCTTGATGAGAAGATATTTTGTCACTTGATAAGTGAATTGAACGTCATTGATGCTTCCAACATGAACTAGAAACTCACTTGGATGCATGCAAGCGCATGAGCTTATTTGACTAATCCTACATATTTCTCTTATGATAACCATTTCACATCGTGGATACATTGCTCGCTTGTACTACATATAAACCCTTGTAGGTACTTGGATGAGCTTCATTTCACAAGATTGCATCCCACTCTTATCATGAGCGATCTTGGATGAACCAAGTATCAAGGTCCTATTTGTTGTGTTCAAGTAACAAGACAACATCAAAATATCCTTTGACAACATATGGTAATTTACTTTCACTCTTGTCAATTTGGATACACATGTTGTTCCATGTGTAACTAACTCATGTAGGAAGAAGAACTACAAAATAAGAAGGATAGCTCCCAATCCATCGATGAGCATCCACAACTAGTTCAACTATATGAAAGAGCCAACACCAAAATCCAATGTAAGTGATCACATCTTAGAGAAGCTTTGCTAAAAAACATGGGTTAAAGCAACTCAACAAGATCCGAGTACATTGAAATGATTAAAAGAAAAATGACAACCCCATATTGAGCTTAACGATGAGTATGGCCTATGATCAAGTGTTCTCACTTGACTCCTAAGTCAAAATACTCTAACATAGGTGACTTAGTTGCTGACCCATTCCTAGATGAAGTTGTCTTGTGTTGCCTTGTCTTGATTTTCCCTTGTGTTTAGTAGCTTTGTCCCCTTTCAAAGAAAATTTCATCTACTTGTTATTTTTCTTGTATTTCTCTTCTTGTCTTAGCTAGACTCTTTCTTCTAATTAATACATCACAAATCTTATTCGAATTCCTTGCAAATCCTAGTGAGATTCTATTGCCAAGTGATCTAAGTTTGACAAAGCTTGCTTTCTGGCTCGAACTCGGTCCCTCCGATCCAAAAAACACCGGTGCAAATGAGATGCAACTAACATTGCATGTATGTTCATTGGTTAAGTGCACTGACTCAGGTCGATGTGATCGACCTGTGACTTTCCTCTCTCGGACTCACCATTTGATCCTACTCGGAGACATCGATTTTGTTACATAAAGGACCTTTTGTCAAAAAAAAAAACAGAGTTCATTTTCGGCTCCACTCAATGATTATTTACCACCTATTGCATCTAAATGTCATCTTAGTAAGGCGTGTATGATGTCTACTATGCAACTTTATTGTTGTAGACTCGTGTTGGGCCTCGAAGCGCAGAGTTTTATAGGACAACAGAGAATTTCCCTCGAGTGGATGACCTAAGGTTTATCAATCTGTGGGAGGCATAGGATGAAGTTGGTCTCTCTCAAACAACCATGCAATCAAATACAAGAAATCTCTTGTGTCCCCAACACACCCAATACAGTGGCATATTTGATAGGTGCACTAATTCGGCGAAGAGATATAGGTTTTAGTAATTTGAAAATATAAAAACAACAATGTAGCAAATGATAAAACGAAGCGCAAATAGCATTGCAATGCTTAGAAACAAGGCCCAGGGTTCATACTTTCGCTAGTGCAATCTCTCAACAATGCTAACATAATAGAATCATATAACAATCCCTCAACGTGTGATAAAGAGTCACTCGAAAGTTCTTATCTAGCGGAGAACATAAGAAGAAATTGTTTGTAAGATACGAAACCACCTCAAAGTTAGCCCTTGTTTGTCTACATGGACTTTTTGGTGTAGGGACTAAATAAAGTCCCTTTTAGTCCCATCTAAACCAAATATGAGGGACTTTTAGGGACTAAAAGTGGGCACTTGGACTAAAGAAAGAAGACCCCGAGGGAGAGTCTTTTTGGGACTTTTTCCAACAGTTGCCGCTTCCCGCACCGCACCTTATCTCTATTAGTTCATTACTAGGGATAATATGGTCTTTTAGCATGTCATTTAATAACCTCTAGTCCATGTTTAGTCACTGGAACCAAACAGGTAGGGACTAGGTACTTTTTAGTTGGGACTAAAGAAAGTCGTAGGACTTTTTTAACCAAACATGGCCTTATTCTTTCCGATCATTTTTTGAGCTATTCCTATACGTGTCACAAACAACCCTATAGTTTGTACTAAAATAACACCATTTGATACACATCAACCAACTCCAATGTCACCTAGTTACTCCAATGTTGCCACAAGTATCTGTGAGTTGATTATACGATATGCATCAAACAACTTAAGACTCATAATATTCAATCCAACGCAAAGAAATTCAAAGAGTGCCCAAGATTTCTACCAGAGAAACAAAGGCAAAAACGTGCATCAACCCCTATGCATAGATTAACCTAATGTCACATTGGGAATCCGCGAGTTGAGTGCCAAAACATACATCAAGTGAATTAATATGATATTCCATTGTTACCAAGGGTATTAATACGAAAGACATACATCAAGTGTTCTCAAATCCATAAAAGTATTCAATCCGACAATAGTGAAACCTCAGAGGTAAAAACTCAATTCATCACAACAAGATAGAGAGGGGAAAAACCATATGACCCAACTATATTAACAAAGCCCGCGGTACATCAAGATCGTGCAAACTCAAGAACAAGAGAGAGAGAGAGATCAAACATATAGCTACTGGTACAAACCCTCAGCCCCGAGGGTGGAGTATTCCCTCCTCATCATGGTCACTGCCGGGATGATGAACATGGCCTCCGGTGACGATTTCCCTCTCCGACAGGGTGCCAGAACAGGGTCCCTATTGAGTTTCCCTGGATACAGAGGCTTGCGGCGACGAAACTTCTCATCTAGGGTTATTTCTGATGGTTTCTCTATTTATAGGATTTTTTGGCGTCGGTCTCACGCTAAGATGGGCCATGAGGGGCCCACTAGCCACCAGGACGTGCTAGAGGGGGGTGGCGCACCCTGGTGCCTAGTGGGAAGTAGGCCCATCCAGTGGGTCTTTGCTCCAATATTTTTCTTTTATTCCAAAATAATTCTCCAAAAAGTTTTGTCCAATTCCGAGAACTTTTATTTCTGCACAAAAAACAACACCACTATAGTTCTGATGAAAACAGTGCCAGTCTGGGTTAGTTCCACTCAAATCATACCAAAACCAAATACAATTGTTGTAAACATGGCATGAATACTTCATAACTTACAGATATGTTGGAGACGTATCAGCGCCCCAAGCTTAATTACTCCTCGTCCTTGAGTAGGTAAATGATAAAATAATTAATTTATGAAGTGTGAATGCTCGCATAGTTCATAAGTTTGATCAATGATAATTTCAATCACTTTTCCTAGCATCATAATAGCAACTATTTCTCGTAAAACTCATCATGATAAAGTAGCAATCAGTTCACAGGTTATGGTTGAAACAATGCAGTCTCTTGGAACCTAACAACCTATGTTCTTAGAACAAACAATTGCAATTCGACTTATTCTCAACAAATTCTAAGTAAGAGCTCCACATATTCAATCATCATATAGTCTTCTACGATTGCTAGTACTCAAAGAATATTGTTAGAACAAATGCTATCCATCGAACATAGAGAAATATAGGGCCTTAATATTTTTCCTCCCAACTCATTTATCATAGAGATAATTGTCAACAATAATAATTCATGATCAAGTATATTTGACCGGCCATTTGTGCCTAGATCTTTCCCCACCACATGATGCTTTCCAACTAGAGAATAATTGATGTTGAAATGAGAATGCATACTATTGACTCTTGCATAAAAGTAAACACTGAAAAGTAAAATATAGGCCCTTCACAGAGGTAAGTAGATGTTGTCATGTGCTTTTTATTTTTGGATGCACAAGCTCTTAATGCAAAGGAACATCACATTATATTGCCCCTTATGATAGCAACCTTTATTATGCAGTCCATCTCTTTTTTCGTTGCCATCACAAGTCCGTACAATGCTTCTTTTCCCTCGCAATAAAGATCACTTATATTTGAAGAGCGATTTTATTGCTTTTTGCATTGATGACAACTTACTTGAAGGATCTTATTCAATCCATAGGTAGATATGGTGGACACTCATGGCAAAAAACTCGGTTTAAGGGTTTTTGGATGCTCAAGTAGTATCTCTACTTAGTACGAATTTTTGGCTAGCAAAAGATCCTAAGAAAACACCACATGTTTGAGGATCCATAACAATATAACTTCTATGCAAATATACACAACCATAACTCATTACGTTGTCTTCCTTGTCTAACTTCAACTAATTTTCTCAAGTTTGAAAATAATTACTGGGTATTCACAATCATAGAAAATGTCCAAGATAATATATTTGTATGTGAAAGTTCTCTTTTGAAGGAAATATGCCCTAGAGGCAATATTAAAGTTGTTATTTATATTTCCTTATATCATGGTGGCTGTTTGTTATTCATGCTAGAATTGTATTAACGAGAAACTTAACACATGTGTGGATACATAGACAAAACACAGTGTCCCTAGTAAGCCTGTACTAGACTAGCTCGTTAATCAAAGATGGCTGAGTTTCCTAACCATAGACATGCGTTGTCATTTGATGAACGGGATCACATCATTAGGAGAATGATGTGATGGACATGACCCATCAGTTAGCTTAGCGTAATGATTGTTTAGTTTTATTGCTATTGCTTTCTTCATGACTTATACATGTTCCTCTGACTATGAGATTATGCAACTCCGGAATACCGGAGGAACACCTTGTGTGCTATCAAACATCAAAACGTAACTGGGTGATTATAAAGATGCTCTACAGGTGTATCCGGAGATGTTTGTTGAGTTGGCATATATCGATATTAGGATTTGTCACTTTATATATCAGAGAGGTATCTTCGGGCCCTCTCGGTAATGCACATCACTATAAGCCTTGCAACCAATGTGACTAATGAGTCACTTATGGGATGATGCATTACGGAACGAGTAAAGAGACATGCCGGTAACGAGATTGAACTAGGTATTATGATACCGATGATCCAATCTCGGGCAAGTAACATACCAATGACAAAGGGAATGACATATGTTCTTATGCGGTTTAACTGATAAAGATCTTTGTACAATATGTAGGAGCCAATATGAGCATCTAGGTTTCGCTATTGGTTATTGTCCGGAGATGTGTCTCGGTCATGTCTACATAGTTCTCGAACCCGTAGGGTCCGCACGCTTAACGTTCGATGAAGATTTGTATTATGAGTTATGTGTTTTGGTGACCGAAATTTGTTCGGAGTCCCGGATGAGATCACGAACATGACGAGGAGTCTCGAAATGGTCAAGAGGTAAATATTCATATATTGGAAGGTTGTATACGGACACCGGAATTGTTTCAGAGAGGTTCATGGATTTATCGGAGTACCGGGAGGCTATCGGAACCCCCCAGAAAAGTTAATGGGCCTCATGGGCCATGGTGGAGAGGAGAAGGCAGCCACGGGAGGTGGTGCGCACCCCACCAAGTCCAATCCGAATTGGACAAGTGGTGGGGGTGCGGCCCCCCTTTCCTTCTCCCTCTTTCCCCTTTCCCCTCTCCATTGGAAGGAGGAGTGAAGGAAATATGCCCTAGAGGCAATAATAAAGTTGTTATTTATGTTTACTTATATCATGATAAATGTTTATTATTCATGCTAGAATTGTATTAACCGGATACTTAGTACATGTGTGGATACATAGACAAAACAGTATGTCCCTAGTATGCCTCTACTAGACTAGCTCATTGATCAAAGATGGTTATGTTTCCTAGCCATAGACATGAGTTGTCATTTGATCAACGGGATCACATCATTAGGAGAATGATGTGATGGACAAGACCCATCCGTTAGCATAGCACTATGATCGTTTAGTTTTACTGCTATTGCTTTCTTCATGACTTATACATGTTCCTATGACTATGAGATTATGCAACTCCCGAATACCGTAGGAACACCTTGTGTGCTATCAAACGTCACAACGTAACTGGGTGATCATAAAGATGCTCTACATGTGTCTCCGAAAGTATTCGTGGTGTTGGCATAGATCAAGATTAGGATTTGTCACTCCGAGTGTCGGAGAGGTATCTCTGGGCCCTCTCGGTAACACACATCATAATAAGCCTTGCAAGCAAAAGACTAATGAGTTAGTCACGAGATGATGTGTTACGGAACGAGTAAAGAGACTTGCCGGTAACGAGATTGAACTAGGTATAGAGATACCGACGATCGAATCTCGGGCAAGTAACATACCAATGACAAAAGGAACAACGTATGTTGTTATGCGGTTTGACCGATAAAGATCTTCGTAGAATATGTAGGAGCCAATATGAGCATCCAGGTTCCGCTATTGGTTATTGACCGGAGATGAGTCTCGGTCATGTCTACATAGTTCTCGAACCCGTAGGGTCCGCACGCTTAACGTTTGATGAAGATTGGTATTATGAGTTTATGAGTTTTGATGTACCGAAGGTAGTTCGGAGTCCCGGATGAGATCACGGACATGACGAGGAGTCTCGGAATGTCCGATACATAAAGATTGATATATTGGACGACTATATTCGGACACCGGAAGTGTTCCGGAAAAGTTTCGGATTTAACTGGATTGCCGGAGGGGGTTACCGGAACCCCCTACGAGGGGGGATGGTCCATAGTGGGCCTTGAGGAAAGGAGAGAGGCAGCCCATAGAGGCTGGCCGGCGCCCCACCTAGGGATCCTAGTTGGACTAGGATTGGGGGGGCGCCACCTCTCCCTCTTTTCCTTTCCCTCTCTTCCTTCTTGGTGGACTCCTACTAGGAATAGGATTGCAACCCTATTCCTAGTAGGATTGCCCTAGCCGCACCATAGGAGGCCAGCCGGCCCTCCCCTCTTGCTCCTTTATATATGGGGGCAGGGGGGCACCCAAAGACACACAAGTTGAATTGTTCTAGCCGTGTGCGGTGCCCCCCTCCACAGAAACACACCTCGGTCATACCGTTGCAGTGCTTAGGTGAAGCCCTGCGCCGGTGAATACATCATATCCGTCACCACGCCGTCGTGCTGACGAAACTCTCCCGTGAAGCTCAACTGGATCAAGAGCTCGTGGGACGTCATCAAGCTGAACGTGTGCTGAACGCGGAGGTGCCGTACGTTCGGTGCTTGATCGGTTGAATCGCGAAGAAGTTCGACTACATCAACCGCGTCACTTGACGCTTCCGCTTCCGGTCTACGAGGGTACGTAGACACACTCTTCCCTCTCGTTGCTATGCATCTGGTAGATAGATATTGCGTGATCGTAGGAAAATTTTAAAATACTACGTTCCCCAACAGTGGCATCATGAGCCAGGTCTATGCGTAGATGATATGCACGAGTAGAACACAATGAGTTCTGGGCGATACTAGTCATACTGCTTACCAGCATGTCATACTTTGCTTCGGCGGTATTGTGAGATGAAGCGGCCCGGACCGACATTACGCGTACGCTTATGCGAGACTGGTTTCACCGTTATGAGCACTCGTTGCTTAAAGGTGACTGGCGGGTGTCTGTCTCTCTCACTTTAGCTGAATCAAGTGTGGCTACGCCCGGTCCTTGTGAAGGTTAAAACAGCACATACTTGACGAAACATCGTGGTGGTTTTGTATGCGTAGGTAAGAACGGTTCTTGCTAAGCCCGTAGCAGCCACGTAAAACTTGCAACAACAAAGTAGAGGACGTCTAACTAGTTTTTGTAGGGCATGTTGTGATGTGTTATGGTCAAGACATGATGAGTTATACGGTTTTGTATGAGATGATCATGTTTTGTAATGTTATCGGCAACTGGCAGGAGCCATATGGTTGTCGCTTTATTGTATGAAATGCAATCGCCATGTAATTGCTTTACTTTATCACTAAGCGGTAGCGATAGTCGTAGAAGCAATAGTTGGCGAGACGACAACGATGCTACGATGGATATCAAGGTGTCGCGCCGGTGATGAAGGTGATCATGACGGTGCTTTGGAGATGGAGATCAAAAGCACAAGATGATGATGGCCATATCATGTCACATATTTTGATTGCATGTGATGTTTATCTTATTATGCTTCTTATTTTGCTTAGAACGACGGTAGCATCATAAGATGATCCCTTAATAAATTTCAAGGTATAAGTGTTCTCCCTGAGTATGCACCGTTGCGAAAGTTCGTCGTGCCGAGACACCACGTGATGATCGGGTGTGATAAGCTCTACGTTCGAATACAACGGGTGTAAGCCAGTTTTGCACACGCAGAATACTCGGGTTAAACTTGACGAGCCTAGCATATGAAGATATGGCCTCGGAACACTGGAGACCGAAAGGTCGAGCGTGAATCATATAGTAGATATGATCAACATAAGATGTTCACCATTGAAACTACTCCATCTCACGTGATGATCGGACATGATTTAGTTGATTTGGATCGCGTGATCATTTAGATGACTAGAGGGATGTCTATCTAAGTGGGAGTTCTTAAGTAATATGATTAACTTGAACTTTAATTTATCATGAACTTAGTCCTGGTAGTATTAGCATATCTATGTTGTAGATCAATAGCTCGCGATGTTGCTCCCCGTTTATTTTTTATATGTTCCTAGAGAAAACTAAGTTGAAAGATGTTAGTAGCAATGATGCGGAATTGTTCCGTGATCTGAGGATTATCCTCATTGCTGCACAGAAGAATTATGTCCTTGATGCACCGCTAGGTGATAGACCTATTGCAAGAGCAGATGCAAACGTTATGAACGTTTTCACAAAAGCTCGATATGATGACTACTTGATAGTTTAGTGCACCATGCTTTACGGCTTATAACCGGGACTTCAAAAAACGTTTTCAAACGCCACGGAGCATATGAGATGTTCCAAGAGTTGAAATTAGTATTTCATACTCATGCCTGTGTCGAGAGGTATGAGACCTCTGACAGTACTTTGCCTACAAGATGGAGGAGAATAGCTCAACCAGTGAGCATGTGGTCAGATTGTCTGGGTACTACAATTGCTTGAATCAAGTGGGAGTTAATCTTCCAGATAAGATAGTAATTGACAAAGTTCTCTAGTCACTATCACCAAGTTAGTAGAACTTCGTGATGAACTATAATATGCAAGGGATGACGAAAGTAATTCCCGAGCTCTTCGCGATGCTGAAATCGGCGAAGGTAGAAATCAAGAAAGAGCATCAAGTGTTGATGTTAACAAGACCACTTGTTTCAAGTAAAGGGCAAAGGGATAGAAGGGGAACTTCAAGAAGAATGACAAGCAAGTTGTCACTCCCATGAAGAAACCCAAAGCTAAAATCAAGCCTGAAACTAAGTGCTTCTACTGCAAAGGAAATGGTCACTGGAAGTGAAACTGCCCTAGATACTTGGCAGATAAGAAGGATGGCAAAGTGAACAAAGGTATATTTTGATATACAGATTATTGATGTGTACTTTACTAGTGTTCATAGCAACCCCTGGGTATTTGATACCGGTTTAGTTGCTAAAATTAGTAACTCGAAACGAGAATTGTAGAATGAACAGAGACTAGTTAAAGGTGAAGTGACGATGTGTGTTGGAAGTGGTTCCAAGATTGATATGACCATCATCGCACACTCCCTATACTTTTGGGATTAGTGTAAAACCTAAATAAATGTTATTTGGCATTTGCGTTGAGCATGAATATGATTTGATCATATTTGTTGCAATACGGTTATTCATTTAAAGTCATAGAATAATTGTTATTCTGTTTACATGAATAAAACCTTCGATGGTATACACCCAATGAAAATAGTTCATTGGATCTCGATCGTGGTGATACACATATTCATAATATTGAAGCCAAAAATTGCAAGGTTAATAATGATAGTGCAACTTATTTGTGGCACTGCCGTTTAGGTCATAATGGTGTAAAGCGCATGAAGAAACTCCATAGTGATGGACTTTTGGAATCACTTGATTATGATTCACTTGATGCTTGCGAACCATGCCTCATGGGAAAGATGACTAAAACTCCGTTCTCCGGAACAATGGAGCGAGCAACAGATTTGTTGGAGATCATACATACAGATGTATGTGGACCAATGAGTGTTGAAGCTCACGGCGGGTATCGTTATTTTCTGACCTTCACTGATAATTTGAGCAGATATGGGTATATCTACTTAATGAAGCACAAGTCTGAAACATTTGAAAAGTTCAAAGAATTTCAGAGTGAAGTGGAGAATCATCGTAACAAGAAAATAAGAGTTTCTACGATAAGATCGTAGAGGTAAAATATTTGAGTTAGCGAGTTTGGCCTTCAGTAAAAACCATGTGAAATAGTTTCACTACTCACCCACCTGGAACACCACAGTGTAATGGTGTGTCCGAACGTCATAACCGTACTTTATTAGGTATGGTACGTTCGATGATGTCTCTTACCGATCTACCACTATCGCTTTTGGGGTTATGCATTAGAGACATCTACATTCACATTAAATAGAGCACCATCTAAATCCGTGGAGATGACACCGTATGAACTGTGGTTTGACAAGAAACCTAAGCTGTCATTTCTTTAAGTTTGGGACTGCGATGCTTATGTGAAAAAGTTTCAACATGATAAGCTCGAACCCAAATCGGAGAAGTAAATCTTCATAGGATACCCAAAAGAAACTGTTGGGTACACCTTCTATCACAGATCCGAAGGCAAGGTCTTTGTTGCTAAGAGTGGATCCTTTCTAGAAAAGGAGTTTCTCTCGAAAGAAGTGAGTGGGAGGAAAGTAGAACTTGATGAGGTAATTGTACCTTCTCCCGAATTGGAAAGTGGAACATCACAGAAACTAGTTCCAGTGATTCCTACACCAATTAGTGAGGAAGCTAATGATGATGATCATGAAACTTCAGATCAAGTTTCTGCTGAACTTCGTAGATCAACCAGAGTTCGTTCCGCATCAGAGTGGTACGGCAACCCAGTTCTGGAAATCATGTTACTAGACCATGATGAACCTACGAACTATGAGGAAGCGATGATGAAGCCCAAATTCCGCAAAATGGCTTGAGGCCATGAAATCTGAGATGGGATCCATGTATGAGAACAAAGTGTGGACTTTGGTTGACTTGCCCGATGATCGGCAAGCCATCAAAAATAAATGGATCTTCAAGAGGAAGACTGACGCTGACGGTAATGTTACTGTTTACAAAGCTCGACTTGTTGCGAAAGTTTTTCAACAAGTTCAAGGAGTTGACTACGATGAGACTTTCTCACCCGCAGCGATGCTTAAGTCTGTCTGAATCATGTTAGCAATTGCCGCATTTTATGAAATCTGGCAAATGGATAACAAAACTGCATTCTTTAATGGATTTATTAAAGAAGACTTGTATATGATGCAACCAGAAGGTTTTGTCAATCCTAAAGGTGCTAACAAAATATGCAAGCTCCAGCGATCCATCTATGGACTGGTGCAAGCATCTCGGAGTTGGAATATACGCTTTGATAAGTTGATCAAAGCATATAGATTTATACAGACTTGTGGTGAAGCCTGTATTTACAAGAAGTGAGTGGGAGCACTACAACCTTTCTGATAAAGTATATGTGAATGACATATTGTCGATCGGAAATGATGTAGAATTTTCTGGAAAGCATAAAGGAGTGTTTGAAAGGAGTTTTTCAAAGAAAGACCTGGGTGAAGCTGCTTACATATTGGGCATCAAGATCTATAGAGATAGATCAAGACGCTTGATAAGACTTTCGATGAGTACATACCTTGATAAGATTTTGAAGTAGTTCAAAATGGATCAGTCAAAGAAGGAGTTCTTGCCTGACTTGTAAGGTGTGAAGTTGAGTAAGGCTCAAAGCCAGACCAGGGCAGAAAAATATAGAGAGAATGAAAGTCATGCCCTATGCCTCAGCCATAGGTTCTATAAAGTATGCCATGCTGTGTACCAAACATGTTGTGTACCTTGCCATGAGTTTGTCAAGGGGGTACAATAGTGATCCAGGAGTAGATCACTGTACAACAGTCAAAATTATCCTTAGTAACTGGATGACTAAGGAAATGTTTCTCGATTATGGAGGTGATAAAGAGGTCGTCGTAAAGGGTTACGCCGATGCAAGCTTTGACACTAAATCCAGATGACTCTGAGTATCAATCTGGATGCGTATTGAAAGTGGGAGCAATTAGCTAGAGTAGCTCTATGCACAGCATTGTAGACATAGAAATTTGCGAAATACATACGGATCTGAATGTGACAGACCCGTTGACTAAACTTCTCTCACAAGCAAAACATGATCACACCTTATTACTCTTGGGTATTAATCACATAACAATGTGAACTAGCTTATTGACTCTAGTAAACCCTTTGGGTGTTGGTCACATGGTGATGTGAACTATGGGTGTTATTCACATAACGATGTGAACTATCGGTATTAAATCACACGGCGATGTGAGCTAGATTATTGACTCTAGTGCAAGTGGGAGACTGAATGAAATATGCCCTAGAGGCAATAATAAAGTTGTTATTTATATTTACTTATATCATGATAAATGTTTATTATTCATGCTAGAATTGTATTAATCGGAAACTTAGTACATGTGTGGATACATAGACAAAACAGTATGTCCCTAGTATGCCTCTACTAGACTAGCTCATTGATCAAAGATGGTTATGTTTCCTAGCCATAGACATGAGTTGTCATTTGATCAACGGGATCACATCGTTAGGAGAATGATGTGATGGACAAGACCCATCCGTTAGCATAGCACTATGATCGTTTAGTTTTACTGCTATTGCTTTCTTCATGATTTATACATGTTCCTATGACTATGAGATTATGCAACTCCCGAATACCGTAGGAACACCTTGTGTGCTATCAAACGTCACAACGTAACTGGGTGATCATAAAGATGCTTTACAGGTGTCTCCGAAAGTATTCGTGGTGTTGGCATAGATCAAGATTAGGATTTGTCACTCCGAGTGTCGGAGAGGTATCTCTGGGCCCTCTGGGTAACACACATCATAATAAGCCTTGCAAGCAAAAGACTAATGAGTTAGTCACGAGATGATGTGTTACGGAACGAGTAAAGAGACTTGCCGATAACGAGATTGAACTAGGTATAGAGATACCGACGATCGAATCTCGGGCAAGTAACATACCGATGACAAAAGGAACAACGCATGTTGTTATGCGGTTTGACCGATAAAGATCTTCGTAGAATATGTAGGAGCCAATATGAGCATCCAGGTTCCGCTATTGGTTATTGACCGGAGATGAGTCTCGGTCATGTCTACATAGTTCTCGTACCCGTAGGGTCCGCACGCTTAACGTTTGATGATGATCGGTATTATGAGTTTATGAGTTTTGATGTACCGAAGGTAGTTTGGAGTCCCGGATGAGATCACGGACATGACGAGGAGTCTCGGAATGTCCGAGACATAAAGATTGATATATTGGACGACTATATTCGGACACCGGAAGTGTTCCGGAAAAGTTTCGGATTTAACTGGATTGCCGGAGGGGGTTACCGGAACCCCCTACGAGGGGGGATGGTCCATAGTGGGCCTTGAGGAAAGGAGAGAGGCAGCCCATAGAGGCTGGCCGGCGCCCCACCTAGGGGTCCTAGTTGGACTAGGATTGGGGGGGCGCCACCTCTCCCTCTTTTCTACCTTCTTGGTGGACTCCTACTAGGAATAGGATTGCAATCCTATTCCTAGTAGGATTGCCCTAGCCGCACCATAGGAGGCCGGCCGACCCTCCCCTCTTGCTCCTTTATATACGGGGGCAGGGGGGCACCCAAAGACACACAAGTTGAATTGTTCTAGCCGTGTGCGGTGCCCCCCTCCACAGAAACACACCTCGGTCATACCGTTGCAGTGCTTAGGTGAAGCCATGCGCCGGTGAATACATCATATCCGTCACCACGCCGTCGTGCTGACGAAACTCTCCCGTGAAGCTCAACTAGATCAAGAGCTTGTGGGACGTCATCAAGCTGAACGTGTGCTGAACGCGGAGGTGCCGTACGTTCGGTGCTTGATCGGTTGAATCGCGAAGAAGTTCGACTACATCAACCGCGTCACTTGACGCTTCCGCTTTCGGTCTACGAGGGTACGTAGACACACTCTTCCCTCTCGTTGCTATGCATCTGGTAGATAGATCTTGCGTGATCGTAGGAAAATTTTAAAATACTACGTTCCCCAACAAGGAGGGGGGGCGAATCCTACTAGGAACGGAGTCCTAGTAGGACTCCCTCTCTTGGCGCGCCCCCTTGGGCCAGCCTCCTCCTCCCCCTCATTTATATACGTGGGCAGGGGGCACCCCAATGGCACAACAGTTGTTTCTTAGCCGTGTGCGATGCCCCCCTCCACAGTTTACTCCTCCGGTCATAGCGTCGTAGTTCTTAGGCAAAGCCGTGTGCGGATCACATCACCAACAACGTCACCACACCGTTGTGCTGACGGAACTCTCCCTCGACCTCTACTGGATCAAGAGCTCGAGGAACGTCATCGAGCTGAACGTGTGCTGAACACTGAGGTGCCGTACGTTCGGTACTTGGATCGGTTGGATCGTGAAGACGTTCGACTACATCAACCGCGTTAATACAATGCTTCCGCTTTCGGTCTACGAGGGTACGTAGACACACTCTTCCCATCTCATTGCTATGCATCTCCTAGAGAGATCTTGTGTGAGCATAGGATTTTTTTTGAAATTGCATGCTACGTTCCCAACAGTGGTATCAGAGCCAGGTCTATGCGTAGATGATATGCACGAGTAGAACACAAAGAGTTGTGGGCGATTATAGTCATACTGCTTACCACCAACGTCTTACTTTGATTCGGTGGTATTGTTGGATGAAGCGGCCCAGACCAACATTACATGACCGCGTCCATGAGACTGGTTCTACTGACGTGCTTTGCACACAGGTGGCTGGCGGGTGTCTGTTTCTCCAACTTTAGTTGAATCGAGTTTGACTACGGCCGGTCCTTGTTGAAGGTTAAAACAACACACTTGATGAAAAATCGTTGTAGTTTTGATGCGTAGGTAAGAACGGTTCTTGCTAGAAGCCTTTAGCAGCCACATAAAACTTACAACAACAAAGTAGAGGACATCTAACTTGTTTTTGCAGGGCATGTTGTGATATGATATGGTCAAGACATGATGAGTTATACGTTATTGTATGAGATGATCATGTTTTGTTATTATCGGCAACCGACAGGAGGCTTATGGTTGTCTCTTTATTGTATGAATTGTGAACGCCATGTAATTGCTTTACTTTATCGCTATGAGTTAGGAATGGTAGTAGAAGAAATAGTTGACGAGACGACCACGATGCTACGATGAATATCATGGTGTCAAACCGGTGATGATGGAGATCATGACGATGCTTTGGAGATGAAGATCAAAAGCACAAGATGATGATGGCCATATCATGTCACATATTTTGATTGCATGTGATGTTTATCTTTTTATGCATATTATTTTGCTCAGAATGACGGTAGCATTATAAGATTATCCCTTACAAAATTTCAAGGTACAAGTGTTCTCCCTGAGTATGCACCGTTGCGACAGTTCGTCGTGCCGAGATACCACGTGATGATCGGGTGTGCTATGCTCTACGTTCACATATAACGAGTGTAAGACAGTTTTGCACGTGCAGAATACTTTTTATTTGGTTGCACAAGAGACTTTTTATTATTTGGTTGTTGGGTTGATTGAGAGAGACCATCTTCATCCTACACCTCCTACTAATTGTCAAACCTTAGGTCATCCACTTGAGGGAAAATTACTACTGTCCTACAAAACTCTGCGCTTGGAGGCCTGACACGTGTCTACAAGAATAAAGTTGTGTAGTAGACATCACCGTGCTACCGTTCCCTTGAATTTTAATGCGTTCCTAGAGAAAGCTAAGTTGAAAGATGATGGTAGCAACTACACGGACTGGGTCCGTAACTTGAGGATTATCCTCATTGCTGCACAGAAGAATTATGTCCTTGAAGCACTGCTAGGTGAAAGGCCTGCTGCAGGAGCAACTCCTCATGTACTGAACGTCTGTCAAGCTTGATCTGATGACTACTCGATAGTTCAGTGTGCCATGCTTTACGGCTTAGAATCGGGACTTCAAAGACGTTTTGAACGTCATGGAGCATATGTGATGTTCCAAGAGTTGAAGTTAATATTTCAAGCAAATGCCCGGGTTGAGAGATATGAAGTCTCCAACAAGTTCTATAGCTGCAAGATGGAGGAGAACAGTTCTGCCAGTGAACACTTACTCAGAATGTCTGGGTACCATAACCACATGACTCAGTTTGGAGTTAAAGTTGATGATGATAGTGTTATTGACAGAGATCTTCAGTCACTGCCACCAAGCTATAAAGGCTTTGTGATGTATTATAATTTCCAAGGGATGGAGAAGACTATTCCCGAGATCTTCGCAATGCTCAAAGCTGCGGAGGTAGAAATCAAGAAGGAGCATCAAGTGTTGATGGTTAGCAAAACCAGTAGTTTCAGGAAAAAGGGCAAGGGAAAGAAGGGGAACTTCAAGAAGAATAGCAATCCAGTTGCTACTCTCGGGAAGAAACCCAAGTCTAGAGCCAAGCCTGAAACTGAGAGCTTCTACTGTAAAGGGACTGGTCACTGGAAGCAGAACTGCCCCAAGTATTTAGCGGATAAGAAGGATGGCAAAGTGAACAAAGGTATATTTGATATACATGTTATTGATGTGTACTTTACTAATGCTCATAGTAGCGTCTATGTATTTGATCCTGGTCTGGTTGCTCATATTTGTAACTCAAAACATGGGCTACATATTAAACGAAGATTGGCTAAGGACGAGGTCATGATGCGCGTGGGAAATGGTTCCAAAGTCGATGTGATCACCGTCAGCACGATACCTCTACATCTACCTTCGGGATTAGTTTTAGACCGAAATAATTGTTATTTGGTGCCAGCGTTAGAGCATGAACATTATATCTGGATCTTGTTTGTCGTGAGACGATTATTCATTTAAATCAGAGAATAATGGTTGTTCTATTTATATGAGTAATATCTTTTATGGTCATGCACCCTCGATGAGTGGTCTATTTTTGTTGAATCTCGATGGTAGTGATACACATATTCATAATATTGAAGCCAAAAGATGCAAAGTTGATAATGATAGTGCAACATATTTGTGACACTGCCGTTTAGGTCATATTGGTGTAATGCGCATGAAGAAACTCCATGCACATGGACTTTTGTAATCACTTAATTATGAATCATTTGATACTTGCGAACCATGCCTCATGGGCAAGATGACTAAAACCCCGTTCTCCAGAACAATGGAGCGAGCTACCGACTTATTGGAAATAATACATACCGATGTATGCGGTCCGATGAGTGTTGAGGCTCGCGGCGGATATCGTTATTTTCTGACCTTCACAGATGATTTGAGCAGATATGGGTATATCTACTTAATGAAACATAAGTCTGAAACATTTGAAAAGTTCAAAGAATTTCAGAGTGAAATAGAGAATCATCGTAACAAGAAAATAAAATTTGTATGATCTGATCGTAGAGGCGAATATTTGAGTTACGAGTTTGGTCTTCATTTGAAACAATGTGGAATAGTTTCACAGCTCACGCCACCTGGAACACCACAGCGTAATGGTCTGTCCGAACGTCGTAACCATACTTTATTAGATATGGTGTGATCTATGATGTCTCTTACTGATTTACCACTATTGTTTTGGGGTTATGCATTAGAGACAACTACATTCACGTTAAATAGGGCACCATGTAAATCCGTTGAGACGCCACCGTATGAACTGTGGTTTGGCAAGAAACCTAAGTTGTCGTGTCTTAAAGTTTGGGGTTGCGATGCTTATGTGAAAAAGCTTCAGCCTGATAAGCTCGAACCCAAATCGGAGAAGTGCTTCTTCATAGGATACCCAAAAGAAATTGTTGGGTACACCCTCTATCACAGATCTGAAGGCAAGATTTTTGTTGCTAAGAATGGATCCTTTCTAAAGAAGGAGTTTCTCTTGAAAGAAGTGAGTGGGAGGAAAGTAGAACTTGACGAGGTAGTCGTACCTTCTCTCGAATTAGAGGATGGCTCATCACAGAAAATCGTTCCCGTGATGCCTACACCAATTAGTGAGGAAGCTAATGATGATGATCATGAAACTTCAGATCAAGTTACTACCGAACCACATAGGTCAACCAGAATACGTGCCGCACCAGAGTGGTATGGTAATCCTATTCTGGAAGTCATGTTACTCGACCATGACGAACCTACGAACTATGAGGAAGGATGATGATCCCAGATTCCGCAAAATGTCTTGAAGCCATGAAATCTGAGATGGGATCCATGTATGAGAACAAAGTGTAGACTTTGGTTGATTTGCCCGATGATCGGCAAGTCATTGAAAATAAATGGATCTTTAAGAAGAAGACTGATGCCGATGGTAATGTTACTATCTACAAAGCTTGACTTGTTGAGAAAGGTTTTTGACAAGTTCAATGAGTTGACTATGATGAGACCTTCTCACCCGTAGCGATGCTTAAGTCTGTCTGAATCATGTTAGCAATTGCCACATTTTATGATTATGAAATATGGCAAATGGATTTCTCAAAGAAGAGTTGTATATGATGCAACCAGAAGGTTTTGTCGATCCTAAAGGTGCTAACAAAGTGTGCAAGCTTCGGTGATCCATCTATGGACTGGTGCAAGCATCTCGGAGTTGGAATATACGCTTTGATGAGGTGATCAAAGCATATGGTTTTGTACAGACTTTCAGAGAAGCCTGTATTTACAAGAAAGTGAGTGGGAGCTCTGTAGCATTTCTGATATTATATGTGGATGACATATTGTTGATTGGAAATGATGTATAATTTCTGGATAACATAAAAGGATACTTGAATAAGATTTTTTTTCAATGAAAGACCTCGGTGAAGCTGCTTATATATTGGGCATCAAGATCTATAGAGATAGATTAAGACGCTTAATTGGACTTCCACAAAGCACATACCTTGATAAAGTTTCGAAGAAGTTCAAAATGGATCAGTCAAAGAAAGGGTTTTTGCATGTGTTACAAGGTGTGAAGTTGAGTTAGACTCAATGCTCGACCACTGCAGAAGATAAAGATAAAATGAAAGTCATTCCCTATGCTTCAGCCATAGGTTCTATCGTGTACGTAATGATGTGTACCAGACCTGATGTGT
Source organism: Secale cereale (assembly GCA_902687465.1). Classification (NCBI taxonomy): domain Eukaryota; kingdom Viridiplantae; phylum Streptophyta; class Magnoliopsida; order Poales; family Poaceae; genus Secale; species Secale cereale. The sequence continues at coordinate 153,494,417 of LR738709.1, forward strand.
GCCTTGCTATAAGTCTAGCAGGGAGGTACCAAAGTAATCTAGGAGTGGATCACTGGACAATGGTCCAGAACATCCTGAAGTACCTAAAAAGGACTAAGATATGTTTCTCGTTTATGGAGGTGACAAAGATCTCCTCATAAACGATTACGTCGATGCAAGCTTTCACACTGATCCGAATGACTCTAAGTCACAAACCGAATACATATTTTTGTTGAACGGTGGAGCTGTCAGTTGGTGCAGTTCCAAGTAGAGCGTTGTGGTGGGATCTACGTGTGAAGCGGAGTACATAGCTGCTTCGGAAGCAGAAATGAAGGAGTCTGGATGAAGGAGTTCATATCCGACCTAGGTGTAATACCTAGTGAATCGGGTCCAATGAAAATCTTTTGTGACAACACTCGAGCAATAGCCTTGGCGAAGGAATCCAGGTTTCACAAGAGAACCAAGCACATCGAGAGACGCTTCAACTCTATCCGCGATCAAGTCAAGGAGGGATACATAGAGATTTTCAAAATACACACGGACGTAAATGTTGCAGACCCGTCGACTAAGCCTCTTCCACGAGCAAAACATGGTCCGCACCGAGACTCCATAGGTGTTAGAATCATTACTATGTAATCTAGATTATTGACTCTAGTGCAGGTGGGAGACTGAAGGAAATGTGCCCTAGAGGCAATAATAAAGTTGTTATTTATATTTACTTATATCATGATAAATGTGTATTATTCATGATAGAATTGTATTAACCAGAAACTTAATACATGTGTGGATACATAGACAAAACACAGTGTCCCTAGTAAGCCTCTACTAGACTAGCTCGTTAATCAAAGATGGTTGAGTTTCCTAACCATAGACATGTGTTGTCATTTTATGAGCAGGATCACATCATTAGGAGAATGATGTGATGGACATGACCCATCCATTAGCTTAGCATAATGATCGTTTAGTTTTATTGCTATTGCTTTCTTCATGACTTATACATGTTCCTCTAACTATGACATTATGCAACTCCTGAATACCGGAGGAACACCTTGTGTGCTATAAAACGTCACAATGTAACCGGGTGATTGTAAAGATGCTCTAAAGGTGTCTCCTAAGGTGTTTGTTGAGTTGGCATAGATCGAGATTAGGGTTTGTCACTCTGTATATCGGAGATGTATCTGTGGGCCCTCTCGGTAATGCACATCACTATAAGCTTTGCAAGCAATGTGACTAATGAGTTAGTTACGGGATGATGCATTATGGAACGAGTAAAGAGACTTGCCGGTAATGAGGTTGAACTAAGGTATGATGATACCGACGATCGAATCTCGGTCAAGTAACATACCGATGACAAAGGGAATAACGTATGTTGTTATGCAGTTTGACCGATAAAGATCTTCGTAGAATATGTAGGAGCCAATATGAGCATCCATGTTCTGCTATTGGTTATCAATCGGAGATGTGTCTCGGTCATGTCTACATAGTTCTCGAACCCGTAGGGTCCGCACGCTTAACGTTCAACGACGATTTATATTATGAGTTATGTGTTTTGGTGACCAAAGTTTATTCGGAGTCCCGGATGAGATCACAGACATGACGAGGAGTCTCGAAATGGCCGAGTGGTAAAGATTCATATATTGGAAGGTTGTATACGGACACCGGAATGGTTCCGAAGAGGTTCGGGGATTTATCGGAGTACCGAGAGGCTATCGGAACCCCCCGGGAAAGTTAATGGGTCTCATGGGCCATAGTGGAGAGGAGAAGGCACACACGGGAGGTGGCGCGCCCCACCCCCAAGCCCAATCCGAATTGCACAATAGGTGGGGGGCGCGACCCCCTTTCGTTCTCCCTCTCCCCCTATTTTCCTTTTCCCCTCTCCGTTGGAAGGAAGGAGGGGGGG
>LR738709.1:153496349-153613112 GCA_902687465.1 Secale cereale
GGGCGAATCCTACTAGGAACGGAGTCCTAGTAGGACTCCCCCCTCCTGGCGCGCCCCCCTTGGGCCGACCTCCTCCTCCCCCTCCTTTATATACGTGGGTAGGGGGGCACCTTAAAGGCACAATAGTTGTTTCTTAGCCGTGTGCGGTGCCCCCTCCACAATTTACTCCTCCGATCATAGTGTCGTAGTGCTTAGGCGAAGCCCTACACAGATCACATCACCAACACCGTCGCCACGCCGCCGTGCTGACAAAACTCTCCTTCGACCCTCTACTAGATCAAGAGCTCGAGGGACGTCATCAAGCTGAATGTGTGCTCAACACGGAGACGTGCCGTACGTTCGGTACTTGGATCGGTTGGATCGTGAAGACGTTCGACTACAAGAACTGCGTTAATACAACGCTTCCGCTTTCGGTCTATGAGGGTACGTAGACACACTCTTCCCATCTCGTTACTATGCATCTCCTAGATAGATCTTGCGTGAGCGTAGGATTTTTTTTAAATTGCATGCTACGTTCCCAACATCTTCCTTATACAGATCATTCATGAATTGCTTATATGGCCAATACTGTGATTGCCAAGATTCAATAGATTTCACTTTCTAAACCCAATGTGAAGCTGCTACTAGGCATGATATGAACCTACAATTTCAACTTCATGATATTCAGTTCATTCAACAATTTACTCATAGGATATAAGTGAAGCACAAGAGTAAATCAAGGTTGTCAGAATCGTGATCTTGAATAGGATCGGAGCGCCGATGGTAGGATCGCAAATCATAGAATCTTCACTATCAGGATCGTAGAAACGTAGATTCTATGAAGTAAAGTCGTAGAATCAAAGGGCCCAGTTTGGATCGTAAACTCGTAGAATCGTATAACAGAATCACGACTGTGACAACCTTGGAGTAAATGACAAACTACTCCAAAAAAGATATAAGTGAAGATCAAGCGAGTAGTTAAGTAAATGGGTAGCTATTTGAGGACTCTCTCTCATTTAAAAAATTCAGATCTCAAGTATTTTTTCAAATAGCAAGGAAAAAATGACATTCCAAGAATAGCATATATCATGCGAAGAAGCAAAAACTTAGGCCCAACCAATACTAACTGATAATCATTGATGAAGAAAGGTGGGATGCCTACCGGGGCATCCCATAGCTTATAGTTGTTTGAGATTTCTTGAAATATTATGTTGGGATGCCTTGGGAATCCCCAATATTGAGCTCTTGTGTCTTCTTCATTCCTCTCATGACACAATTTCCTTAATTCTTAAAAACTTCATCCACAAAAAGCTCAACAAGAACTCGTAAGATACGTTAGTATAAATTAATGCAAAACCTTATCATTCCCTACTGTAGCAAATCACTAAACTTATAATTTAACAATGCATACTAAATGCCTCTGCATATTTAATACTTCTATCCTCAAATAGAATCATTAAACAAGCAAGCATGTGCAAACAATGCAATCATAATAGCAATCTGTCTAAACAGAACAGTCTGTAAATGATGAAGCAAGATCCATACTTATACAACTCTAAAAATTCCTAAACTTTGCCATGCTGTAGATAATTTATCATATATAATTGTGTAAAAATTTCAAAATTTTATCACATCCCGACTTTTCTAGAGAATTCACGCAATAGCGTGCAACTTTTTGTTTGGAAACAACAAATCATAACTAAGCATGGTGAAGGCTATCCTTGACACTTTGATTGAAATAAAAGATAAAAACTTTTATTCTAAATGGAAGCAAGCAAATGTTAACAAAAGTAAATGACGCTCCAAGCAAAACACGTATCATGTGAAGAATAAAAAAAATATAGCTCCAAGTAAGGTTACCGATAATGTTGAAGATGAAAGCGGGGATGCCTTCCGGGGCATCCCCAAGCTTAGTTGCTTGGGTCTTCCTTGAATATTACCATGGGGGTGCCTTGGGCATCCCCAAGCTTAGGATCTTCCGACTCCTTATTCTCCTCATATCAATATCTCGCCCAAACTTGAAAACTTCAATCACACAAAACTGAACAGAACTTCGTGAGATAGGTTAGTATGATAAAGAGCAAATCATTCACTTTGGTACTGTCAAAGACAAGATTCATATTTTTTTCCTACTGTGCCTTATCATTTCCACAGTTTATATCACTTAATATAAGCTATGGAAATACGGAAACAAGCAAACTATGCATTTAATCTGTCAAAAAGAGAATAGTCCCTAATGATCTGGATAATGACCATACTTCTGCAACTCTGACAATTCTGAAAAATTAGGACAACGTATTGAATTTATATATCACTGGACAATTATTGCGTTACAGTAATTTATAGAAATTTTCTGCACTGAACGCAAAATTTCTGTTTTTGCACAGAATCAAGTCAACTATCATCCATGCTAACCCAAAGGCTTTACTTGGCACTTTATTTAAAAAAATCTATAAAACATGATTAATTCAGTAGCTTAATAATGTAAACACACAAAAATAGTAGATATATGTATTGGTTTGTCTCCCAACAAGAGCTTTTCTTTGATGCCTTTTTAGCTAGGCATGATGATCCCAATGATGCTCACATAGAAGTAAAGAATTGAAACATAATGGGAGCATCATGAAGCATATGACTAGCATATTTAAGCCTAACACACTTCCTATGCATAGGGATTTTGTGAGCAAATGACTTATGGGAGCAATAATCAACTAGCATAGGAAGGCAAAAACAAGCATTACTTCAAAACTTTCAATACATAGAGAGAACACTTGATATTATTGAGATATGTAGAAGCATATATTCCTCTCTCATAATCATTTTCAGTAGCATCATGAATGAATTCAACAATATAGCTATCACATAAAGCATTCTTTTCATGGTTCATAAGAAGAGAAATTTTACTACTCTCCACATAAGTAAAACTCTTCTCATTCATAGTAGTGGGGGGAGCAAATTCAACAAAATAACTATCATGAGATACTTGATTGACATAATGAAATTGAACATTAAAATCATGATGAAAAGTTTCATGGTTATCATTATTCTTTATAGTACACATGTCATCACAATAATCATCATATATAGGAACTTTGTTCTCATAATAATCAATTGAAACCCCTTCCAAAATAGTGGATTCATCACTAAATAAAGTCATGACCTCAACAAATCCACTTTTATAAATTTTACAATAAGATTCAACACCCTAAAAAATAGTGGGATCATTACCTAGAGTTGTAACTCTTCCAAACCGACATTCATCATTGTAATCATCATAAATAGGTGGAATGCTACTATTATAACAAATTTGAACATCAAAACTTGGGGGAATAAAAACGTAATCTTCATCAAACATAGCATCCCCAAGCTTATGGCTTTGCATATCATTAGCATCATGGATATTCAAAGAATGCATACTAATAAGAATGCAATCATGCTCATCATTCATGGATCTTATGCCAAACATTTTATTGAATTCTTCTTCTATCAATTGAGCACAATTTTCCGATCCATCATTTTAAATAAAGACATGATAAAGACGAATAATATGAGGCAACCTCAATTCCAATTTTGATAGTTTTCTTTTATAAACCAAAGTAGTGATAAAATAAGAAACTAAAAGATTCAATTGCAAAATCTAAAGATATACCTTCAAGCACTCACCTCCCCGGCAACAACGCCAGAAAAGAGCTTGATGTCTACTACGCAACTTTATTCTTGTAGACTCGTGTTGGGCCTCGAAGCACAGAGTTTTGTAGGACAGCAACAAATTTCCCTCAAGTGGATGACCTAGGGTTTATCAATCTATGGGAGGCGTAGGATGAATATGGTCTCTCTCAAGCAACCCTGCAATCAAATACAAGAAATCTCTTGTGTTTCCCAACACACTCAATACAATGGCAAATTGTATAGGTGTACTAGTTCAACGAAGAGATGGTGATACAAGTGTAGTATGGATAGTAGATATAAGTTCCTATAATCTGAAATTATAAAAATAGCAAATGATAAAATGGAGCACAAACAGTATTGCAATGCTTAGAAACAAGGCCTAGGGTTCATACTTTCACTAGTGCAATCACTCAACAATGCTAACATAACCGAATCATATAAAATTCCCACAACGCGTGATAATGAGTCACTCCAAAGTTCTTATCTACCAGAGTACATAAGAAGAAATTGCTTGTAGGGTACGAAACCACCTCAAAGTTATTCTTTCCGATCAATCATTTGAGCTATTCCTATAAGTGTAACAAACATCCCTAGAGTTCGTACTAAAATAACACCATATGATACACATCAACCAACTCTAATGTCACCTAGATACTCCAATGTTACCACAAGTATCCATGAGTTGATTATTCGATATACATCAAACAACTTCACATTCACAATATTCAATCCAACACAAAGAACTTTGAAGAGTGCCCTGAGATTTCTATCGGAGAAATAAAGACAAAAACATGCATCAACCCCTATGCATAGATTACCCCAATGTCACCTCGAGAATCCACGAGTTGAGTGCCAAAACATACATCAAGTGAAACAATATGATACTCCATTGTCACCATGGGTCTTCATACGCAAGACATACATCAAGTGTTCTCAAATCCATAAAAGTATTCAATCCGATAATAGTGAAACCTCAAAGGTTAAAACTCAATTCATCACAAAAAGATAGAGAGGGAAAAAACAATATGATCCAACTATATTAACAAAGCTCGCGGTACATCAAGATCATGCCAAATCAACAACACATGGGAGAGAGAGATCAAACACATAGCTACTGGTACAAACCCTCAGCCCCGAGGGTGGACTACTCCCTCCTCATCATGGTGCCCGCCAAGATGATGAAGATGGCATCCGGTGATGATTTCCCCCTCCAGCAGGGTGCCGGAACAGGGCCCCGATTGAGTTTTTGTGGATACAGAGGCTTGCAGCGATGTAACTTCTCATCTAGGGTTAATTCTGATGGTTTCTCTATTTACATGATTTTTTGGAGTCGGTCTCACGCTAAGATGGGCCACGAGAGGCCCACTACCCACCAGGGTGCGCTAGAGGAGGGTGGCGCGCCCTAGTGCCTAGTGGGAAGCACCCCCCTCTTGTGGGTCTTTTCTCCAATACTTTTCTTGTATTCCAAAATAATTCTCCAAAAAGTTTCGTCCAATTCCGAGAACTTTTATTTCTACCCAAAAAACACCACCACGGTAGTTCTGCTAAAAACATCGTCAGTCCAGGTTAGTTCCATTCAAATGATACCAAAACCAACTAGAATTGTTGTAAACATGGCATGAATACTTCATAAATTATAGATACGTTGGAGACGTAGCAGCGCCTCCCCAGGACCATGCCTATTTTAGCAATAACCTTGAAGCTAAACCCTTCTTGGAAAGTGATGTCAAAGGGGGAGAGAGATAAACATAAAAGCTCATTTATATCTAAAAGAGAGAGATGCACTTTATAAGAGGAGATAAGTCTATATGTTTCTAAGAGGGGAGAAACTTATATTTGCTTGATCATTCTATATGATCTTCTAGTTCTCTGATTTTGTCTCACCCTACCTACTCGGACTACTAGTATCTCAGATTCAGGGGAAGAGTAAGTATGAAGGTTAGGGGAGAAAAATCCTTGAAATCTTACTGAAAATTCTTAGTTAATATTTGGGGGAAATTTTTGTACTTAAGGAAGTATTCACCTGGTGATACAATCTTCTATACATGTCATCCCAATCTTGGTACTATTGAAGTTCTTGCGTTTCTCTTGAAGAAATTCTCTTGTGTTATGTAACCTTATTTTTTCAAGTTCTTTTTCCTCAAGTGAAATGCTCAAGCACTTCTAGGTATGTATATGCATCTCACTCATGTACTTGATGATATCTTGATTCTTGCACATATTGTTTGCAAGAGAGAATCTTGAACATGATGGCGTTTCACTCTCATTATTATATATCCTTGATACCATTACCGGAGGGAATTTCTTGGGTAGCCACACTTTCGATTCTTATAATGCTATGACAGAATTGTTTGGCCCACCACCTCTTCTGGTTAATGGAACATGTTTTAACTTTAGAGCATGTTATGCAAAGGCTTGAAATTATTGAAAATAAAGTTGCCACTGTAGAGTTGATTGAGAGTTTGGATAAAAAGATACATAACCAAATTACCCAATATGGATCTAAAGTAGGAGTTATTTTGATTTTTATAAAGAAAAAGAACCCATAGTTAAAGAGAGAATAGATCAAGATTCCACTAGAATTGATAAACTTGAGGATATTATCACTAATGTAGGGTCTGCTTTTTCTGCTGTGAAAAATACTTAAAACCCCTCTATCACAAAAATGGCCAAGTTTATGTATGTTCCTAAAAATAAGAGTGAATCTTCTAGTAAGGAAACTGCGTATCTCAAATCCATAAGTGTTCATCCCAACTTTCTCACTTTCATAAGGGAATCTTTTGCTACAAACGAATTCCTTGATTTCTTGACTAGAAGTTTGATTATTAATAGGAAGGAATAAATTCCCAAGAATTATAAGTGTTTAATTGAAGCATTGCATACCAAAGATGACAATACCTAGATCTATTCTTGTATCGTGCCTAGCTAGGGGCGTTAAATGATAGCGCTTGTTGGGAGGCAACCCAATTTTATTTCCTTTGTTTTTGCTTTTGTTTAGGAATAAATATTTCATCTAGCTTCTGTTTAGATGTGGTTTTGTGTTTTAATGAGTGTTTGTGCCAAGTAGAACCTTTGGGTAGACTTGGGTGAAGTTTATGCGATCATGCTGTAAAAAACAGAAACTTTAGCGCTCATGAGATTAGCTTCCATTTTTTACTGGAGAGTGCTTTTAAGTTGATTATTTTTGCAGATGATTAATAGACAAATTCCTCACGTCCAAAAATTTATTTCAATTTTTTTAGAGTTACAATAGTATTCGAAAGTTACAGATTGCTACAGACTGTTTTATTTTTGACAGATTCTGTTTTTCGTGTGTTGTTTGCTTATTTTGATGAATCTATGAGTAGTATCGGGGGGTATGAATCATAGAGAAGTTGGAATACAGTAGGTTTAACACCAATATAAACAAAGAATGAGTTCATTACAGTACCTTTGAGTAGTGGTTTGTTTTCTTATACTAACGGAGCTCACGAGATTTTTGGCTAAGTTTGGTGTTGTGAAGTTTTCAAGTTTTGAGTATGGATTTGATGGACTATGGAACAAAGAGTGGCAAGATCCTAAGATTGTGGATGCCCAAGGCAACCCAAGGTAAAATTCAAGGACAACAAAAATCCTAAGATTGGGGATGCCCCCGGAAGGCATCCCCTCTTTCGTCTTCATCTACCGGTAACTTTACTTGAGACTATATTTTCATTCACCACATGATATGTGTTTTGCTTGGAGGATCATGTATGATTAGAGTATTTGCTTTTTAGTTTAACACAATCATCCTTGCTGGACACACCTTTTGAGAGAGATACACATGAATCAGAATTTATTAGAATACTCTATGTGCTTCACTTATAACTTTTGAGCTAGATAGTTTTTCTCTAGTGCTTCATTTATATCTTTTAGAGCACGATGGTGGTTTTATTTTGTACAAATTATTGATCTCTCATGCTTAACTTATATCTTTTTTAGAGTCTTTTAGAACAGCATGGTAATGTGCTTTGGTTATAAAACTAGTCCTAATATGATAGGCATCCAAGATGGGAATAGTAAGAACTTTCATATAAAAGTGCATTGAATATTATGAGAAGTTTAATGCTTGATGATTGCTTTGAGATATGAGGATGGTGATATTATTGTCATGCTAGTAGAGTAACTGTGAATTTGAGAAACACTTGTGTTAAAGTTTGTGATTCCCGTAACGTCCACGTATGGTGAACCGTTATGTGATGAAGTTGTTGCATGATTTATTTATTGAGTGTCATACTTTGTGTGGAGGTCGGGATCACGCGATGGTTAACTCCTACCAACCCTTCCCCTAGGAGCATGCGTTGAATACTTTGTTTTGATGACTTGTAGATTTTTATAATAAGTATATGAGTTCCTTATGACTAATGCCGAGTCCATGGATTATACGCACTCTCACCCTTCCACCATTGCTAGCCTCTCTTGTATCACGCAACTTTCGCCGGTACAACACACCCACCATATACCTTCCTCAAAACAGCCACCATACCTACCTATCATGGCATTTCCATAGCCATTTCGAGATATATTGCCATACAACTTCCCACCGTTCCGTTCATATGACATGCTTCATCATTGTCATTCACATAGAGTCATATTTTGTTCTAGCTTCAAGTTGTAAGTAAATAAAAGTGTGATGATCTTCATTACTAGAGCATTGTCTCAGTCATGAATGGATGATGGAGACTATGATTCCCCCACTAGTCGGGATGAGACTCCGGAGTAAGAAAAGAAAAAAAGGAAAAAGAAAGAGGCCATAAAAATGGGGGAAAAGGGAAAAAAAAGAGAAAAGGCCCAAATAAAAAAAGGAATAAAAAAATATGAGAGAAAAAGAGATAAGGGACAATGTTACTATCCTTTTTCTACACTTGTGCTTCAAAATAGCACCATGATCTTCATGATGGAGAGTCTCTTGTTTTGTCACTTTCATATATTAGTGGGAATTTTCATTATAGAACTTGGCTTGTATATTCCAATGATGGGCTTCCCCAAAATGCCCTAGGTCTTCATGAGCAAGCAGGTTGGATGCACACCCACTTAGTTTCTTTTGTTGAGCTGTCATACACTTATAGCTTTAGTGCATCCGTTGCATGGCAATCCCTACTCACTCACATTGATATCTATTGATGGGCATCTCCATAGCCCATTGATAGGCCTAGTTGATGTGAGACTATCTTCCTCTTTTGTCTTCTCCACAACCACCACTCTATTCCACCTATAGTGCTATATCCATGGCTCCCGCTCATGTATTGCGTGAAAGTTGAAAAGTTTGAAAAAAATTGAAGTGTGAAACAATTGCTTGGCTGAAATCGGGGTTGTGCATGATTTAAACATTTTGTGTGATGAAGATAGAGCATAGCTAGACTATATGACTTTGTAGGGATAACTTTCTTTGGCCATGTTATTTTGAGAAGACATGATTGCTTTGTTAGTATGCTTGAAGTATTATTACTCTTATGTCAATATTAAACTTTTGTCTTGAATCTTTCGGATCTGAACATTCATGCCACAATAAAGAAAATTACATTTAAAATTATGTTGGTAAGCATTCCACGTCAAAAATTCTGTTTTTATCATTTACCAACTAGAGGACGACCAGGAATTAAGCTTGGGGATGCTTGATACGTCTCCAACGTATCTATAACTTTTTATTGTTCCATGCTATTATATATTCTGTTTTGGATGTTTAATAAGCTTTATTATACACTTTTATATTATTTTTGGGACTAACCTACTAACCCAAGGTCTAGTGCAAATTGCTGTTTTTTTTGCCTATTTTAGTGTTTCGCAGAAAAGGAATATCAAACGGAGTCCAACCGACATGAAACCTTCGGGAGAGTAATTTTTGGAACGATATCAGCACAGAAGACTTGGATTACACGCCAGGAAACAAGAGAGGCGACCAGGAGGGCAGGGGGCGCCCAGGGGGTAGGCGCGCCCCCACCCTCGTGGGCCCCTTGTGGCTCCCCTGACGTGCCTTTTCAGCCTATATATACACCTATTCCCTGAAAACATCGAGGACACCAACGAAACCTAATTCCACCGCTGTAACCTTCTGTACCCGTGAGATCCATCTTGGGGCCTGTTCCAGAGCTCCGCCGGAGGGGGCATCGATCACGGAGGGCTTCTACATCAACACCATAGCCTCTCCGATGAGTTGTGAGTAGTTTACCACAGACCTTCGGGTCCATAGTTATTAGCTAGATGGCTTCTTCTCTCTCTTTGGATCTCAATACAAAGTTCTCCTCGATCTTCGAGGAGATCTATTTGATGTAATCTTTTTGCGGTGTGTTTGTCGAGATCCGATGAATTGTGGGTTTATGATCAAGATTATCTATGAACAATATTGGATTCTTTTCTGAAATCTTTTATGTATGATTTAAATATCCTTGCATGTCTCTTCGAATTATCGGTTTGGTTTGGGCTACTAGATCTATAGTTCTTGCAATGGGAGAAGTGCTTGGCTTTGGGTTCAATCTTGCGGTGTCCTTTCCCAGTGATAGCAGGGGCAGCAAGGCACGCATTGTATTGTTGCTATCAAGGATAAAAAGATGGGGTTTATATCATATTGCTTGAGTTTATCCCTCTACATCATGTCATCTTGCTTAAGGCGTTACTCTGTTCCTATGAACTTAATACTCTAGATGCATGATGGATAGCGGTCGATGTGTGGAGTAATAGTAGTAGATGCATAATTGTTTCGGTCTACGTGTCATGGACGTGATGCCTATATACAATGATCATGCCTAGATATTCTCATAACTATGCGCTTTTCTATCAATTGCTCGACAGTAATTTGTTCACCCACCGTAGAAATCTGCTATCATGAGAGAAGCTACTAGTGAAACCTATGGCCCTCGGGTCTATTCTCATCATATTATCTTCCATCAACTATTTACTTTACTTTGCATTATTTACTTTCAATCTCTATATAAAAAATACCAAAAATATTATCTTATCATATCTATCAAATCTCACTTTTGTAAGTGACCGAGAAGGGATTGACAACCCCTTTTATCGCGTTGGCTGCAAGGTTCTTATTTGTTTGTGCGGGTACAAGGGAATCGCGCGTGGTCTCATACTGGATTGATACCTTGGTTCTCAAAAACTGAGGGAAATACTTACGCTATTATGCTGCATCACCATTTCCTCTTCGAGGGAATACAATGCAAGCTCGAGAAGTAGCACCAGCCTTCTTCGTTTTGCAATTACCGAAATGAACCAATCAGAACTACCAAGATGAGGTTTTGCTTAGGTCATAAAAAATCGGCCCGTCCGAGTGGATTTGACTGGTCTCACCAAAAATCCTAATGTTCAAATCTTTTACACCATTTGGTATCACCGAGATTTCCTTTCTATGTCACCGAGTTGTGCATAAAGTTTGTAATAATTGGATTTTTGGGCTGTCTATTTATACCCCTCACCCCCTCTCATTCCATCTGAGATCCATCAGAATGAAACTACACTCCCAACATTCATTTTCTGAGAGAACCACCTACACTTGTGCAGAGATCAAGGCATTCCAATCCAACCATTTGAACCTTGATTTCTAGCCTATGCAAGTTGCTTTCCAGTCCAATCCTCCTCCTACCCAAGCAAAATATGTGAGAGAGTGATTGAGTGTTTAGGAGACTATATTTCAAAGCACAAGAGCAAGGAGTTCATCATTAACAACAACATCTATTACCTTTTGGATAATTGTGTCTCCTAGACTGGTTAGGTGTCACTTGGGAGCCTCCAAGCAGATCATGTTGAGTTGAACCAAGGTGTTTGTAAGGGCAAGGAGATAACCTATTTCCTGAAGATCTACCCAAGTAAGGCTAGTCCTTCGTGAGCGTAAGCCATGGTGGAATAGAGAAGGTTGTTCTTCATGGTCCTTTCATGGGTGGGGCCCTCCATGGACTTGCACAACCATTACCCTTCGTGGATTGAAGTCTCCATCAACGTGGATGTACGATAGCACCACCTATCGAAACCACGCCAAAAATCATGGTGTTTTCATTGCGTTTGATCTTCCTATCTCTAACCCATGTAATTTCCTTCCACTTGCATGTTGTCACTATTCTGCTACCCTACCTCTAGATATGCATGTGTATAAAGTATTGGTTGCAACATAACTAGGGAAAATATCTGCATAATCTCCAAGAAAACCAAAAAAACTACACCTTTGCTATGTTAAGTGTCTATTCATCCCCTCTATATCTATCTCTTTCGATCCCACACATTCTTTCTCGATGTCGCATCATCGGATGGCATCACATGAGTTTGGTGATGGGGCGACAACCCAGCTTCTTCAATGGCGGAGGCCTTCGTGGTCACGTGGATGACGCAGGGGCTAGGTCTCGGGGCAGTGATGGCCTCGATGAGACTAGCAACAACATGGACACCTCTTCCACCAACAGGTTGGGTTCAATGTGGCTCAACAAGTGACACATTCCCCGCTTTTGGAGTCATCGAGCAGTGACTGTCACTGACATGTGAAGCCTCTGATGGATGCACCGGCGGCGGATGCTACACACAACGTCTCATGAAGAGGCATCAATTAATGCATGCTACCGGTAGAGCGTATGAGGGCCTCTACCAACGGTTAGGCACGAAGGAAGGGGAAAGGGACATATATAAGATGGCCAAGATCTGAGAGAGGAAGACGAGGGATATTGGCCAAGTCAAATGCATCAAGGACGGAGCAGACCAACTGCTCGTGAAGGATGAGGAGATTAAGCGTAGGTGGCGGGAGTACTTCGACAAGCTGTTCAATGGGGAGAATGAGAGTTCTACCATTGAACTTGTTGACTCCTTTGATGAGACCAGCATGCGTTTTGTGCGGCGAATCCAGGAGTCTGAGGTCAAGGAGGCTCTAAAAAGGATGAAAGGAGGCAAGGCGATGGGCCCTGATTGTATCCCCATTGAGGTGTGGAAAGGCCTCGGGAACATAACGATAGTATGGCTAACCAAGCTTTTCAACCTCATTTTTTGGGCAAACAAGATGCCAGAAGAATGGAGACGGAGTATATTAGTACCAATCTTCAAGAACAAGGGGGATGTTCAGAGTTGTACTAATTACCGTGGAATTAAGCTGATGAGCCATACAATGAAGCTATGGGAGAGAGTCATTGAGCACCGCTTGAGAAGAATAACAAACGTGACCAAAAATTAGTTTGGTTTCATGCCTGGGAGGTCGACGATGGAAGCCATTTTCTTGGTTCGACAACTTATGGAGAGATACAGGGAGCAAAAGAAGGACTTGCATATGGTGTTCATTGACTTGGAGAAGGCCTATGATAAGATACCACAGAATGTCATGTGGTGGGCCTTGGAGAAACACAAAGTCCCAGCAAAGTACATTACCCTCATCAAGGACATGTACGATAATGTTGTGACAAGTGTTCGAACAAGTGATGTCGACACTGATGACTTCCCGATTAAAATAGGACTGCATCAAGGGTCAGCTTTGAGCCCTTATCTTTTTGCCTTGGTGATGGATGAGGTCACAAGGGATATACAAGGAGATATCCCATGGTGTATGCTCTTTGCGGACGATGTGGTGCTAGATGATGATAGTCGGACGGGAGTAAATAGGAAGTTAGAGTTATGGAGACAAACCTTGGAATCGAAAGGGTTTAAGCTTAGTAGAACTAAAACTGAGTACATGATGTGCGGTTTCAGTACTACTAGGTGTGAGGAGGAGGAGGTTAGCCTTGATGGACAGGTGGTGCCTCAGAAGAACACCTTTCGATATTTGGGGTCAATGCTGCAGGAGGATGGGGGTATTGATGAAGATGTGAACCATCAAATCAAAGCCGGATGGATGAAGTGGCGCCAAGCTTCTGGCATTCTCTGTGACAAGAGAGTGCCACAAAAGCTAAAAGGCAAGTTCTATAGGACGGCGGTTCGACCCGCAATGCTGTATGGCGCCGAGTGTTGCCGACTAAAAGGCGACATGTTCGACAGTTAGGTGTGGCGGAGATGCGTATGTTGAGATGGATGTGTGGCCACACGAGGAATGATCGAGTCCGGAATGATGATATACGAGATAGAGTTGGGGTAGCACCTATTGAAGAGAAGCTTGTCCAACATCGTCTGAGATGGTTTGGGCATATTCAGCGCAGGCCTCCAGAAGCCCCAGTGCATAGCGGACGGCTAAAGTGTGCGGAGAATTTCAGGAGAGGTCGGGGTAGACCGAATTTGACATGGGAGGAGTCCGTTAAGAGAGACCTGAAGGATTGGAGTATCACCAGAGAACTAGCTATGGACAGGGGTGCCTGGAAGCTTGCTATCCATGTGCCGGAGCCATGAGTTGGTCACGAGATCTTATGGGTTTCACCTCTAGCCTACCCCAACTTGTTTGGGACTAAAGGCTTTGTTGTTGTTGTTGTTGTACCGGCACACGCTGCACGGTGTCTCTAACGGAGGTGTCATGTCTAGCCTGTTAGTGTTGGATCAAAGGTCGTGTTAAGGTGGCGGGCAGCAGACGGTATAAGACGTCTATCTTGTGTTGTCTTCTCTAGAGGTATCCAGTAAACGAGGCGTTGGTAGCCAGATTAGGGATAATGGTAACATACGGCTTCATTGACGACTTTATGAACTCCGGTGGAAACACAAGATCTCTAATCAGGCTATGTCAACACCCATGTGCATCTTAACCTTGCTGAAGGTGGTGGACTCAAGCTTGGCTTTGGGTATGATAATCTGAAGTTCAACTTTGTGTTGGACTCACCATCATCGATGCACATGAGGCGATTCCTTCTTGAAGACGTGGCCAAGAAGTTGTGTATCTTTTTATTTTTATGTCGTCTTATAATATAGGGTTAGTGCTTATCTGGTGGAGTTACTGGCGCAAGGCATGCATCCTTTCCTTTTTATCTCTTTATTTTTGGGTCGACGTTGTTCGGTTGCTGCATTTTCCATTCTTAATAATATATGGTTTTATGCATTGTTCTGATGCAAAGGCCGTAGTTTATCCTTCTTTTCGGAAAACAGAGAGCATTGAAAACTCTTTTGTTTTCTAGATGCAACGGAATGATAAAAGATGTAATCATAATCAACCACAATGCTAAAATATACATAGTTGTTTGTTAAGTCATGTAAGATTGGAAAAATGGCGAACTAGTAACCTCTTAGATACAAACCGTTAGAGAAAAAAGATACTTTATAGGATAAAACACTATTCGATGTGCATAAATAGAACCGGAATCCACTTCAATTCTGTCGAAGCTAATGAAACCATTGGAAATAATCAAACACATTTTTACTAATGACATCTCCAACGCCAATCCCCAAAACATACATGGTATCCGTCCACGGAGGGTGATGCAGGAGTCGGCCATCCACCTCTGCCCTAAAACTCCCGCCTATGTTTTTTCTAACCACAACATTTAAAATAATTATTGAAAACAGCACGATTCAACCATAAATAACATGCAAATATCCCTAGTACAACAATATTACATCTGAGATAACCGGTGTTAACAAGTTTATCAAATTCAACGATACTAGAATCAGAGATGGCATGCATCGTCCCACACATGTTTCCCCTTGTGCTTCATCCAACAATGTATGTGTGTGAATGGTCTGCCCTTGATCCTGCAGTACCTCATGACAATGCATGCAAGCTATACAATGTGTAAATGAAAATAGAGTGACCGAAGAAATTCACCAACATGTAGAGCAATAGGAATCAGAGCTTACGGTCTCCACGGTTGACGAGACCAAGAGTGAACAAATGAATTAACCAACATGCAGGCCACATTGAGTGAACGAATGAATTAACCAACATGCAGGCCACATTGTATCCACTTGTGCAACCACACCGTAAAACTTCAAGATGGAGTTTTAGATGGTATACCATCGATACAATATCGACTTCATATTTTGTTGATGTTGACGTTCATATCGTAGGGCACGAAGTTCTTTCACACATGAAATAAAACATGCACATGTTGCCAAAAGATCGAGCCCCTTTAATTCCTGCTTTCAGAATCCGCAGATACGGCAGACCACGTATCACATAGCAACTCATCCTCGATTACAGAGTACCCCAACATTGTTCTTTACTCTACAAAACAAGAAGAAATTCAACCAAAAAATCTCAATGGCATTTGACCAAACACTTGTCTCGCATGGTGTTCACCATGGACATCATCGGTAGGGGGCAGAGGGTACCTAGCTCCGAAGGGAGCTAGGCTGTGGGACAGCTTCGTAGGCTAAGGAGGCCAAGGACGTTGCTGGGGGTTGTGGATGTCTACGTGGCGTGAGCGGTGACCGGAGGGGTACAAAGAAGGCGGCGGATGAGGAGGGTGTGAAAGCACAAGTGCTCCCTGGGTTATTTTGAAATTAATGTCATCATGTCTCTTGTTGGACTAATAGTTTTATCTAGTACATTTCAGGAAATTTGAACAATGGCATGGCAAGGACAAGAGGATGTGGAACCCCTTCAAAATGCTAAGGACAAAGATTGGCAAAAGCACAAGACTCTTCATTTCATTTTAGTGATCCAAGATCACATTGTGTCCATAGAAAGACAATACTATTAAAAGGGGATGATGTGTTGCTAAATGATCTGGTTGCTCAAATGCTTAGTGATATTGCTCCAAAACCCTCAACCACTTTCTCCATCCAAATATTTCCAAACCCTACTTCCAAACTCGGCCCTAACAATATTTCCTACCTGGCGCCACCGAGTTCATTTGACATAGCCATTGCCAAAAACCCAAACAAATCGATCCGACCAATACGGATCTCGGTCTCACTGAGATGGCCTTGCCATAGCACTATGATCAGTTGCATTCACTTTGGTCTCATCAAGTTTATGCAATTGGTCCCACTGAGTTGGCTTAACAGATTAGTTGTTGCTTATTGCTTCACTTCGGTCCCGCCGAGTTGATGCAATCGGCGCTACTGAGATGATGTTTTCCCTAAGCCCTAGCACATCGGTCCCACCGACTTGTTCCAGTTGGTCCCACCGAGATTCCTAACATTCAAATTTAGAACTAATCGGTGCTACCTAGTTTCACTATTTGGTCCCGCCGAGATGAGTCAAATGTGTGTAACAGTTGGATTTTGTGTGGAGGCTATATATACCCCTCCACCCCCTTCTCCATTAGAAAGAGAGAGCCAACAGAACGTGCCTACACTTCCACCATTCATTTTCTAAGAGAGAACCACCTACTCATGTGTTGAGATCAAGACATTCCATTCCTACCCTTTGAATGTTGATTTCTAGCCTTCCCCAAGTTGCTTTCCACTCCAATTCCTCTTCCACCATACCCAAATATGTGAGAAAGAGTTGAGTATTGGGGAGACTATCATTTCAAGCACTAGAGCAAGGAGTTCATCATCAACACACCGTCTATTACCTTTTGGAGAGTGGTGTCTCCTAGATTGGTTAGGTGTGGCTTGGGAGCCTCCGTCATGATGTGGAACTGAACCAAGAAGTTTGTAAGGGTAAGGAGATCGCCTACTTCGTGAAGATCTACCTGAGTGAGGTAAGTCCTGAAGGAAATATGCCCTAGAGGCAATAATAAAGATGTTATTTGTATTTCCTTATATCATGATAAATGTCTTTTATTCATGCTAGAATTGTATTAACCGGAAACTTAGTACATGTGTGGATACATAGACAAAACAGTATGTCCCTAGTATGCCTCTACTAGACTAGCTCATTGATCAAAGATGGTTATGTTTCCTAACCATAGACATGAGTTGTCATTTGATCAACGGGATCACATCATTAGGAGAATGATGTGATGGACAAGACCCATCCGTTAGCATAGCACTATGATCGTTTAGTTTAACTGCTATTGCTTTCTTCATGACTTATACATGTTCCTATGACTATGAGATTATGCAACTCCCAAATACCGTAGGAACACCTTGTGTGCTATCAAACGTCACAACGTAACTGGGTGATCATAAAGATGCTCTACAGGTGTCTCCGAAAGTATCTCTGGGCCCTCTCGGTAACACACATCACAATAAGCCTTGCAAGCAAAAGACTAATGAGTTAGTCACGAGATGATGTGTTACGGAATGAGTAAATAGACTTGCCGGTAAACAAGATTGAACTAGGTATAAAGATACCGACGATCGAATCTCGCGCAAGTGACATACCGTTTGACAAAAGGAACAACGTATGTTGTTATGCGGTTCTGACCGATAAAAGATCTTCGTAGAATATGTAGGAGCCAATATGAACATCCAGGTTCCGCTATTGGTTATTGACCAGAGATGAGTCTCGGTCATGTCTACATAGTTCTCGAACCCGTAGGGTCCGCACGCTTAACGTTTGATGACGATCGGTATTATGGGTTTATGAGTTTTGATGTACCGAAGGTAGTTCGGAGTCCCGGATGAGATCACGGACATGACGAGGAGTCTCGGAATGTCCGAGACATAAAGATTGATATATTGGACGGCTATATTCGGACACCGGAAGTGTTCCGGAAAAGTTTCGGATTTAACGGGATTGCCGGAGGGGGTTACCGGAACCCCCTACGAGGGGGAATGGTCCATAGTGGGCCTTAAGGGAAAGAGAGAGGCAGCCCATAGGGCTGGCCAGCGCCCCACCTAGGGTTCCTAGTTGGACTAGGATTAGGGGGGGCACCACCTCTCCTTTTTCCTTTCCCTCTCTTCCTTCTTTTGGTGATTCCTACTAGGAATAGGATTGCAATCCTATTCCTAGTAGGATTGCAACCCTAGCCGCACCAAACAAGGGCCGGCCGGCCTCCCCCCTTGCTCCTTTATATACGGGGGCAGGGGGCACCCAAAGACACACAAGTTGAATTTTTTTAGCCGTGTGCGGTGCCCCCTTCACAGAATCACACCTCGGTCGTACCGTCGCGGAGCTTAGGCGAAGCCCTGCGCCGGTGAACACATCATATCCGTCACCACGCCGTCGTGCTGACGAAACTCTCCCGTGAAGCTCAACTGGATCAAGAGCTCGTGGGACGTCATCAAGCTGAACGTGTGCTGAACGCGGAGGTACCGTACGTTCGGTGCTTGATCGCTTGGATCGCGAAGAAGTTCGACAACATCAACCGCGTCACTTGACGCTTCCGCTCCCGGTCTACGAGGGTACGTAGACACACTCTCCCCTCTCGTTGCTATGCATCTGGTAGATAGATCTTGCGTGATCGTAGGAAAATTTTAAAATACTACGTTCCCCAACAGTGGCATCATGAGCCAGGTCTATGCGTAGATGATATGCACGAGTAGAACACAATGAGTTGTGGGCGATACTAGTCATACTTCTTACCAGCATGTCATACTTTGCTTCGGCGGTATTGTGAGATGAAGCGGCCCGGACAGACATTACGCGTACGCTTACGCGAGACTGGTTTCACCGTTACGAGCACTCGTTGCTTAAAGGTTACTGGCGGGTGTCTGTCTCTCTCACTTTAGCTGAATCAAGTGTGGCTACGCCCGGTCCTTGTGAAGGTTAAAACATCACATACTTGACGAAACATCGTTGTGGTTTTGTATGCGTAGGTAAGAACGGTTCTTGCTAAGCCCGTAGCAGCCACGTAAAACTTGCAACAAACAAAGTAGAGGACGTCTAACTTGTTTTTGCAGGGCATGTTGTGATGTGATATGGTCAAGACATGATGAGTTATACGGTTTTGTATGAGATGATCATGTTTTGTAAAGTTATCGGCAACTGGCAGGAGCCATATGGTTGTCGCTTTATTGTATGAAATGCAATCGCCATGTAATTGCTTTACTTTATCACTAAGCGGTAGCGATAGTCGTGGAAGCAATAGTTGGCGAGACGACAACGATGCTACGATGAAGATCAAGGTGTCAAGCCGGTGACGAAGGTGAACATGACGGTGCTTTGAAGATGGAGATCAAAAAGCACAAGATGATGATGGCCATATCATGTCACATATTTTGATTACATGTGATGTTTATCTTATTATGCTTCTTATTTTGCTTAGAACGACGGTAGCATTATAAGATGATCCCTTACTAAATTTCAAGGTATAAGTGTTCTCCCTGAGTATGCACCGTTGCGAAAGTTCGTCGTGCCGAGACACCACGTGATGATCGGGTGTGATAAGCTCTACGTTCAAATACAACGGGTGTAAGCCAGTTTTGCAGACGCAGAATACTCGGGTTAAACTTGACGAGCCTAGCATATACAGATATGGCCTCGGAACACTGGAGACCGAAAGGTCGAGCGTGAATCATATAGTAGATATGATCAACATAAGATGTTCACCATTGAAAACTACTCCATCTCACGTGATGATCGGACATGGTTTAGTTGATTTGGATCGCGTAATCATTTAGATGACCAGAGGGATGTCTATCTAAGTGGGAGTTCTTTAAATTAATATGATTAAACTGAACTTTAATTTATCATGAACTTAGTCCTGATAGTTTTGCATATCTATGTCGTTGTAGATCAATGGCCCGTGCTACCGTTCCTTTGAATTTTAATGCATTCCTAGAGAAAGGTAAGTTGAAAGATGATGGTAGCAATTACACGGACTGGGTCCGTAACCTGAGGATTATCCTCATTGCTGCACAGAAGAATTATGTCCTTGAAGCACCGCTAGGTGACAAGCCCCCTTCCGCTGATGCAGACGCTTTGAACGTCTGGCAGTTGCGGTCTGATGACTACATGATAGTTCAGTGTGCCATGCTTTACGGCTTAGAACCGGGACTTCAACGACGTTTTGAACGTCATGGAGCATATTAAATGTTCCAGGAGTTGAAGTTAATATTTCAAGCAAATGCCCGAATTGAGAAATATGAGATTTCCAATAAGTTCTACAGCTGCAAAATGGAGGAGAATAGTTCTATCAGTGAACACTTGCTCAGAATGTCTGGGTACTACAATCATATGACTCAACTTGGTTGCAAAGTTGACGAGGATAGTGTTATTGATAGAGTTCTTCAATCACTGCCACCAAGCTATAAAGGCTTCGTGATGAACTATAACATGCAAGGGATGCAAAAGACAATTCCCGAGCTCTTCGCTATGCTCAAAGCTGCGGAGGTAGAAATCAAAAAGGAGCATCAAGTGTTGATGGTTAACAAGACCACTAGTTTCAAGAAAAAGGGCAAGGGAAAGAAAGGGAACTTCAAAAAGAATAGCAAGTCAGTTGCTACTTCAACGAAGAAACCCAAATCTGGAGCCAAGCCTGAAACTGAGTGCTTCTACTGCAAGGAGACTGGACACTGGAAGCGGAACTGCCCCAAGTATTTGGCGGATAAGAAGGATGGCAAGATGAACAAAGGTATATGTGATATACATGTTATTGATGTGTACCTTACTAATGCTCGTAGTAGTACCTGGGTATTTGATACCGGTTCGGTTGCTAATATTTGTAACTCGAAACAGGGACTACGGATTAAATGAAGATTAGCTAAGGACGAGGTGACGATGCGCGTGGGAAACGGTTCCAAAGTCGATGTGATCGCCGTCGGCACGCTACCTCTACATCTACCTTCGGGATTAGTTTTAGACCTAAATAATTGTTATTTGGTGCCAGCGTTGAGCATGAACATTATATCTGGATCTTGTTTATTGCGAGACGGTTATTCATTTAAATCAGAGAATAATGGTTGTTCCATTTTGATGAATAATATCTTTTATGGTCATGCACCCTTAAAGAGTGGTCTATTCTTACTGGATCTCGACTGTAGTGATACACATATTCATAATATTGAAACCAAAAGATGCAAGGTTAATAATGATAGTGCAACTTATTTGTGGCACTGCCGTTTAGGTCATATTGGTGTAAAACGCATGAAGAAACTCCATAAAGATGGACTTTTGGAATCACTTGATTATGAATCACTTGGTGCTTGCGAACCATGCCTCATGGGCAAGATGACTAAAACTCCGTTCTTCGGAACTATGGAGCGAGCAACAGATTTGTTGGAAATCATACATACTGATGTATGTGGACCAATGAGTGTTGATGCTCGCGGCGGGTATCGTTATTTTCTGACCTTCACTGATGATTTGAGCAGATATGGGTATATCTACTTAATGAAACACAAGTCTGAAACATTTGAAAAGTTCAAAGAATTTCAGAGTGAAGTAGAGAATCATTGTAACAAGAAAATAAAGTTCCTACGATCTGATCGTGGAGGAGAATATTTGAGTTACGAGTTTGGTCTTCATTTGAAACAATGTGGAATAGTTTCACAACTCACGCCACCTGGAACACCACAGCGTAATGGTGTGTCCGAACGTCGTAACCGTACTTTATTGGATATGGTGCGATCTATGATGTCTCTTACCGATTTACCACTATCGTTTTGGGGTTATGCTTTAGAGACAGCTGCATTCACGTTAAATAGGGCACCATCTAAATCCGTTGATACGACGCCTTATGAACTATGGTTTGGCAAGAAACCAAAGTTGTCGTTTCTTAAAATTTGGGGCTGTGATGCTTATGTAAAAACACTTCAATCTGATAAGCTCGATCCCAAGTCGGAAAAATGTGTCTTCATAGGATACCCAAAAGAGACTGTTGGGTACACCTTCTATCACAGATCCGAAGGCAAAATATTCGTTGCTAAGAACGGATCCTTTCTAGAAAAAGAGTTTCTCTCGAAAGAAGTGAGTGGGAGGAAAGTAGAACTTGATGAGGTAATTGTACCTTCTCCCATATTGGAAAGTAGTACATCACAGGAAATTATTGCAGTGATTCCTACACCAATTAGTGAGGAAGTTGATGATAATGATCATGAAACTTCGGATCAAGTTTCTGCTGAACGTCGTAGATCAACCAGAGTACGTTCCGCACTAGAGTGGTACGGCAACCCAGTTCTGGAAATCATGTTACTGGACCATGATGAACCTACGAACTATGAGGAAGCGATGATGAGCCCAGATTCCGCAAAATGGCTTGAAGCCATGAAATCTGAGATGGGATCCATGTATGAGAACAAAGTGTGGACTTTGGTTGACTTGCCCGATGATCGGCAGGCCATCGAAAATAAATGGATCTTCAAGAGGAAGACCGACGCAGACGGCAATATTACTGTTTACAAAGCTCGACTTGTTGCGAAAGGTTTTCGACAAGTTCAAGGAGTTGACTACGATGAGACTTTCTCACCTGTAGCGATGCTTAAGTCTGTCCGAATCATGTTAGCAATTGCCGCATTTTATGATTATGAAATCTGGCAAATGGATGTCAAAACTGCATTCCTATATGGATGTCTCAAAGAAGAGTTGTATATGATGCAACCAGAAGGTTTTGTCGATCCAAAAGGTGCTAACAAAGTATGCAAACTCCAGCGATCCATCTATGGACTGGTGCAAGCATCTCGGAGTTGGAATATACGCTTTGATGAGGTGATCAAAGCATATGGTTTTATACAGACTTTTGGAGAAGCCTGTATTTACAAGAAAGTGAGTGGGAGCTCTGTAGCATTTCTAATATTATATGTAGATGACATATTGTTAATTGGAAATGATATAGAATTTCTGGATAGCATAAAAGGATACTTGAATAAAAGTTTTTCAATGAAAGACCTCGGTGAAGCTGCTTACATATTAGGCATCAAGATCTATAGAGATAGATCAAGACGCTTAATTGGACTTTCACAAAGCACATACCATGATAAGATTTTGAAAAGGTTCAAAATGGATCAGTCAAAGAAAGGATTCTTGCCTGTTTTACAAGGTATGAAGTTGAGTAAGACTCAATGCCCGACCACTGCAGAAGATAGAGAGAAAATGAAAGTCATTCCCTATGCCTCAGCCATAGGATCTATCATGTATGCAATGCTGTGTACCAGACCTGATGTGTGCCTTGCTATAAGTCTAGCAGGGAGGTACCAAAGTAATCCAGGAGTGGATCACTGGACAACGGTCAAAAACATCCTAAAATATCTGAAAAGAACAAAGGATATGTTTCTCGTATATGGAGGTGACAAAGAGCTCGTCGTAAACGGTTACGTCGATTCTAGCTTTGACACTGATCCGGATGACTCAAAGTCACAAACCGGATATGTATTTTTATTGAACGGTGGAGCTGTCAGCTGGTGCAGTTCCAAGCAAAGCGTCGTGGCGGGATCTACGTGTGAAGCGGAATACATAGCTGCTTCAGAAGCAGCAAATGAAGGAGTCTGGATGAAGGAGTTCATATCCGATCTAGGTGTAGTACCTAGTGCATCGGGTCCAAAGAAAATCCTTTGTGACAACACTGGAGCCATAGCCTTGGCGAAGGAATCCAGGTTTCACAAGAGAACAAAGCACATCAAAAGACGCTTCAATTCCATCCGCGATCTAGTCAAGGAGGGAGACATAGAGATTTGCAAAATACATACGGATCTGAATGTTGCAGACCCGTTGACTAAGTCTCTTCCACGGGCAAAACATGATCAGCACCAAGACTCCATGGGTGTGAGGATCATCACTTTGTAATCTAGATTATTGACTCTAGTTCAAGTGGGAGACTGAAGGAAATATGCCCTAAAGGCAATAATAAAGATGTTATTTGTATTTCCTTATATCATGATAAATGTCTTTTATTCATGCTAGAATTGTATTAACCGGAAACTTAGTACATGTGTGGATACATAGACAAAACAGTATGTCCCTAGTATGCCTCTACTAGACTAGCTCATTGATCAAAGATGGTTATGTTACCTAACCATAGACATGAGTTGTCATTTGATCAACGGGATCACATCATTAGGAGAATGATGTGATGGACAAGACCCATCCGTTAGCATAGCACTATGATCGTTTAGTTTAACTGCTATTGCTTTCTTCATGACTTATACATGTTCCTATGACTATGAGATTATGCAACTCCCGAATACCGTAGGAACACCTTGTGTGCTATCAAACATCACAACGTAACTGGGTGATCATAAAGATGCTCTACAGGTGTCTCCGAAAGTATTCGTGGTGTTGGCATAGATCAAGATTAGGATTTGTCACTCCGAGTGTCGGAGAGGTATCTCTAGGCCCTCTCGGTAACACACATCACAATAAGCCTTGCAAGCAAAAGACTAATGAGTTAGTCACGAGATGATGTGTTACGGAACGAGTAAATAGACTTGCCGGTAAACGAGATTGAACTAGGTATAAAGATACCGACGATCGAATCTCGGGCAAGTGACATACCGTTTGACAAAAGGAACAACGTATGTTGTTATGCGGTTCTGACCGATAAAAGATCTTCGTAGAATATGTAGGAGCCAATATGAACATCCAGGTTCCGCTATTGGTTATTGACCAGAGATGAGTCTCGGTCATGTCTACATAGTTCTCGAACCCGTAGGGTCCGCACGCTTAACGTTTGATGACGATCGGTATTATGGGTTTATGAGTTTTGATGTACCGAAGGTAGTTCGGAGTCCCGGATGAGATCACGGACATGACGAGGAGTCTCGGAATGTCCGAGACATAAAGATTGATATATTGGACGGCTATATTCGGACACCGGAAGTGTTCCGGAAAAGTTTCGGATTTAACGGGATTGCCGGAGGGGGTTACCGGAACCCCCTACGAGGGGGAATGGTCCATAGTGGGCCTTAAGGGAAAGAGAGAGGCAGCCCATAGGGCTGGCCAGCGCCCCACCTAGGGTTCCTAGTTGGACTAGGATTAGGGGGGGCGCCACCTCTCCTTTTTCCTTTCCCTCTCTTCCTTCTTTTGGTGATTCCTACTAGGAATAGGATTGCAATCCTATTCCTAGTAGGATTGCAACCCTAGCCGCACCAAACAAGGGCCGGCCGGCCTCCCCCCTTGCTCCTTTATATACGGGGGCAGGGGGCACCCAAAGACACACAAGTTGAATTTTTTTAGCCGTGTGCGGTGCCCCCTTCACAGAATCACACCTCGGTCGTACCGTCGCGGAGCTTAGGCGAAGCCCTGCGCCGGTGAACACATCATATCCGTCACCACGCCGTCGTGCTGACGAAACTCTCCCGTGAAGCTCAACTGGATCAAGAGCTCGTGGGACGTCATCAAGCTGAACGTGTGCTGAACGCGGAGGTACCGTACGTTCAGTGCTTGATCGGTTGGATCGCGAAGAAGTTCGACAACATCAACCGCGTCACTTGACGCTTCCGCTCCCGGTCTACGAGGGTACGTAGACACACTCTCCCCTCTCGTTGCTATGCATCTGGTAGATAGATCTTGCGTGATCGTAGGAAAATTTTAAAATACTACGTTCCCCAACAAGTCCTTCATGGACAATGACCATGTTGGGATAGACAAGGTTGCTTCTTCGTGGGTGGAGCCCTCCGTGGACTCGCACAACCGTTACCCTTCCTGGGTTGAAGTATCCATCAACATGGATGTACGATAGCACCACCTATCGGAACCATGCCAAAAACTCCGCGTCTCCATTGTGTTTGCATACTCCAATCTCCTCCCTTTACTTTCTCGCAAATGCTTTATTTACTCTTTCCGCTGCCTATACTCGTGCCATGCATGCTTGAAATGTATTGTGAGTGCTTTAACATGTGGTAAATTCAACCTTAACTTGTAGAAATTAAAATCTGCCAACTTTCCTTGTTAAGGGTCTAATCACCCCTCTAGACCCCTCTTCTCGATCCTTCAAATGGTATCAGAGCATTGGTCTCCATTGCTTTGGTTTAATCACCATTAGAGGAAGATGGATGAATCTACGTTTGGGAGTCTTAGACATAGAGTGCCTATTCTTAATGGGGAGTTTTATGGTTCATGGAAAATGAGATGCTTGAGATATTCAATGAATATAATTTGAACGTGTATATTCTTAGCCCTTATGTGCTTCCCATTTATCCTTTGCATCCAACCCCCGATGAGTATCTTGACATGGTTCGCAATGTTAGAACAATTGATCTTATCATTAGAGGATCGCTAGAAATTTGCTTATATGCTTACCTACCTTTGAATTTGCATATACTATATGGATATCTTGGAGAAACATTCCCAAATTATTCCTTGAAAAATCTTGATGAAATTCTTCATAAGTCCATTGCTTTCCAAAAGATGAATCCTAGTGATCCCAAGTTTGATGAATGCTTTTTTGACCTTTGTGATCTTATACGTGCTAAAGGTGATGTTGGAATCATTAGTGGCATTGTCACGGAGAGAATAAGAATTCACAAACTTGCACATTGTCGTGATGGTATATCTAATAATTGACTTGATCTAGGTGGTGATCACGCACATGATAATGTTGAGCATGGCTATTATGATGAAAATGAAAAGAGCGACATCAAATTTGAGAAGACTATGAGGAATCTTTATCTCATGGAAAATCTTTGCAATTACACATTCGGAGGAAAGGAATGGGTTCTCAATAGTGGTTTTACCGATCACACGACCGGAGATAAAGACATGTTCCAAGAGCTTGACAAAAACGATGGTCCTCGTAAGTATGTAACTTTTGGAGACAAATCCAAGAGTAAGGTACTTAGCCTTTGTAAGGTGGCCATATCCAATGACAACTCTGTTCAAAATGTTATGCTTGTTGAATCTCTTGGCTACAATCTTCTTTCTGTATCTAGACAAGCTGACTTTGGTCTCAATGTTCTATTTACCGAAGTAGATTGCCAATTGTTTCGTCGAGATAATCATAATATGGTCTTTACCGGTATTCATAGAGGTGATCTATACATTGTTAAGTTCACTAAGACAACCCAACCTCGTACTTGTTTGATTTCTAAATCTTCTAAAGTATGGTTATGGCATAGAAGATTAGCTCATGTTGGCATGAGAAATCTTTATAAACTTATTAAAGGTGATCATATCCTTGGCGTTAAAGATGTTGTATTTGACAAGGATATACTTTGTAGTGCTTGACAATCAGGAAAACAAGTTGGAGGAAGTCATCCCCTGAAGAACATCATGACCACAAGAAGACCACTTGAGCTGCTTCATATGGATCTCTTCGGTCCCAACGGTTATAAGAGCCTTGGTGGTAACTCTTTCAGTTTGGTCATTGTTGATGATTTTTCTAGATTTACATGGGTGTTCTTTCTTGATGACAAATTACAGGTCCAAAAGATCTACAAGAACTTCACTAGGAAGGCCCCAAATCAGTTTGAGGTGAAGATCAAGAAGGTTCAAAGCGATAACAGAACGGAGTTCAAGAACGCAAATGTGGATACCTTTCTTGACGAAGAAGGGATTTCACATGAGTTCTCAGCTACGTACATACCTAAACAAAATGGAGTTATTGAGAGGAAGAACCGGACACTTATTGAGATGGCAAGAACGATCTTGACGAATACAAGACGCCAAGACACTTTTGGGCATAAGCGGTTGAGATGGCTTGTCAAGCTACGAATCGACTATATCTCCACAAGCTTCTCGACAAAATGGCGTACGGGCTACTCACCGGTAACAAACCTCAAGTTGGATACTTTCGAGTATTTGGCTCAAAATGCTACATTCTTGATAAGTATCGTCGTTCAAAATTTCCTCCTAAATCACATGAAGGTTTTCTACTCTGTTACAACTCAAACTCTCACACTTACCGTGTCTAGAACAATTTCACCCGAAAGGTTGACGCGATTGTAGATGTGAAGTTTGATGAATCTAACGGCTCGCAAGTAGAGCAACTGCCAATTGATGTAGGAGACAAAGACCCCTACGAAGCAATTCAAGATCTATCTATTGGGAAGATCCATCCAACAAGAGCTGAAAGAGAGCACTTCATCCATTGAAGTGGGAGCCTCAACTTCACATCAAGGTGAACCACAAGTTGACATGGAGGCATCCACAAGTGGAACATGTCAAGACGAATGGAATTAGGAAGTACACCAAGATGTTCCACCTCAACCTCCTTCTCCACCTCCACAAGGGAACAACAACACCAACAACAATGAAGAAGAAGATAATGATGATGATGTTCCACTACAACCCAAGCAAAAGCTCTCACAGGTTAGAGCACGAGTCTCAAGAGATCATCACGTTGAACAAATCTTTGATGACATCACAATCGGGAGAATCACTCGCTCTAAAGATCCTTTGGCTAACTTTTGTAAACATTACTCATCCATTTCTAGCATTGAACCTATGAAGGTAGAATAAGCTCTTGATGATCCCAATTGGATAAATGCTATGCACAAAGAGCTACACAACTTCGAAAGGAATCAAGTATGGACATTGGTTGAGAAGCCCAATGATGATCAAAATGTCATTGGAACTAAGTGGGTGTTTCGAAATAAGTAAGATGAAGATGGAAAAGTTGTACGCAACAAGGCCCGTCTCGTCGTACAAGGCTACACTCAAGTCGAAGGTATGGACTATGGTGAGACATATGCCCCCGTTGCTAGACTTGAGTCCATTCACATTTTACTTACTTCTGCCAATCATCATGCTATCACTTTATACCAAATGTACATTAAAATTGCTTTTCTCAACAATGAAATTGAGGAAGAAGTTTATGTTGAACAACGACTTTGTTAATCCCAAGAAACCTAATCATGTTTACAAACTTGAAAGAGCTCTTTATGGTCTCAAACAAGCTCCTGGAGCTTGGTATTAATGCTTGCCTAAGTTTCTTATTAAAAAGGCTTTGAAATTGGGAAGATTGATTCTATTCTTTTCACCAAAAGGGTTGATGGAGAATTATCCATGTGCCAAATTTAAGTGGATGATATCATATTCGGTTCTACCAACCCTCATTTTAGTGAAAAGTTTGGAAGGTTGATGTCGGAGAAGTTTGAGATGTCTATGATGAGTGAACTTAATTTTTTCCTTGGATTGAAAATCAAACAAACTAAGGAAGGTACAATTGTCTCACAAACAAAGTAAACCAAGGATCTCTTCAAAAAGTTCAACATGCAAGAAAGCAAAGGTATGAAAACTCCCATGCCTACTAGTGGACATCTTGACTTGACGAAACATGGCAACCCAGTTGACCAAAAGGTTTACTGATCTATGATTAGTTCATTATTATATCTTTGTGCCTCCCGTCATGATATTATTCTAAGTGTGTGCATGTGTGCACGATATCAAGCGTCTCCAAAAGAATGTCATCTTAAGGCCGTGAAAAGGATAATGAGATACTTAATTCATTCACCAAACTTTGGCATTTGGTATCCTAAGAGGCCGTCTTTTGATCTTGTTGGCTATCACGACTAAAACTATGCCGATGAAAAGGTTGATAGCAAGTTCACTCGAGTACTTGTCAATTTCTTGGTAGATCCCTTGTCTCTTGGTCCTCCAAGAAACAAAACTAGGTATCCTTATCCACCGTCGAAGCGGAATACATTGCCGCCGGATCATGTTGTGCTCAATTACTTTGGATGACCCAAACTCTTAAAGATTATGGGATATATGTGAAACATGTTCCATTGCTTTGTGACAATGAAAGTGCTATTAAGATTGCTCACAATCCCGTGCAACATTCTTGAACTAAGCATATTGAAGTTCATCATCATTTCATTCGTGACCAAGGAGATATCAATCTTAATCATGTGCATACCGATAATAAATTAGCGGATATATTCACTAAACCTCTTGATGAAAAGATATTTTGCCGTTTGAGAGGTGAACTGAATATAATTTATGCCTCAAACTTGGAATAGAAATTCCATTTGGATACATGCAAGGCATGAGCCTTTGTGACTAATCCTTGATATATCTCTTATGATGATGATCATTTATCTTGGATATATATTTGCACCCTTGTATGTTATGTAACTCTTTTAGGTACATGGACAAGCCCTAGTCCATGAGATTGCATATCACTCACATCTTGAGCAATCTCTACATCACCAAGTATCTATGCTTTGGTTGTTGAAATCAAGGAAGCATGAAACCAATCAACATATTCTTTGACAATATTTATATGATGAATTTCACTCTAGTCTACTTGGCTACACAAGTGCTATTCCTTGCAAAACTAACCCATGTAGGAAGATGAACTTCAACTCCAAAGGATGCTCCCAACTCTTGATGGATTACATCAATCTCGAGCATTCAACATAAGTTAAACTACATGATAAAGATCAACACCAACCCAAGGTATGTCATTCCATCTTAGAGAAGCTTTACTCCAAGTCATGAGCTAAAGCAACTCAACAAGATGTGAGTATATCAAGACGATTAAATGAAAATTTGCAACCCCATTTTGAGCTTAAGATATAAGTATGACCTATGATCAAGTGTTTTCACTTGACTCCTAAGTCAATATACTCTAACATAGGTGACTATGTTGCCGACCATCTCTAGATGAAGTTCTCTAGTGTTTATAACTCTTAATGTGCATTTTCTTTGCATTTCTTCTTACTATTGTGTTTTCCTTCTATTTCCAAAAAAACTTCATTTGGATTCTCTTTGTTTATATTCTTTTCTAATTTTACCTATCCAACAAATTCATTGAAAATCTTTATGCAAATTCCTTGAAAATCCTTGTGAATTTTTATTTCCAAATTGAGCTGAGTTGAAAAAATAGATCTTCTCTAGTGAACTCGGCTCAACCGATTTCAGCCTATCGGCCACACCAAAATACAAGTTCTACCATGTAGTTCATCAATTCAACCAAAATGGACTCACTCGGTCTCACTGATGAGCACCTTCAGTGACTCTTCTATCTCGGAGTTATCGGTTGAAACAAATCGGCGCCACCGATTTTGCTAATAAGAAAACCTTTTTTCATCTTCTATTGTACATTTTCATCAGCTCCACTTAATGATTTTTTTCCTCTGTGTGCATCTTGAGCTGCATTCTGCCTTCGTTGTGTCTCTCCAGGACCATTCTCACATGGCTCATATCCCTGAAGGACCCTTCTTGGAAATTGATGCCAAAGGGGGGGGGGGAGATCTCTTTGAGAGATAGAGCACATCAAAGCTTATCCTCATAAAAACCCTTCTCAGAAAGGAAGAGATATGCAATGTTATAAGAGGAGAGGAGTCACATGTCTTTAAGAGGGGAAAGACATGTTAGTATTTGTTTTGAGATATTCTTTTTGGATAATTTTTGCTCTGATGTTAGCTCACCCTATCTTCTTCCATAATCCAATGTCAGATTCAGGAGAAAAAAGAGTCCATGTTCAAGGGGAGAAAAATCCTTAGAGCTTATTGCAAATCTTTAAGTCCTTGGGGACATGTCTATATCTGAAATAAGTACTCACTCTATGATAATCACCTATTACATGTCAGCCCAGTCTTGGTAATCTTGTGGATCCTGAAATCCTTTTTGTTTGAAGCCTTCTTGTGTTATTTAACCTTGTTTTCTCAAGTTTGCTTCTCCAAGAATCAGCTCAAAGACAATAAGGTAAGTATATGCATCACACTCACGTGCATGGTAATCTCTTGCCTTTGCACATATTCTTTGCAACAGAGAACCATGTATATGAAGATGGATGTCACATTATTCCTGCTCTAATGCATATGGCCAAGATACTTGTAACTCATTACTTACTCTGTCATGTTGTGCATTCACATGTTGTTCAAATTCTATTATTATATGATTGCACACTTGTGCTCATGCAAGTTACATTTTCTTGCAAAACTCAAGTTACTACTCTTTGAATCATTTACTTGTAACTTTGATGTATGTTGTCATCAATTACCAAAAAGGGGGAGATTGAAAGCACAAGTGCTCCCTGGGTGATTTTGGTAATTGATGTCATCATATCTCTTGTTTTTTTGCGAATGAACATATCTCTTGTTGGACTAATAGTTTTATCTAGTACATTTAAGGAAAGTTCATCAGTGGCATGGTAAGGACAAGAGGATGTGGAACCCCTTCAAAATTCTAAGTACAAAGATTGGCAAAAGCTCAAGGCTCTTCATTTCGTTTTTGTGATCCAAGATCACTTTGAGTCCATAGGAAAGCCAATACTATTAAAAGAGGATGAGGTGTCGCTTAATGATCTAGTTGCTCAAGTGCTTAGTGATATTGCTCCAAAACCCTCAACCACTTTCTCCATCCAAATATTTCCAAACGCTACTTCCAAACTTGGACATACCGATATTTCCTACCCGGCGCCACCGAGTTCATTTGACACAGCCATTGCCAGAAATCCTAACAAATTGGTCCGACCGATACGCATCTCGGTCTCACTCAGATTTCCTTGCCAAAGCACTATGATTTGGATTCACTTCGGTCTCGCCGAATTTACGCAATCGGTCCCACCGTGTAACATCCCAATTTTCAATTTGGGTGTTTATAACTAGATCATTCATATGCATCCATCATTTATGCATTTTTGTCTCATTGATTTTTATTTGAATTATACCCAAGGGACTTTGAGCAAATCAAGGACCAAATGAGAGAGTTGGAAGTTTCCCTAAAGACCACTTTTGATATTCTCAAAGTGGGGTTTTGGATCAAATTTGGTTCCACCAAATATCAATTCCATTATTTCAAAAATAAATAAAATAAAGAGAGAAGATAAAAGGACTTCTTCAAAACATATAAAAGAAATATTGGAAATTGAATTTGGAATCATAGTATATTTATTTGGTTTTATTTGCAAAATTATTTTTATGCAAAAAAATTAGCATAGAAAAATATTTGTTTTTAAATTTTCCATTTAGGCCCAGAAAAATGTTCACCTAAACCCATTTAATTAGGAGGGAATTATGTGATTTTTCTGATATTTTTAATCTTTATTTTATATTTGTTTTGATGATTTATCGTTTCTGTAAAACAAAAACAGAAAAAACGTTTTAAAGAAAAAAAGGGAAGGGGCAACCCACCGACCGGGCCAGCCCAGCCCTGCCGCGAGCGTTTGCGCCCGAAACGCCTCCGCACCGCCCGCCCGCTCGCTCCTTCGCCCGCACGTCGCCACGCCGTGCCACCGACAGGTGGGACCCACCTGTCAGGTCCATCTTCCATCCCCAACCGGACTCCGCCACCCGCACGACGTCGAGCGCCACCACCGTATCCAAGCCGGACTCCTTCCTAGCATTGCCCCTCACCCAAGCCTCGCCCCCCTGTAAAAGCCGAGGCCCCAGCCCCTTTTTTCCCCTTGACCGAAGCCGTCGAAGCCCCGCACCACACTCGCCGGAGTTCCGCCTCCGATGAGATCCACCGCCGCTGCCCTCGATCGCCGTCGTCCCCACCCTCGAATCCGCCGCTCAACACCGCGCCTCCCGGTCTACTCCGCCGTCGCCGCCGAGCCCCGGAGCCGCCGTCCCGTTTGAGCCCGAGCCGCCGCTGCCGTCTTCCGCGCCGCTGATGTCTACTACGCAACCTTCTTCTTGTAGACTCATCTTGGGCCTCCAAGCGCAGAGTTTTGTAGGACAGTAGCAAATTTCCCTCAAGTGGATGTCCCAAGGTTTATCAATCTGTGGGAGGCGTAGGATGAAGATGGTCTCTCTCAAACAACCCTGCAACCAAATAACAAAGAATCTCTTGTGTCCCCAACACACCCAATACAATGGTAAATTGTATAGGTGCACTAGTTCAGTGAAGATATGGTGATACAAGTGTAATATGGATGGTAGATATAGGTTTTTGTAATCGGAAAATATAAAAACAGCAATGTAACTAATGATAAAAGTGAGCACAAACGGTATCACAATGCTTGGAAACAAGGCCTAAGGTTCATACTTTCACAAGTGCAAGTTCTCTCAACAATGATAATATAATTGGATCATATGACAATCCCTCAACATGCAACAAAGAATCACTCCAAAGTTCGTATCGTGGGGAACATAAGATGAAATTGCTTGTAGGGTACGAAACTACTTCAAAGTTATTCTTTCTGATCAATCTATTGGGCTATTCCTATAAGTTTCACAAACAGCCCTAGAGTTCGTACTAGAATAACACCACATGACACACATCAATCAACCCTAATGTCATCTAGATACTCCAATGTCACCACAAGTATCCGTGGGTCAATTATACGATATGCATCACACAATTTCAGATTCATAATATTCAATCTAACACAAAGAACTTCAAGAGCATCCCGAGATTTCTACCGGAGAAAGGAATATGAAAACGCGTTCCAACCCCTATGCATAGATTACCCCAATGTCACCACGGGAATCCGCAAGTTGATAACCAAGACATACATCAAGTGGATCAATAGAACATCCCATTGTCACCATGGATATCCTATCGCAAGACATACATCAAGTGCTCTCACATCCAAAGATTCAATCCGACATAACAAAACCTCAATTTAAAAGACTCAATTCATCACAAGGTAGAGAGGGGGAGAAAGACCATATAATCGAACTATACTAACAAAGCTCGCGGTACATCAAGATCGGGCCAAATCAAGAACGTGCGCGAGAGAGAGAGTGAGATCAAACACATAGCTACTGGTACATACCCTCAGCCCCGAGGGTGAACTACTCCCTCCTCGTCATGGAGACCACCGGGATGATGAAGATGGCCACCGGTGATGGTTTCCCCCTCCGGCAGGGTGCCAGAATGGGTTCCCGATTGGTTTTTCGTGTCTACAGAGGCTTGCAGCAGTGGGACTCCCGAACTTGGTTTCTTT
The DNA here is from genome assembly GCA_902687465.1 of Secale cereale. Taxonomy (NCBI): domain Eukaryota; kingdom Viridiplantae; phylum Streptophyta; class Magnoliopsida; order Poales; family Poaceae; genus Secale; species Secale cereale. The sequence continues at coordinate 153,531,395 of LR738709.1, forward strand.
TCGGGGATTTATGTATTTATAGGAATTTTTGGTGTCGACAACAAGTCAGGGGGTCCACGAGTCGACAACAAGGTAGGGGCGCGCACTAGGGGGGTGGGCGCGCCCTCACCCTTGTCGTTGACCCGCGACTCTTATGGCCCAACTCTTGTGCTTCGGGGGCTTCTTCTGGTCCACAAAAAATCACCGTAAATTTTCAGCTCGTTTGGACTCCGTTTGATATTCCTTTTCTGTAAAACTCAAAACAAGGAAAAACAGAAACTTGCATTGGGCTCTAGGTTAATAGGTTAGTCCCAAAAATAATTTAAAACAACATATAAATGCATATAAAACATCCAAAACAAATAATATAATAACATGGAACAAGCAAAAATTATAGATACATTGGAGACGTATCAGCCACCGACGCCGCCCGCCGCCGCGGTAAGACCCCCACCGTACGATCTAAGATCTACGACCGAGATTAGATAGGTTTATTATTCTTATTTTCAAACCAGTATGATCTATTTAGCGAACGTTCGTCGTATTAATCCCCACAACGAACACTTTCGGCCGGTAGCTTTCTGCCATGTGGCCAGGGACCTAGTGGTAATGTTTTTTCCAGTTTAGTCGCTGTTTTTCAAACGCTCACAACTTTTTAACCGTTTGTTCAAATTAAACTAAACCAACGCCAAATTTTCATCATGATTCCATCTATCCAGAGAACCAAACTAAAAATATTTTTGAAGTTTTAAAAGTTGGTTTAAAATAGATTTGAATTTCAACTTCTTTAGGCCATAACTTGAGTTTCGTAAATCCGATTTAGTTGATTCTTTTTGCAAATCGAAGCTCTTGACATATACTTTATGTTAAGATCTAAATCACACAATGTTGCTACTATTAAAAATTGTGTTCTCTAAAAAGTTTTATTCGGTTGGTTTTGGAGTTTTCATAAGTCTTTTCTTCGATTTCTCTTTGACTTTTTGCTTGTGTGCTTATATATGTTATTGTTTGTTACGATAGATCATCCGGAGTCCGAAGCTTGCTACTACGAATCCATAGAGTTTAACGATCGTCAGCAAGGAAAGTTACACTTTGATCATACTTTTCAATACCAAGTTTTTACTATACATTAGATTCACCCTCAAGGATTGCTTGAGTAGGATTGGGAACATGTGGTTATGCTATGTAGTTTATGTGGTAGGAACCTATGACTTTGATCACCAAAGACTATTCGTTATTTTACATGTTGCTTAGGCATGCTCGTAGACGGGGATTGGTATGTGAGATTCATGCAAGTTATGAGAGACATAATAACTAAGGGATATTTTAAGGTGGTCACATTAAAACAACTCTGGGTGGAATGGTTGGGGCACCTGGAGAATCCAGTGTTGTCCTAGGGGATCCCGGAGGACCCATGTGATCACCCTACGGAATGCCACCCAGGCTCAAAGGGACCATATGACATTTCATGCCTAGAAACTTTCGTGTGCAGCCAAAAGACATTATGGGCTCTGGCATAGTTGAGTAAGTTGTATGCCCTCTTTTAGTGGTAGACTTGTTGATGTAGGGGGAAGTAGGTGTACCGGTCTACCAGAGTTTAGAGGAAATACTTTAGAAAGGCTATGTCTTGATCTTTCGATCATGGAGGTGGTAGAGTCTTTTGGGGAAAAGTGTGCAAACCTCTGCAAGGTGTACAAACTAATCATGGTTAGTCGTGTCCCTGGTTATGGACAACTTGAGTATATGGAAGTGAATTGTTTGTTGATCTCATCACTCTATTTAATGAAATTGTTGGGTTATCAATAACTTGGAGATTTTGGGATTGAGTTGGAGGAACCTTCTCAATATTGGTATTTTAAGCTAGTAGTAAATAAAAAAAATCTTCCTTTGTTGTAGGGAAGAATTAGTTTTATGCAAAAATTGAACTTATAGCCTCCACCAGCCAAATATGCATGTAGTGACAGATATTGTTCATCGTTATGCTATAGTATGACATTGCCAGCATATTCCATGTGCTGGCCTACACGGCTGCAACGTCTCATGTTACATAGTTTTCTGACGAGGATTAAGGTGCGATAGGTCATTGTTTTGCACCCAGTTTTACTGTGGAGTTAGATGGACTCATTTATCTTTGAAGCTTTCGCACTATTTTATTTAGTTGGCCTTCAGCCATATTTTTGTAACAAATACTCTTTATGAGGACCTCGATGTAATAAGTGTGTGATTGAAGTCTGTTATAAATCCTCAAGTACCGTGTGTGTCAGCATACCGATCCAGGGATGACACTTAAGCATAGAGACTTCAATCCATTGGGATCGGGTCGCTACAAGATGGTATCTGAGCACAAGTTGACTGTAGGACGCGACCACTAGGAATGGAAAAGCCATATGATGCTCTTACCTATTCATTTCTGATCCTTCTCTATTTCCACAATATAGACGTCGAACCCCAGGAACAAGTTTGCTCAACCTGATGATAACACACCCTTCGGACGACACATGAAGGAAGTCGTGAAGTATCTGAATATCGGCCTGCCTAGCTTCATCAGAACCTTCACTGCAACCTTGCCGAAGGAGGAGCGCTGGAGGATCGGAGTTTGCATCTCTGGAAGGACCTTTGCATGAACTACTAAGCCTATCGAGTTTACCTTGGATGCACCAAGTTGGAGCTTAGGATGGAGTATGGCCACACACATCACCTTTGACGCGTTTGTGAGGTGTACAACAAGGATCTTCAAGACACCGTCTATAGGATATGTGGACACCGGGATGACCAATGGGAAATGGTCCGCACCAGGAAAGATTAGTCTATCCCGTCATACATACTGGATATGGACCAACACATTCACCAATATGAAAATCAGATGTGCGCTACCATGAAGAAAACCAAGAAGCCAATGATTCGGAATATCGAGCAGGAGGATGAAATCAAGGAAATCCGCGATGGATATGAAGAGGAAATTTGTGTGCTACTCGAGAAGTATGAAGACCTGAAGAAGAAGCTAGGAGTAAGCAAGGAGAAGCTGGACCAGCACTGGTACGCGTCAGTGCTATACTAACGGTTTTTAACCCCTTTCCGCGACGGCATTTGGAACCGTCGCCTAGTGAGTGTGGGCGATAGTGGGTCCTTTCCACACGACATAGAAACCGTCGAGGATATGGAGCAATGATCCAGAGGCCTTCCCAAACGTAATCGTGTACGATGTAACACACACTAAATTCTTTCGCACGTGTGGGATCGGTGATTTAACATTTCTAATGACGCAGTGAAAGCAGATGGCGTGTCATAATTAATCGTTTGGGAAATAGTATGTAAGGCATACGGGCCAACATATGAACTGTGTGCGACATGTGCCCCATCACACACGAGTTTTCTGTGTAACCCGTCTGTCATGCAAGACTCCATCGCACACGTTTCCCAACAATTACCGTCTGCGATAATGTTCTATCACAAACGGTTCAGGAGCCCCTTCGCACACATAAAAGTGCTGTAGACCGTTTGTGATTTGTTGTGTATCACCGACGGTTGCAGCAAGAGTGACGTGTGCTTTTCGTTTGGGATACCACACGTTTCCTGAAAGAATTATGACTGGGATTGTATTTTACATTGGGCATGGTTGACTCCAAGTTCTCGTTTGCGATAACACGATATCACAAATGGTTCCGGAGACCCTACGCACACATAGTAGCGCTGCAAATCGTTTGCTACTGCTGTGTATCACCGACGGTTCCACTATGATTGACGTATGCTTTCCGATGTGGATCGCACACACTCATTTAGTTGAACCATGTGCGGAGCAATTGCCAGGTTAAAACAAAAATATCCCATTTTGATTCGGCATGCAAAAAGCAAATTTGCCACAATATTCAATTGAATAAATAAACAAAAATATCTGATTTTGAATCGGCACACAAAAAGCAAATTCGTCACAATATTAAATTGAACAAATAAACAAAAATATCCCATTTTGAATCGGCACGCAAAAAGAAAATTCAGCACAATATTCAATTGAACAAATAGTGTCCACAGGAAGAACATTCATCAGATTTCGCAACAATTGCAATTGAACATATGGTAGCTAAATTCCAATAATTTGTCCACACATATATGCATTACATAATTAATCATAGTGTACGAAATACGAAGACCTCATCAAATGGAAAACAATGGATCCATGCACATATGTTTAGCAGCTAACTCTTAATAAATGTTTCAGGAGAACGCATGCTGAAACCTTCATTATCACCAGTGGGATTGATGTGATTCAGGAAGAAGTCGCTGATAAATCTCCGAACAATCAGCAATTCACCAGCCGGGAGCGATTCAGGGGTCCTCGGTTTTAAGATGAGCTGCAATATTTTTATGATCAGAATGTGCCATATGAGTGGAGTAGAAGATATTAATTAAGATAGACTTACTGGTACTAATTCGCGAGGATCATCACAACTATCAACAGATTTGCGGATGGTGATCATGTGTCTACAAACATAGTATCCACAAAGGTTGGTCCCTGCTTCTTGCTGAGGACACTAATTTTTTTATACAGAATTAGTCATGTGTTAGATGTATTATTTTTTCATGACTAATTATGTGTTAGATGTAGACAGGTTGGTCCCGGTGTTAGATGTATTATTTTTATTTGAAAAAAATAGAAAGAGGTGTATTTAGAAGCTTGAACATTTGACTAGCGTAAGAAAATGTATTTGCAGACTGTTGGATAAGTTTTCCGAAAATAACGGATTTTGGTGTGTTACCGGAGAAACGATCTCGTGTTGTAGAGGTAGTTCCCTCTTGAACAGGTTCCCTGGTTAAGTTTTCCACAATGCGAGCACATTACAAATGAAGATGAATTTTTACAACATCAATTATTGAACCAGATATGAATGCAAATTAATTTCAACATCATAGAATTCAATACATATCCATAAATTGCTGTAGATTCGTCAGATCCTGAGCGTTTGCTGACTCTCTGAGAGAATCGATGTAGTAAACTGTGTTCTTGTTTGGAAAAATGAATACCAATATACAGTGATTGCTACATATTAAGAAAGCCATGAACTTACGAATTATGTCGAAATCTGAAAGACAATCAATGTATGTGTGGTTGTTTACTTGACTTACCGTTCATGATATGGCCAGAGAAATGATTCTGCATGGGACGTGTTTTCGAAGTGATGTACGACCGTGTTAACGGCCTAGTCCTGTAGGTCCTTACCATGTATTGTTGTGCCATTTTCTAATTCAGGATCTATGAAATACATAATCTCCCTTTTTCTTCTCTGTGCGTTCAATCCCCTAAGAGGAATAAAATGCAGTTAGCTGTTTATCATTTATAGCCTTGTATGGAGAAGTTGATCAAAGTTTGTTAAGTACATACAAAATCAGGCATCTAACAAGAGTGGCATTGAGCTCGTTGAAGTTGAAGAAGTCCTCAGAACTCACATTGATGGAACCAGCATCATGTAGAAAATGATCTCTGTTGTATTGGACTAGCAAACCATGATGACATGCTGGCATTTGATCCATGCAATATTCATGTCACTCACGGCAACTGGAGCCGCACTCATCAAAGTATTCGCCAATGAGAAATGGATGGCCATGGACGTAATTGCATGCTTCAAGTACGTCTGCTTTACTTTTAGCAAGCAACAAACCTACTTCTTCAGCATCCATGTCGTCAGAAATAATATTACTCCCTGATTCGAACAACCTGCTATTAATTTGGTTCTGTGCGATGAGTGCTTTAATTAAGAGGCAATCATTCTCTTTCCTTTTCACTCTCCCGCCGCGCTTCCTCGTGGGTGTAGCCTTTTTGGCCACTTCCTTGTTGGTACTTGAAGCATTTCTGGTAGAACGTCTGGTTTGCTGCAAGGTAGACTGTCGAGCAGACAGTGAAGCTTCCACAGACGGCTTAGCAGATAGTTTATCTATGCTGGACCGCTGAGTTGGCGGTGCTGCCATGACAGACTGCTCGGCTGTAGGAGCAGAGACATCGAACTGCTGACCATTCGTTGAAGCTATGTCGGGTTTCTGTACATGTGGTGCCAACTTGTCGGTGTGCTGAGGAGGACGTGCCAACGCGTTGGTTTGCGGAGCAGGAAGTGTTGACACATTGGTATGCTAATCACGCGACTACGGACCGACGAACTGATGAGCAGTTGGTTCTGGACCTACAGACTGCTTAGCAGGTGGTTCCGAAGCATCAGACTGCTTAGCAGTCCGTTCCACAAGGTTGGTCTGCTGAGCATGTGTTAAAGTTGGGTTTCCCTCCGCTGTTTCAGCGACCGTCGTCTAAATCGGTGGTGTGTCTTCAGCAGTTGTAGGCCTTGCCACTAGATGCTTTGGGGCGGAGGATGACATAGCTTGTACGCCACAAAGTTAGGCCGGCTAATCACAGGTTGATGCATCAGCTGTCGGATTGCGGGTATTAGGTTGTTTGGGGGAAGCACGCGAGAGCTGCTGTGGCAAGGAGAGCGTCACCAGTTGAGGGGCGACATTGGTTGCTCTTGGCGGGGCTTCAGGGATCTCATCGATTAACTCTATTTCCTTTTGTGGCCACTGGATGTGATGTAATAGTGTTTCTCCCAAGGTCATTTGCTCATCGAAGTCTCCTAGGACATTGTTCAGGGAAAATTAAATCCAGGCTTTACTTCAGTCACGTAGCACTTCACACAACCCAACTTCAATGGCACATTGTCCAACAAGAGGCCATCTTCCAAGAAGGGTGGGCAAACCCAGGCTGTTGCACATTTTAATGTACCTTCATAATGTGTAAGCAAGCCCTTAAGTCTGTCTTTCATTCCAGATAGATCCGATATAGCATCATCACAAGCAGATGTAGTCTCAGTGTCGCTGGGGTCAGCTGATGCACAACTACTCTTGTGCGTTGTTGTCGCGCAACAAGCAGCATCCTCCATGCCCGCCTCCCCTCCCATCTGCTGGCTATCTGTCAGTGTTAGAGTCTTCTGCATCATCCTTGACTCCTCAATATCCTTTCGAACAGTCGGATACATGTCCTTCCTCGACCTTTCATACAATGCATTCTGCTTCATTTCACTCCTCGCTTTTTTCATGCTGAGCCTCTCTTATTTGCTGAGTGTGAAAGCCCTCTTGTGCGGGTCATTAACACCTATACCCCTTGCACGACCAAGGGTCTCTATTGTTTCCGGAGCAATGGACAAAATGTCACATGGCCCTGAGTTCCTATAGAACCTTCCAGGGATCTTGGAAGCCTCTAACGTCACTTGATACAGTTCTTCATCATGTTATTTTTAAAGTAATAAGTTTCATCATCACGCCTCCTTGCACGTGCTCGCAAGTAGTCTCTGGCGCGTTGGCCCCTAATTTCACTAAAGGCCGGTTCCCCACCCGCTGCTACTACTTATTTGTCCTCCTGGTCCCATATCGGTTTCATGAAGTAGTATCCTAGCACACCCATACAATGGGGGTGTATGTTCTTCTTCTGAAGTTCCGATTGCTTGAAACTCTTCTCAGCAAAATCTTTAGTTGCCCTGATGTAGCGACCAGACCTCAAACAGTCTGATCTCTGTGCATCAGTGTCATCCCTGGATCAGTAATGCTGACACACACAGTACTTGACGGATTTATAACAGAGTAGCAATCACACACTTATTACATCGATAGTCCAACGAAGAATTTATTATAATAAATATGGCTAAAGGCCATCTAACACGATAACAGTGGAAGGCTTGGAAGATAAGTGAGTCCATCAACTCCAACGGCATCACTGAGTATAGAACCACGACCTAAAAGGCACCTTACTCGTCATCTGAAAATTCTGCAACATGAAACGTTGCAGCCCGAAAACGGGTCAGCACATGGAATATACTGGCAAAGTAACACAAGAGAGTGCAATGAAAGTAAGGCTATACTACATGCAATATGGCTGGTGGAAAGCTCTATGGTTACAGTTTTTGCGTAAAGCCAGTTTTTCCCTACTTCAAAGAAGTAGATTTTAAATTAACTATCATGGTAGTTGAAACATCGTTGAGAAGATAGACATCCTCACAACCCCAATTAAAGTTCATCATTAAACCCAACAATATTAAATTAGAGTAACATGATGAGATGCACATGATATCCAAGTACTAGATACTCAAGACGTCCGCAACCGGGGAGACGGCTAATCATGATCAGTTTGTACACTCTGCAGAGGTTTGTGCACTTTTCCCCACAAGACCCGATCTCCTCCGTTCGATTTCTCGCACTGCATGATGTTTTAGAAACGGATGACCGAGACACAGTCTTTCAGAAGCGCTAGCACCTACGACCGGGTGAACCGTACCAACCTACATCCCCTACATCTGCTAGTTCATCACTGTAGATGTTCGCACGACTTACTCATACTATGCTAGAGCCCATAATAGCATTGTGGCTGCACACGGAAGTTTCTAGTATGAATAATCTCATGATCCCTTTGAGCCTGGGTGGCGGTCCGAAGAAAAACAGGCAATCCCTGGAATACCCAGATGCCTCAATCCACCCAGATGTGTATTAATGTTGCCACCTTAAGTTGAACCATTTATTAACAAACTCACATCTGTCATGGATTTCACTCACCCAATCCACGTCTACGAGCATAGCATGTCCTAACAGCAAACGTAGAAGTAACTCGCAAAGGTTTGAATATAATGCAGGTAATAGGTACTACCTCAATCTACTTCCCAGTCCCACAAATTAATAGATCCTACTCATGCAATCTGTGAGGGTTTGAGTAATGCAATGAAAACTGGGTAATTGAAAAGTATGATCAAAGTGTTACTTGCCTTGCTGATGATCCGCAAAACCTAGAGACTCAAAGTAGCAAGCGGCGCACTCCGGGTACTCTATCGCAATCAAACAAGCACACAATAAGTACTTAACTAATGCACGGGTAAAACTCAAATAAGAGATCTAACCAGAAAGTTCAACTTAAGAACTCCGGTTTGCAAAAAGAATCATCTCGAAAGAAGCAACGAAACTCTAACTGCGAAAGAAACGAGCTCCGGTTACTAATTGGCCTAAAGTCAAATTTTACAGTAGTCAAAACTTTGTTCAAGTTGATTAAACATAAAGAGGGCATCGAGACGAAGATCTGGGATTTTGAATCACCTAATTCCGACTCTCGAGCGAAAAGAAAAACGAAAAACAAAATCAGGGCAGAAATCGCGATCGGAATAATCGTGGATAAATACCCCGAAAAAGAAAAATGAACGAACATGCTAACGAACGAACGTTCGCTGTCTGCGGCTAACTGACGAAAACCGTTCGTTAAAACAAACGTACGGACGAACGTCCGCTAAATAACTAAACTGACGAAAACCGAACCGATCTAATCTAATAAAAAAACAGATCTACGGTTTTAAAAAAACGAGCGGTTCTTTAAAAAAACGTAACTACCTCGACGACTCCGGCGGAATCCGGCGCTCCGGCGACGGCGGCTAACGCGGGCGGCGGCGCGGTAGCTGGCGCGGCGGGGCGGCGGCGGCAACTGGCGGCGGCGGCGGCACGAAGTGCGAGGCGGCGGCGGCGCGAAGTGCAAGGCGTGGCGCGGCAGCTAGGGCAGGGACAGCGCGGCGGGGCTGGGCTGGTTGGGCCCCGGGTGGCGGCTTATAAAGACCAGAGTCCCGGGCTCCTACGACTCCAAGTCGGTTTACTTTTTTTTTAAATAGAGTCCTGGCGCAGAAAACTAACGAAAGAAATACTAAACGGACTTCAAAAATCCCGAAATAAATTTTCACCGTCCTCTAATAATATTTAGGACAAAGTGAACAGTTTTCCCAGACCTAAATGCAATTTTGAAAAACGCGCATTTTTCCTATGCAAATAAATTCGCAAATAAATCCAAAAAAATACCAAAAGTGATTTTAACATTTTTTTCTCCAATATTTCTGTTATTTTGGAGAAGTCATATTATCTCCGCTCATATTTTGTATTTAGAAATATTTTTAGGAGAGAAAAATAATTAGAATCACACTGTCCTCGTACCGGTATTCGAGCGAACTCAAATACGAAAACGGTAAAATTCTCAACTCTCTCCGTAGGTCCTTGAGTTGCTTAGAATTTCGAGGAACGCCACAAACAAAAATGCAAAAAGCATGGAATGCAATATGATCTACGTATAACATTCCAAATTGAAAATTTGGGATGTTACACCTGACCCTTTTGAATTCTGCCCAGTCTGCCTTTGTAATTTGGGGGTATCCAGGGATTGGGTCCTTGCCTTCACTCAAGTACTTCCTGTACAACACGTGCTTCCAGTTTCTCCAAGCATTCCTAGCCTTCTTCAGTGCAGTGTGTTCCACCTACATTCTCCACTACTGTGGAACGTCGAAGTGATCCATGATCTCCCGGACTATCCGTTGCCGTGTTTCTGTGTCAGCCTTCCGAAACCTCGGCAGATTAATGTTGAGCCTTGCCGTGCCAACAAATCCAGACACACTCATGAACCTCGTGCGTGCTTTATGTGGTTTAGTTGGAGCCCAAGACTTTAAATCAATCTCTGTTACTTCATATACACCTTCAGGCTGGTGTGTGGGCTCCCTTGGAGCGCTCCTCTGTGTCCTGACTAGAAGGGTAATTGCTGCAGCTCTATCCCATTCAAGATTACTTGATCCCTCACCGTCTGCTGAAGACCTAGGGTTGTCAAAATTAGATGAAGATACATCGCCTGAAGCATGAGTGTTGTCGCTGCTAATCGGCATCTACAGAGAACACATGCAAAACTCAGGAAAGGAGGATAAGCATAAAAATAACAACTTGGTATCAAGATTTCTAAACATGTCATGCAATAATTTAGAAAATGTATGAAAAATTTGTTAAGTTTGTGTGACTCGGGCGCCTGTGATCTGTAAATCAGTAGTAACTTATTGGAACAAATACAGCTTATATGTACTAGTTAGGAACGTAGATAATGAACATATATACACCCTCCGTTATTTTATAGCAAATTTGGGAACATACGGAACGAAATAGGAAGAGGGATAGCGAGGAAATATGCCTCCCCGCGATGGAGAGCAGTAACTAACAGGCTTTCTTAATGCAAACCCGGCCGGACCATAGGAGAGGCGAGGGTTACAACATCGATATGCTCGAGGGTGGCTGGTGAGCAAACAAAGACGGTGAGGCATGGGCAACCGCGTGTTGGGAACATCAGTGGAGGTAGGCTTGATGTCGAAGAGCGGGCACATGGCCGGGGTGAGCACGCCGGCGTCGGAGAGGGTTCTGTTATGGATCTGGGGGATGGGGGAGCTGGCGATGGAGATTGGGTGGACTAGTTAAGTGAAACACGGGCGGGCGGTGGGGGGTGTTGGTGGCCTAGTTGAAAAGGGTGAAAATATCCCCTGTCACTGCATGGAAAGGCCTATGCAAATGGTTGCCTCTAAGCGCTCATGTACACAAAGAGAATAATTTCGTTTGAAATGCAGACATACTAATTTTGAAATGAAGATGTGAGTTCATCGTTTCGCCTATAAAATTTTCCCACGTTAAGCAATCACCATTATACCACGTGTTTGATTTGTTGGCGCGTTTCAGGTATCGTGTGCTATATGTAAGTCATTTTTGGCATTTTCCGTGCATTTTGGCATATAAATCAATTCCTAGCCGGACTGCATTTCCTGTCAATGGGGATGCGGATTGCCGTTTGATCTGGGAGCATCCAATGGTGCAGACATATGATGGCTTCTCGCCCCTCATTGGTTACCCCAAGTGGAAGGTTTGAGATGCAGTGTAGCGGAAGTTTTCCCTTGGCAAAGATACCAAGGATCGATTTCCCTGAGACTCCCAGTTTCAACAAGAAGGTGTCAACTGCTAACGGCGCCAGATATTAGCAATCAACGTGGACCTGCACACAGATACAAATAACTTTGCTACCAATGAGTACAGAGAGGTTGACAATCCCTCCGGCCTTGTAGTTTACAAAGGATCAAACGCAAGTGATAATAGTGATAGGTATTGCTGCAATAGTAAGTAAAAGCGTAAAGTAAATAGCGGATGTGATCAATGATGGTAATATGGACCGGGGTCCCATGATGTTCACTAGTGATGTCTCTCTCCCAAAAGACGATAAAACAGCTATATGAGGTGAACGAATTACAGCTGGGCAATTGACAGAATTATGTGCGCAAACCAATGCTAACTATGTTACAAGAAAGGTAGAGGTTTAAAGCATGGGCGGTGCGCCAAGGCAAGTAGACCGAAATCCATCTGCATCTACTACTAATCATCCACCTTGAGATATCTATCCAGAACATCTCGCTGGTATTAAGTTGCGAGTCCCACCCATAGTGTAAACTCAAAGCAACAGACAACTGCATTAAAAGAACTTTGCGTAAAGTAAACAATCCTTGCACCCGCGGGCACAAGCACCGTTGTTTTCCCCCTTGTGGCAACATCACATCCCCTAGACTCATGTTTCTGTCACTCAAGCTAGTCATCGAGGGGCATGAACCCACAATCAAGCATAACGTTCCCTCTTGGAGTCACTACCTACTACTTGGCCAAAGCAATAAATAACAATGGGGAACATGCAAGAATTACTTACGAACATAAATATAAAAGAGGTAGATCATATATATTACTCAAACACAATCTAAACATAATCTCACAATCCATCGGATCCCAGCAAACTCAACATAGCAACAGCATAAGGATTACATATGTGCCTCGATCATGTAGGGCAGCTCACGAGGACTAATTAGTGAAGCACAAGAATGGGAGGAGAACATCACATAGCTACTGGTCATGGACCCATGGTCCAAGGGAGACTACTCACAACTCATCCGGGAGGCGTCCATGGTGGTGGAGAAGCTCCCGGTGGTGATCTTCCCCTCCGGCAGGGTGCCGGGAAGAGTTCTCCTGGTGCTCCCGATCTTGGAAGCGGCGGCGGCGGCGGAACAGAGATGAGATCGCGAAAAAGGGTTCCTGTCTCGAGGGTTTCGGGACACGATATAAATATATGCCAAAGGGGGGCATCAGCGGAGGCTCGGGGGGCCCAGGCGCCCCCCCCGGCGCGGCCAGGGGGGCCGCGCCACCAGGGCGCCTGGAGCCCTGGTGGCCCCCCTCCGGCTGTACTTTGGCTGCTGGGAAGCTTCTGGAACGCTGATTTTTTATATAATTTTCCGGGATTTTTCTGGCAGTTCTCGTAATGGGAAAACCTGAAATACAAAAACAGCAGAAAACAAAAGCTGGCACTGGGGTGCACTAAGTTAATAGGTTACTCCAAATATGATCAAAAGTGTATGGAAGTGTATAAATATCATAGCAATATCACCCAAAAGAGGCATGGAGCAAGCAGAAATTATAGATACGTTTTGGACGTATCAACATACAATGCGTGGGGTTTGGGTTCTGGCCAATCAGAACACATGACTCAAATCGCGAGCGCAACAAAGGGGGGGGGGGCATCGGCCACGGTTTGGTAGGCACACGGCTTTTGTGAGTGAACTGTGTGCTATTTGAAAACATTTACATGAACTAACAACATATTTTCGTTTGAATGAAAATAAGAGTTCATTGTTTCGCCTCCAAATTGTTTTCCATAGTAAGAAATCACCATTGTACCATATGGTTCGATTTTCTCATGCATTTGAGGTATCATTTTCTATATTTGAGTCATTTGCTATAGTCGCAACTACACGTGGGTGCTAGCTAGCTAGCAGGATCATTTGTGTGTCGCTTTGGGAGTTTTCTTTCATTGTTCGTGAAACAGGAAAAAAATCAAACAGTTCGGCCGCAGGGTGCGGCCAGAGGCGTATGCCTTGTTGGTATTCCAATTACAGGAAATGCATATAGAGTCCGGAAATAATGAAAATCGGTGTGCCATCGTTCCATGTTCTTAGGATCACATGGAAATGTTTTGGTAAAGATGTGACTAGTTTTTATGCTCACACCATCAAAATCGGAGCATCTCACAAGAAGGATCATAGTTTCCAAAAGGAGACGCGACACTTCGGACTCCAATCGTCAGTGACTACATCATTCCGCTTTGAATTATTTTCACGGTAAACAATCACGTATATACCCTAGGTTTGATTTTCTAGCCCATTTCAGATCTCGTTGCTATATTCAAGTCATTTTTTTGCACTTTCCTTGCATTTAGTGCATATAATTCAATTCAAAATCGTTCTACAAGTACATGTGGGTGTTAGTTAGCAAAGAAGGTGTACAAATCATTTGTGTGTCTCTTTGCGAGTTTTCATCCATTGTCTGAGAAAAGGGGAGAAGTTTCAAACATTTCGGCCGCGAGGTGCGGCCACCGGCGTAGGCCTAGTTGGTATTTTAATTATTGGGAATTCAGTAGAGTCCAGACTTCATCAAAATTGATGTGTGCCCGTGGCGTGCTCTCACGACCCCGGGGGATTTTATTGGTAAAGATTGGCATAGGTTTTGATGATCGCTCCTTCCAAACCGGAGCATCTCACATGAAGGACCATGGTTTCCAAAAGGAGACGTGTCAATTCAAACTCCAGTGGTCGGTGCCTTCATCGTTTGGCCTCATAAAGATTTCCACGGTACGCATTCAACATTGTACCACTGATTTGATTTTCTAGCGCATTTCAGGTATCGTTTACTATATTTAAGACATTTTTGAATTTAACGTGCAACTTGTGGATATAAATAAAATCACAACCAGAATTGCACGTGCTCTCAAAAGGGATGAGGATCGCCGTTTGATCAAGGAGAATCCAACGGTTCAGACGTACGATCCGTGGGGTTTGGGTTCTGGCCAATCAGAACGCACGACTCAGATCGCGTGCATGGCATAGGGGGGCATCGTCCACGGTTTAGTGGACACACGGCTTTTGTGAGTGACCCGTGTGCTAATTGAAAACATTTACATTAACTAACAACATATTTTTGTTTGAATGAAAACACGAGTTCATCATTTCGCCTCCAAATTTTTTTTCCACGGTAAGAAATCATGATTGTACCCTATGGTTCTATTTTCTGGTATATTTTACCAGGCGATAGGCCTCGCTAGCAATCTCAATCTTTGAATATGCAAAAAAAATCTCGTTTGTATGTATATACATAGTCGCAACTACACGTGCATGTTAGCAAGATCATTTGTGTGTCGCTTTGCGAGTTTTCATTCATTGTGCGAGAAATGGGAAAAAACTTCAAATAGTTTGGCTACAGGGTGCGGCCAGAGGCGTAGGCCTTGTTGGTATTTTAATTTCAGGAAATGCATATCGAGTCTGGAAAATAACGGAAATCATTGTGTCATTGTGGCGTGCTCTCACGATCGCATGGAATTTTTTTGGTAAAGTTTGGCACAAGTTTTGGTGCTCGCACCTTCCATACCGGAGCATCTCACAAGAAGGATCATAGTTTCCAAAAGGAGACGCGGCACTTCAGAATCGTTAGTTACTAGAGCTACATCGTTCCGGCCCATTTCAGGTCGTCTGCTATGTTTAAGTCATTCTTTGCACTTACCTTGCATTTCAGTGCATATATTTAAAGTCAAAAACTCTACTACAACTACATGTGGGTGTCTTAGTTAGGCTATACTTAGGCTACTCATAGTGGAGTGTCATATACTAGTATCATGCATATATATATATATGATACTAGTGAATGATACTACCTTAGCGCATAGTATAATACATAGAGTATAATATCATAGATCATATTTATTGCCATGCATGACACAAATTAGCATCACATTTAACATGATACGATATCTACCTATATGTTACTCTAATCCTCTCTATATTTAATTCTTTGCCACATCAACATACTTGCTATTTCCGAGTGCATGATATCATCGGCTATGATACCACCACTATGGCCAGCCTTATATAGTGGGGAGTATAATATACTATAGTATCATGCATATGATACTAGTGTATGATACTACGTACGTACCTTCATAGTGCATATATAGTATTATAGAGTATATATCATAGACGACCATATTTATGGCCATGCGTGACACAAAGTAGTATAGCATTTATTATATATGTTACAATATCTACCTATTTTATTGTTTCTTTGCCACATCATCATATTTGGTATTCCCAAGTGCATGATACCGGCTATGATACCCCCACTATGGCCACCCTAAGGCTGGTCGTAATGGGAGTATCAAGTGGTATCATGCATGCCAACTAGACTATTTGGATGATGTGGCACATAGTTAAATGAGGAAAGAGAGGGTGTGGTATCATATCATTATACCGTATCAAATTAAATGTTGTACTACTTTGTGTCATGCATGACAATTAATAAGGCAACCTAAGATACTAACTTATGATACTATGCGTGCATTACGGAGGTAGTATCATCGACCATATACTAGTATCATGCATATATATGATACTAGCCAGTCTATGATATACTAGCTACCTCACTAAGAGCATGGTTAATAATATAGCCAACGGTCGGCTATAAGAAGTCGCCATGTCATATACAACCAACCTCTTAGCCGGCATGTACAATAATAAGTTTTAAATATGTACTAGTTTATATATAGTTGGCCCACCTTATTCCTCATAAAGTGTCTTGGGTCTCGTGTTGCAGCTCATAGTTGGCCCACCTTATTATGATACGGTTTGATGATATGATACTTAACCCTCTCTTTCTTCATTTAATTCTATGATAGCTTATCATAATTACCTAGTTGGCAAGCTTGATACTACCTATGGTTTCCCCTTATTATCATCCTAGCAAAGAAGGTGTACAGATCATTTGTGCGTCGCTTTGTGAGTTTTCATCCGTTTATTTGAGAAGCGGGGAGAAGTTTCAAACATTTCGGCCGCGAGGTGCGGCCACTGGCGTAGGCCTAGTTGGTATTTTAATTGCATGAAATTCAGATGGAGTCCGGACATCATCAAAATCAACGTGTGCCCGTGGCATGCTCTCACGACCCTATGGAAAAAATTGGTAAAGTTTGGCACAAGTTTTGATGACCGCTCCTTCCAAACTGGAGCTTCTCACATGAAGGATCATGGTTTCCAAAAGAAGACGTGTCAATTCAAACTCATGTGGCCGATGACTTCATCATTTGGCCTCATAAAAATTTCCACGGTACGCAATCACCATTATACCATAGGTTTGATTTTCTGGCGCATTTCAGGTATCGTTAGCTATATTTAAGACATTTTTTGAGTTTAACGTGCATTTTGTGCATAAAAATAACATTACAACCGGAACTGCATGTGCTGTCGAAAGGGATGAGGATCGCCGTTCGATCTAGGAGCATCCAATGGTGTAGATGTACGATCCGTGGGGTTTGGGTTCTGGCCAATTAGAAAGCACAACTCAGATCATGGGTGGGGTTTGGTCGGCACACGACTTTCATCAATGAACCGTGTGCTATTCACAAACCAAATTGCATATTTTTGTTCACACATACTGTAGTGAGAACAATTGAGTGTGCTACCTCTACGATATAATAATAATAATATTAATAATAATAATAATAATAATAATAATAATAATAATAACAAAAAACACTTAATATTCATTGCCTGAGCTGAAAGCATATCGAGGTCAACAGATTAACGGTTCTTACATTAACAGAAAACCGGGCATACCTCACAAATTCAGTACATGCGACAGTTCGAAATTGAATGAATTAAGTTGCAGGGTAGGCATAAAGACTAGTCTTAAGGCTTAATTCCCATGTACATGGGGAACTGGGATCATTACATTGACCCCGAATGAACTTGGGTTTTCTGATGATTTTACACTTCTCTGCTATAGGGGTGCGTGATCCCTTGGCTGTCAACTCATCAAATCCATCGTACTCGTCCTCATCGGCAACATCGTCGACACCCGGTACCCTCCTCTTCCCATGCATCACTACATGGAAGTTCTTATGCAAGGGGTCGTCCACAAAGAAAATCTGGGTAGCAGCGCAGGCAAGAATGAATGGGTCCGCGTGATATGCTATCGTTTTCCTGTTAACACAGGTCTTCGTGTAATCGTCAACCTTTACATGACCAAGAGGGAGCCATGCGCACCTGAATAATGCCACCTTAACTTTCGCATAGTCAAGCTCCCAAATCTCTTTGAAGGTTCCATAGTATACCTTTTTATCAGCTTCATCTACAGTCATGCATTCTATTCAAACAGAGATGTTTTGATATGAGGTCTTCTCATCACGTTCCTCAGTGTAGAACATGTATCCATTTATTTCATATGCTTGGTACGTCAACACCGTAGGTGTTGGCTTTTGTGCCAACCACGTAGCAATGTCAATGATGGATCCTTGTGCGAAACGATTCTTCGGCCATTCAGTGTAGTTCTTAGTGTGCTCCTTCATCTCCACATCTAATGAAGGCCCATTCGTAAGAAGCTTTGGCGTATCTCCACCAAGTGTTCTTCGGCATAAGCACTAAGAACTGAGCTATTAAGCAGTGTCGTCAAATGGGATTTCTCTGCAAATGCTCCGGGTGCAGCAATTTGCATGCGAGCAAGGACCGACTTACCTTTCAGCCTTCCCTCGTGGTGAGAGAGGGGCAGACCTATAGGTCTTTGTTTCATGTATTCAGTGCAAAACTCAACCACCTCCTCCATGGTATAACCTTGTAGGATGCTTGCCTCCTCCATGGTTTCCGTTCCGACAAAAGCGCTTCAGTATTCCCACGAACCGCTCGAAGGGATACATGTTGCGAAGAAACACAGGACTACAATACTTTATCTCATCGACAAGGTGCACAGTGAGATGGACCATGACATCAAAGAATGACGGTGGGAAAAACATCTCTAGGTTGGACAATATTCTTGCAATATCATCTTGTATATGATCCAACTCTTCAGGATCTACAACGTTCAACCATAGTTGGTTGAAGAAATCACAGAGCTCAATGAGTGTGTTTCTTATATCTTTGTCCATCAGATTCCTGATGGCCATCGGGAGGATTTGTGTCAACATTATATGGCAATCATGTGACTTCATGAGTCCCAACTTCATTTTACCTTAGCTCACATCCACGAGACTTCTGATGTTTTCGCAGTAGGAAAAGTGTGTCTTAACTGAAAACAAATAGGTGAAGAATTGTGTCACTTCTTTTATACTAAAATTGTAACTCTTGGGAGCTTTCATGAATTTGTCATCATCTTCTGCTTCACTCTTGCGTTTTGATTTATCAGCAAGCATATCGAGTCGTGAACCATCACCATCCTTTCTTTTACCTTTAATCTTGAGCAGAGTACCAAGGATGCTTTCACATACGTTCTTCTCTGCATGCATGACATCGATGCAGTGATGTACACGTAGAATCTCCGAGTAAGGTAATTTCTAGAACACCGATTTCTTCTTAAACACTTGACCCTTGTGTGTTTGTTTCACCATCAAAGCGTGGTTATTGCCAAGAACAACATTAATTTGTTTAGCCATGTTGCGGACCACCTCCCCATCATAGGGTCTTGGTCCCACACCTACCTCTGCCGTACCATCAAATTCAGCTTTCATCTTTCGGCATGGGTGGTTTTTCTGTAAGAACCTACGATGATGCAAATACACGGTTTTGCGCGAGTGGGGATGTCTTCTGCTAGCTATCCTATCCATGCATGTGACACACCCTACATTTCCCTTTGTTTTCTGCCCCGATGTGTTGCCTAATGCCGGCATATCTTGAAAGGTGTGTACCAGCATTGCATGTAGATCGAAAATATCCTTTTTGTAAGCATCATAACATTTTACAGCACGCGCGTCTATCCACACTGTCAGCAGTTCTTCTACCAGTAGCTGAAAGTAAATGTCGATGTTATTTCTAGGTTGCTTTGGGCCTTGGATAATCATTGACATCATAATGTATTTTTTATTTATACACAACCAAGGAGCTAGGTTATATATGCACAGAAGCACCGGCCATGTGCTGTGATTGGTGCTCATATCACCAAAAGGATTCATCCCGTCAGTACACTCCCCGAGCCTTATACTTCTAGGATCCTTGGCAAAGTCTTTAAACTTGTTGTCGATTAGTTCCCACTGAGCCCCATCTTTCGGTGGCCTCATATACTTATCCACAATTCGCTCATCATGATGCCACTTCAACCTCTTTGCCTCTCTAGGGTTTGCAAACAAACGCCTCAACCTTGGAATTAAAGGCAAGTACCAAACAACTATGAACAGGATTCCTGTCTTGATCTCGTCTTCCAATTTGTACTTATCCTTTGCTCTCCTGCATTTGTATCGTGCATGCTTGCATGTGGGACATGCACGCAAATTTTGGTACTCACCACGGTACAATATACAATCATTCAAACAAGCGTGTATCTTATGTACTTCAAGTTCCAATGGGCAAACAATTTTCTTCACTCCATTAGTGCTTCTGGGGAGTATATTATCTTCTGAAAGAATTTATTTGAAAAGATCTAACATCTCTGTGAAGCCCTTGTTTGATAGGCCGTTTGCTGCTTTAAATCTGAGAAGCGCCAGGGTGGCACTCAACTTGGAATATTTCTTTTTGCAACTTGGATACAATTCTTTCTTGGAGTCCGCATCAATGGTTGGCAGATCCTTGTACCCAATCATATCCTTTTTTGGGCCCTTGGAATCTGCAATCATAGCATTAAAATCTAGCATATCAAGATCGTCGTCATCGGCGTCGGCGTCTTGGTTTTCCAGTGGGCATTTTGGCTTTTCGGTGTTCCATTGGTAGCTTGACGCCTCTGCCCCGATGATAGATTCAACATCCATGTGAAACTGATCAGGGTTTGGCATCTCGCAGCCCTGGGTATCTTCATCCATGACCTCCTCTTCACCGTGTCTAGTCCAACGTGTATATCCATCCATGAATCCCCTAGAGACTAATTGCCACTAGACATCTGCAACTTCATGTGACACTGTATTGGCATAATCAGTACATGGACACATGATGTAATCCGCATCACCAATTTTCCTCTTTGTACTTTCATCCAAATTCATGAACTTTGTCACGCCGCTGATAAAGCCTGCGGTTTTCTGATTCTTCATCCATCGAGAGTGTTCCATCTGCTCCACACGAATGGTAATTAAAAACAAAACAACAACATTAATACACGGATTAACTGCCGCCCAAAGATGCATGCATAAATCACAAGGTTTTATTTTCATAATTACTGAGGGCGCTCCATATTGTTATCTAGACGTGCAATGAAAAAAATTAATGGCCAGTCAATTTACACACAGAGTACTAGTACAACACTACCCTTAGGAATTGAATACCTTAATTAAGCCACTCACGAAAAGAATACCTTAATTAATTAGCCACGCGGCGACCTCCACCCAGCAGACAGAGAAGTGCAATGCGGCGGCACATCGAGACAACAGGGTCGAGGAGCAAAGCTTAGTGCGGCTGCCGCCTGAAGTTCGACCTCCACTATCCCGCCATCGACCACGGTGGATGTGCTCGAATCACACCGCCGCCGACTTCGATGGTTGAGCTCCTACAATCTCCCGCCGCAGACCGAGGATTAACCTCTTATGACGCCGCCACCGCCCACTGACCAAGGGTTGACCTCTTCTCCGGTAGCCGCTGCCTAGGCCGCCGCCGCCATCTCTATATGCAGAGCGACTGTTTTTTTACGGATATCCACAGAGCGCCTATTTACACGGTATCACTGTAACTCAATTATATGGACACGGTAGTACATCACATATGGTTATGTAACGGCAACCGTGTCTAACCTATGTTGTCTTCTCACACATTTTGGTGTGGAAATCGTGTGTGACGGCGTAATACCTAACACGAACGACATGTATAAACAGTGTGCCGTATACGACATATAGTGTCGTAAGTAGTTCCCGACCGTTAGCTTATCTGCACCGTTTCCCCATTTCCCCCAAATCCCTACATAGCCTCCAAATTCCTCGCGTGGCGCTGACATTGGGGGAATGCAGACGAGTGGTCCTGATGGTTTCGCCGCCGTGCACTTGCCTAAGGTCATCAGAAGCCAGGTGTACTACGGATCTGAATCGTCCTGTCAGGTTCCAATCTACCCCGATCTTTTTAGCATATCCAAAGTATAGCTCCTTGTTGAATCCGTCCTGAATGACCCCCCCCAGGAAAGCGATCTGCCACCGGATCCGGAGCATGACTCCAGACTCCTGCAATACGAGTTCGACTCCGAGTTTTGGGTCACCGAGAAGTACCAAAAGCCGAGTTGTGTGCACGGTCACACTCCCGCTCGACGTGTATGCACGGAGGGATTCAACATTGGTAGGTGATTTCTCAGTTGCCCCTTAGAGGTTAGTGCTAAGTTCATCATTTTACTTCAGTTAATGCCACCGCTCATCCTCAATACTATTTAACATTGACAGGGATGTGAGGCTTGTGCCTTTGTTAACTGGCCGGATGAAGAATGTCATGGCAGGGCTCGGAGTGTTATCACCAAACTCGCAGAAGATAACGTAAAGCTGAAGAAGAAACTGGCTAATCTGGAATGTACAATGAGTACGATGAAGCAAGGAAGAATCAATCACAAGCAACAGATGAAAGCAAGAGACAAGAAGGAACTAGCATGTGTAGTTATGGTTGTCGCATTAGCCATGTTCTATGTGTTGTTTGCAATGATGATTAGGGGTTTTGTTTGACAGTATTGCTAAAGCACATCTAGATGTGCTCTAAGTATTGCACATCTAGGTCCTATGCCATTGATGTTACGCGAAGATTCGTGCAGATATTTTCCTTTGTCTTTTCTTTTCTTTTCCTTTGTAGTTCGATTATTACTGCCTTTATCAATAAGAAGAGCTCAATGTATTGCTTGCCAACTAGCATACTCCGTTCGTACCGGTACCGATGCATAATCCCAAAACATGTTCCTTTTTTTTGTCCTGAAAAAAGAAACCAGCCAATTGGAGTCCTGCGCAACCCCGGGAATTTGGAGTGACTGGGTACAAATAATTGTGGTTGATTATATCAGCGGTTAGATAATACATCACCCCCCGCTTCAATTGGCATTTCCTCTTGTCTGCATACCCCGTTTAAGTGTCCACCATCTTCATCGTCCCCGGCAGGCCGCGCTACACACTGGCACATACTCTGCAGCCATGTTGAGCAACAGCGAGGACGATAGTTCGACCAGTAGTCTGGTGCCCAATGATAGGACAACATCGGAATCACCCCGCTCGTCATCCATGAGTCCGACATCAAGCCCAGACCTCGATCATATCCGGATCTTGGAAGGGACGCCGCCTCCGGAGTCGTCAAACGATAACCAGACGGACGAGGAGCCGTCGGAGGACAAAGAAGAGGACGACGATGATGATGAGGAGGAATGGTCGAACAAGGAGGAGGACGATGATGAGGAGGAGGAATGGTCGAACAAGGAGGAGGACGATGATGATAGCAATGATGATGATGATGGCAGTGGCGATGAAAAGCCAACCGTCAGCGGCAAGAAGCGTCCTCGCCAAGACGATGTCGCGGGGCCATCCAACAACAACATCAAGAAGAAGAAGGACTAAATTAAGCAGACTGTACATATCTATTTTTCCGTTCACTCATATTAATTTGTTATCTCTGTTTATCCTGTCAATCTCATTACAGACGGTTAGTAATACATATTCAACAGAGATCTTCTACATTATCGCCCATAGGTTGGTTTGTTGAACTGCGTGCCCTGACAAGCACACAATTCACAAAAAAATACCGATGATGATGATGATGATGATGATGATGAGGATGATGATGATGATGATGATGATGATCCGATGGAGTCTTCTACTGATCAGAACTTCTAAACGACCACCATATTACATATTAGAGTTTTTCCAAGTAGTTAGAAGTCATTCATGAGATTTTGTAATAGTTAGTTTAGATCGATTGTGTGAACCTTGTATGAAATTGAATGGTGTGATTTGTAATTTATTTGCCTCATATGCATATGGGTAGTGAAATTTCCCATTAGACCTTACTCAGTTTTGCCGTGGAGTAGGATGGACTCATTTATCTTTGAAGCTTCTGCAGTATTTTATTTAGTTGGCCTTCGGCCATATTTTTGTAATAAATACTCTCTATGAGGACCTCGATGTAGTAAGTGTGTGATTGAACTCTGTTATAAATGCTCAAGTACTGTGTGTGTGTGTCAACATACCGATCCAGGGATGACACTTAAGCACAGAGACTTCGATCCATTGGGATCGAGTCGCTACACACCGACTTGGCTTGACATATTCTTCGTTTCTTATTGCTTCACTTCGGTCCCACCGAGTTGATGCAATCGTTGCCACCAAGATGATGTTTTCCCTAAGGCCTAGCACATCGGTCCCACCGAGATTCCTAATGTTCACATTTTAAACTGATCGGTGCCACCGATTTTCACTATTTGGTCCCATCAAGATGAGTCAAATGTGTGCAATGGTTGGATTTTGTGTGGAGGCTATATACCCCTCCACCCCTTTCTCCATTAGAGAGATAGAGAGAGATCCATCATAACATGCCTACACTTCCACGATTCATTTTCTGAGAGAGAACCACCTACTCATGTGTTGAGATCAAGACATTCCATTCCTACCATTTGAATCTTGATTTCTAGCCTTCCCCAAGTTGCTTTCCACTCCAATTCTTCTTCCACAATATCCAAATCTGTGAGAAAGAGTTGAGTGTTGGGAGAGACTATCATTTGAAGCACAAGAGCAATGAGTTCATCATCAACACACTGTCTATTACCTTTTGGAGAGTGGTGTCTACTACATTGGTTAGGTGTGGCTTGGGAGCCTCCGTCGTGATGTGGAATTAAACCAAGAACTTTTTAAGGGCAAGGAGATCGCCTACTTCGTGAAGATCTACCTGACTGAGGCAAGTCCTTCGTGGACGATGGCCATGGTGGGATAGACAAGGTTGCTTCTTCGTGGGTGGAGCCCTCCATGGACTCGCGCAGTCGTTACCCTTCGTGGGTTGAAGTCTCCATCAATGTGGACGTACGATAGCACCACCTATTGCAACCACGCCAAAAACTCCGCGTCTCCATTATGTTTGCATACTTCAATCCCCTCCCTTTACTTCCTCGCAAATTGCATGCTTTACTCTTTCCGCTGCCTATACTCGTGTCATGCATGCTTAAAATGAATTGTGAGTGCTCTAACATGTTGTAAACTCAACCTTAACTTGTAGAAATTAAAATCTTCCAACTTTGCTTGTTAAGGTTCTAATCACCCCCCCCCTTTTAGACCCCTCTTCTTGATCCTTTCAGGGTGCGAATGCAAAACAAGTGATGAGTATGGGTAGAATAAAAGAAAAGGGGACTGGCATGGGGATTTGAGTGAGCCAGGGGTGTTGGAATCCTACTTGTTGGCAGTCCAGACTCCGGCAAAGCCTCCTCCTAGTTTGCTTCCGATTAGCTGGAAAACGGGCGTCTAGACTGGTCGGCGAACGGATCAGGCTCCGCATCGGGTGGCAAAGATGGTCTAGAACACCCGGTCCGAACGAATGCACACGGTTTGAGGGTCCTTGTTGTAGATGCCCTAAGTCGGTGAAAATTGGTTACAAAAAAAACACAAAATCATTTTATGGAATAATGACACAAATCAAACAAGAAATGGGAATAACTTAGGGCATGTCCAATGTTGACCCCAAAACGGACATGGTATCCATCTGTGGACTAGTTCAGACCAGTCCATAGACATGGATGCGGGAGCCGACCATTCAACTGTTGGGGAACGTTGCATGGAAACAAAAAAATCTACACACACACACACAAGATCTATCCATGGAGATGCATAGCTATGAGAGGGGAGAGTATGTCTACGTGCCCTTGTAGACTGTAAAGCGAATGTGTTTTAACGATGTGGTTGATGTAGTCGAACACCTTCGCGATACAACCGATCAAGTATCGAATGTAAGACACCTCCGCATTCAGCACACGTTCATCTCGATGACGTACTCGCCTCCTTGATCCAACAAGATGGGTGAAGTAGTAGATGAGTTTTGGCAACATGAGGGTGTGGTGACGGTGATGGTGAACTCGTTCCCGCAGAGCTTCGCCGTGCACTGCGGAAACTAGATGGAGGACTAAATTGTGGAGAGGGGCGCCTCATACGGCTAAGAGATTGTCGTAGGTTGTGTGGTGCCCCCTCCCTCCCATATATATAGGTGGGAGGCAGCCTTGGGTGCACCCCAAGGTGGTCGTCCGTATCCCTTGGGCGCATGCCCTTTGGCGGCCCCTTCCTTGTTTTCCTATGGGGGGAGGCAGGAGGAGGTGGTGCCCCCCTTTCCTTCCTCCTAGGTGGAGGGACGGAAAGAGGGGCTAGCCCTCCCCCCTTTCCATCCCTAGGGCCGACGGCCAAGGGCAGGGGTGCGCCAGCCATATCAATGTTTACCTGCAGACCATTCCGGAGCTCCTCGTCTTGTCCGTGATCTCATCCGGGACTCCGAACAACAATCGGTCACCAAATCACATAACTCATATAATACTATATCATCAACGAACGTTAAGCGTGCGGAACCTACGGGCTCGATAATGATGCAAACATACCAAGACGACTCTCCGATCAATAACCAATAGCGGTACCTAGATGCCCATATTGGTTCCTCCATATTCTACGAAGATCTTTATTGGTTGAACCTTTATGACAACATATGTAGTTGCCTTTGTCTGTCGGTATGTTACTTGCTCAAGATTCGATCGTCGGTATCTCCATACCTAGTTCAATCTCGTTACTGGCAAGTCTCTTTGCTCATTCCGTAATACATCATCTCGCAACTAACTCCTTAGTAACTTTGCTTGCAAGCTTCTTGTGATGTTGTATTACTGATAAGGCCCACATATACCTCTCCGTCGCATGGAGTGACAAATCCTAGTCTCGATCCATGCCAACCCAAGAGACACCTTCGGGGATACCTGTAGAGCATCTTTATGATCACCCAGTTACATTGTGATGTTTGATAGCACACAAGGTATTCCTCCGGTATCCGGGAGTTGCATGATCTCATGGTCGAAGAAACAGGTATATGACATTAAGAAAGCAATTGCAATAAACTAAACAATCATATGCTATGCTAACGAGTGGGTCTTGTCCATCACATGATTCTCCTAATGATGTGATCCCGTTATCAAATCACAACTCATGTCTATGGTTAGGAAACCATAACCATCTTTGGTCAATGAGTTAGTCTAGTAGAGGCTCACTAGGGACAAGGTATTTGTTTATGTATTCACACATTTATTTAAGTTTTTGGTTAATACAATTCTAGCATGAATAATAAACATTTATCATGAATAAGAAAATATACAATAATAACAACTTTATTATTGCCTCTAGGGCATAATTTCATCATCAACCGCGTCCCCTAAACATCCGTCTAGGTCTGGACAATTTAAAATTCAAATGCATTGTGCCTGATCACAAGCAAAAAGAGGCCGATAAAGTCACTTGCACTAGAATCAATAATCTAGATTACATTGTAATAAATCTAACACCCATGGAGTCTTGGTGTTGACATCTTTTGCCCGCGGAAGAGGTTTAGTCAACGGGTCTGCCACATTCAAATTTGTATGTACTTTGCAAATTTCTATGTCTCCATCCTTGACATTTTCATGAATGGAGTTTAAGCATCTCTTGAGGTGTTTTCTTCTCTTCTGAAACCTAGATTCCTTCGCTAAGGTAATTGCTCCAGTGTTGTCACAAAAGATTTTCAGTGGACCCGATGCACTAGGTATTACACCCAGATAGGATATGAACTCCTTCATCCAGACTCCTTCATGCGCTGCTTCTGAAGCAGCTATGTACTCTGCTTCACACGTAGATCCCGTCATGATGCTCTGCTTGGAACTGCACCAACTGATAGCTGCACTATTCAATATAAATATGTATCCGGTCTGAGACTTAGAGTCATCTGAATCTATGTCAAAGCTAGCATCGACGTAACCCTTTACGACGAGCTCTTCGTCACCTCCATAAATGAGAAACATATCCTTGGTCCTTTTCAGATAATTTAGGATATTTTTTACCGCTGTCCAGTGATCCACTCCTGAATTACTTTGGTACCTCCCTGCAAAACTTATGGCAAGGCAAACGTCAGGTCTGGTACACAGCATAGCATACATGATAGAGCCTATGGCTGAGGCATAGCGAATGACTTTCATTTTCTCTCTATCTTCTGCCGTGGTCGGGCTTTGAGTCTTACTCAATTTCACACCTTGTAACATAGGCAAGAACCCTTTCTTTGACTGATCCATTTTGAACTTCTTCAAAACCTTATCAAGGCATGTGCTTTGTGAAAGTCCTATTAAGCGTCTTGATCTATCCCAATAGATCTTGATGCCCAATATATAAGCAGCTTCATTGAGGTCTTTCATTACAAAATTCTTATTCAAGTATCCTTTTATGCTATCCAGAAATTCTTTATCATTTCCAATCAACAATATGTCATCCACATATAATATCAGAAATGCTATAGAGCTCCCACTCACTTTCTTGTAAATATAGGCTTCACCGTAAGTCTGTATAAAACCATATGCTTTGATCACCTCACCAAAGTGTATATTTCAACCCCGAGATCCTTGCACCAGTCCATAAATGTATCGCTGGAGTTTTCACACTTTGTTAGCACCTTTAGGATCGACAAAACCTTTTGGTTGCATCATATACAACTCTTCTTTTAGAAACCCGTTAAGGAATGCAGTTTTGATGTCCATTTGCAAGATTTCATTATCATAAAATGCGGCAATTGGTAACATGATTCACACAGACTTAAGCATCGCTATGGGTGAGAAAGTATCATCATAGTCAACCCCTTGAACTTGTCGAAAACATTTCGCAACAAGTCAAACTTTGTAGATAGTGATATTATCATCAACGTCCGTCTTCTTCTTGAAGATCCATTTATTCTCAATGGCTTGCCGATCATCGGCAAGTCCACCAAAGTCGACACTTTCTTCTCATACATGGATCCTATCTCAGATTTCATGGCCTCGAGCCATTTGTCGGAATCTAAGCTCATCATAGCTTCTTCATAGTTCGAAGGTTCTCCGTTGTCCAACAACATAACTTCCAGGACAGGATTACCGTACCACTCTGGTGCGGTACGTGTTCTGGTCGACCTTCGAGGTTCAGTAGTAACTTGATTCGAAGTTTCATTATCATCATCATTAGCTTCTTCTGTAGTTGGTGTAGGCATCACAGGAATGGTTTTCACTGATGTGCTACTTTCCAATTCGTGAGAAAGTACAACTACCTCATCAAGTTATATTTTCCTCCCACTCACTTCTTTCGAGAGAAACTCTAGAAGGGACCCATTCTTAGCAACATTGATTTTGCCTTCGGATTTGTGGTAGAAGGTATACCCAATAGTTTGTTTTGGGTATCCTATGAGGACGCACTTCTCCACTTTGGGTTCGAGCTTATCAGGATGAAGGATTTTAAGCATCGCATCCCCAAGCTTCAAGAAACTACATCTTAGGTTTATTGCCAAACCACATTTCATACGGTGTCGTCTCAACGGATTTAGACAATGCCCTATTTAACGTGAATGCAACTCTCTCTAATGCAAAACCCCAAAACGATAAAGGCAAATCGGTAAGAGACATCATAGAACGCATTGTATCTAATAAAGTACAGTCACGACGTTCGAACACACCATTACGTTGTGGTGTTCCAGGTGGCGTGAGTTGTGAAACAATTCCAGATTGTTTTAAATGAAGGCCAAACTCGTAACTCAAATATTCGCCTCCGCGATCAGATCATAGAAACTTTATTTTCTTATTACGATGATTCTCTACTTCACTATGAAATTCTTTGAACTTTTCTAATGTTTCAGACTTGTGTTTCAACAAGTAGATATATCCATACCTACATAAATCATCTGTGAAGTTTAGAAAATAATGATACTCGCCGCGTGCTTCAACACTCAACGGACCGCATACATTGGTGTGTATTATTTCCAATAAGTCATTAGCTCGCTCCATTGTTCTGGAGAACGGAGTTTTAGTCATCTTGCTCGTGAGGTATGGTACGCAAGTATCAAATGATTCATAATCAAGTGATTCCAAAAGTCCATCCGAATGGAGTTTCTTCATGCGCTTTACACCAATATGACCTAAACGGCAGTGCCACAAGTATGTTGCACTATCATTATCAACTTTGCATATTTTGGCTTCAATATTATGAATCTGTGTATCACTAAGATCGAGATTCAACAAGAATAGTCCATTCATCAAAGGTGCATGGCCAAAAAAGATGTTACTCATATAAATAGAACAACCATTATTCTCTGACTTAAATGAATAATTGTCTAGCAATAAACAAGATCCACATATATTGTTCATGCTCAACGTTGGCACCAAATAACAATTACTGAGGTCTAAAACTTATACTGAAGGTTGATGGAGAGGTAGTGTGCCGATCGTGATCACATCAACCTTGGAACCATTCCCAACGCGCGTCGTCACTTCGTCCTTAGCCAATCCTCGTTTATTCCGCAGCTCCTGTTTCGAGTTACATATATTATCAAATACCCAGGCGCTACTACGAGCATTAGTAAGGTTCACATCAATAACATGTATATCAAATATACCTTTGTTCACTTTGCCATCCTTCTTATCTTCCTAGTATTTGGAGCAGTTTCGCTTCTAGTGCCATTTCCCTTGCAGTAGAAGCACTCAGTTTCAGGCTTGGGTCCAACTTTGGGCTTCTTCCCGGGAGTGGCAACTTGCTTGCCATTCTTATTGAAGATTCCTTTCTTTCCCTTGCCCTTTTTCTTGAAACTACTGGTCTTGTTAACCATCAACACATGATGCTCCTTCTTGATTTCTACTTCTGCCGATTTTAGCATCGCAAAGAGCTCGGGAATCATTTTCATCATCCCTTGCATATTAAAGTTCATGACGAAGCTTTTATATCTTGGTGGCAGTGATTGAAGAACTCTATCGATAACCCACTCATCTGGGAGATCAATTACCAGCCGAGTCAAGTGGTTGTGGTACCCAGACATTCTGAGTATGTGTTCACTGACACAACTGTTCACCTCCATCTTACATCTGAAGAACTTGTTGGAGACTTCATATTTCTCAACCCGGGCATTTGCTTCAAATATTAACTTCAGCTCTTGGAACATCTCATATGCTCAGTGGCGTTCAAAATGCTTTTGAAGTCCTGGTTCTAAGCCGTAAAGGTACACTGAACTATCAAGTAGTCATCAGATCGAGCTTGCCAGACGTTCATAACATCTGCATCAGCTCCTGCAGCAGGTCTGGCACCTAGCGGTGCATCAAGGGCATAATTCTTCTGTGCAGCAATGAGGATAATCCTCAGGTTACGAACCCAGTCCGTGTAGTTGCTACCATCATCTTTCAACTTAGCTTTCTCTAGGAACGCGATACGTCTCCATCGTATCTATAATTTTTGATTGTTCCATGCCAATATTCTCCAACTTTTACATACTTTTGGCAACTTTTTATAATATTTTTTGGACTAACATATTGATCCAGTGCCCAGTGCCAGTTCCTGTTTGTTGCATGTTTTTTGTGTCGTAGAAAATACATATCAAACGGCGTCCAAACGGGATTAAAACGCATAGAGATTTAATATATGTGATTTTCCGGAAGAAGTTTCAACGCGAGTCGATGCCCGAGGGGGCCACGAGGCAGGGGGTACGCCCCAAGGGGTGGGCGCGCCCCTGAACCTCGTGGCCACCCCGTAAGGCAGTTGGTTCCCTTCTTTCGCCGCAAGAAAGCCAATATCCAGATACAAATCGTGTCAAAATTTTAGCCCAATCGGAGTTATGGATCTCCGGGAATATAAGAAATGGTGAAAGACCAGAATCGGGGAACGCAGAAACAGAGAGAGATAGAGAGACATATCCAATCTCAGAGGGGCTCTCGCCCCTCCCATGCCATGGAGACCAAGGACCAGAGGGAGAACCCTTCTCCCACCTAAGGAGAAGGCTAAGGAATAAGGAGGAGGAGGAGGGGCTCTCTCCCCCTTGTTTCATGTGGCGCCGGAGTGCCACCGGGGCCATCATCGTGCGACGGCGATCTACACCAACACCTACGTCATCTTCACCAACATCTTCATCACCTTCCCCCATCTATCTACAATGGTCCACTCTCCCGCAACCCGTTGTAGCCTCTACTTGAACATGTATGCTTCATATTATTATCCAATGATGTGTTGCCATCCTATTATGTATGAGTAGATTTTCATTGTCCTCACGGTAATTGGTGAATTGCTATGATTTGTTTAAATTGCTTGTGGTTATGTTGCTTTCCTTTGGCGCCCATCATATGAGCGTGCGTGTGGTTCACTCCATAGGGTTAGTTGCATGTTGATAGGACCATGTATTGGAGGGCAAGAGTGACAGAAGCTTCAGCCTACATAGAAATTGATGCATACGAGATTGAAGGGGGGGCGATATATCTTAATGCTATGGCTGGGTTTTACCTTAATGAATGTTAGTAGTTGAGGATGCTTGCTAATAGTTCCAATCATAAGTGCATAGAATTCCAAGTCAGGGATGACATGCTAGCACTGGCCTCTCCCACATAAAACTTGCTATCAGTCTAGTAATGTAGTCAATTGCTTAGGGACAATTTCGCAACTCCTACCACCACTTTTCCACACTCGCTATACTAACTTTATTGCTTCTTTATCTAAACAGCCCCTAGTTTTTATTTACGTGCTCTTTATATTCTTCCAAACCTATCATGTTACACCTACAAAGTACTTCTAGTTTTATACTTGTTCTAGGTAAAGCGAACGTCAAGCGTGCGTAGAGTTGTATCGGTGGTCGATAGAACTTGAGGGAATATTTGTTCTACCTTTAGCTCCTCGTTGGGTTCGACACTCTTACTTATCAAAAGAGGCTACAATTGATCCCCTATACTTGTGGGTTATCAAGACCTTTTGTGGCGCCGTTGCCGGGGAGCAATAGCGTGGGGTGAATATTCTCGTGTGTGCTTGTTTGCTCTATCACTAAGTAGATTTTATTTGTTGTTCTAAGTTGTTCTCTATCTTTAGTTATGGATATGGAACACGAAATACCAAAAAAATAGGTGTACTTGCTACTCATGGAGACGGGGAACCTCCTAAAACCCTCGATGCTCATTATGTGAAAAATATTATGTACTACTTTGATAATCCTGAGAAAACCTCATTCAACTATATAATGGGAGTAACGTTGGATCGACGTGAATACTTTAGGGATTATCGCTTGATACAAAAAGGGAAACTATTATGGCATCAAATTTATATGTTGCATTGGTATGCTCGGGAATTATGTTTGAGATATGATTATACTTGTTGCTCTAGGATGAAGTCTCCACACCTTCCCTTTTCATGCAAATTTAATGATGATGAAACCTTAGCTTCTTATGCTAATGGTATATATGATTATTATTATGTGGAAAAAATAGAAGAATTCGTTGCTTTTAAGGGTGCTTATGAAATTGAATCCCTGTTTAAATGGTATGAAGCTTTTGATGATGATGTTTATAGGCCTGAAATTTTTGCTATATTTAAATATTGCTATGAGAATTATGAATACAATGCCAATATTGATGCATTTATTGAGAATGCCTCCACTGTCCAAGAAGTGACTAATATTTTGCGGGAAACTATGGAAGAAGGAATTGATGACACTATGAGCTCATTAGATGAAAAATATGACGAGGAGATCGAAGAACAAAAGGAGGAAGAGCGGATTAGCTACCCGTGCCCACCTTCTAATGAGAGTAACTCTTCAACTCATACATTGTTTAATTTCCCTTTGTGCTTACCGAAGGATGATTGCTATGATAATTGATATGATCCCTTTGATTCGTTTGAAATATCCCTTTTTGATGAACTTGATGCTTGCTATGCTTCTGGCCAAGATGCCAATATGAATTATGCTTATGGAGATGAATTTGCTATAGTTCCTTATGTTATGAATGAAATTTCTGCTATTGCACCCACACATGATAGTCCTATTGTCTTTTTGAATCCTCCCAACTACACTATATCGGAGAAGTTTGCTCTTATTAAGGACTATATTGATGGATTGCGTTCTACTACTACACACGATGATTTCAATAGATATAATATGCATGTGCTTGCTGCTCCTACTTGCAATTATTATGAGAGAGGAACTACATCTCCACCTCTCTATGTTTCCAATATGAAAAAATTGCAAGAAACTGTTTATACTATGCATTGGCCTTTACTATGTGTGCATGAATTGTTCTTTTATGACATGCCGATGCATAGGAAGAGAGTTAGACTTCATTGTTGCATGATATATGTTACTTTGTGCTCACTACTAAATCACGAATCATTGTTAATTAAAATTGTCTTTGATATACCTTGGGATCCGGGTGGATCCATTACTTGAGCACTATATGCCTAGCTTAATGGCTTTAAAGAAAGCGCTGCCAGGTAGACAACCCGGAAGATCTAGAGAGTCATTTATTTATGTTGTGTGCTTTTATAAAGTTTAAAAACCAAAAAATAAAGATGGGAACCTAAAACTTTTTCAAAAAGAAAAGAGAAAGTGAGAAAGACGAGCATTGTTAAAGTGGGAGCTAGCGTTGAACTTTGTTCATGCCCATGGAAACTTTGTGAACCTTGATTATGCTACCTCTTGAGCTTGCGTTGTATTCCCTCGAAGAGGAAAGGGAGATGCAGCACATTAGCGTAAGTATTTCCCTCATTTTTTGAGAACCAAGGTATCAATCTAGTAGGAGACCACGTGTCAGTCCCTCACACCTGCACAAACAAATAAGAACTTCGCAGCCAACGCGATAAGGGGTTGTCAATCCCTTTACGGTCACTTACGAGAGTGAGAGCTGATAGAGATGATAAGATAATATTTTTGGTATTTTAGGTTTAATAAAACAGAAAATAAACAACGGAGATAGAAATTAGCTAGTTGAAGGAAAAGTAATATGATAAAGATAGACTCGGGGGCCATAGTTTTCTCTAGTGGCTTCTCTCATGATAGTGATATTCTATGGCGGGTAAACAAATTATTGTCGAGCAATTGATAGAAAAGCGAATAATTATGAGACTATCTAAGCATGACCATTGTATATAGGCATCACGTCTGTGACAAGTAGACCGACTCCTGCCTGCATCTAATACTATTACTCCACACATCGACCGCTATCCAGCATGCATCTAGTGTATTGAGTTCATACGAACAGAGTAATGCCTTAAGCAAGATGACATGATGTAGAGGGATAAACTCAAGCAATATGATGAAAATCCCATCTTTTTATCCTCGATGGCAACAATACAATATGTGCCTTGCTGCCCCTACTGTCACTGGGAAAGGACACCGCAAGATTGAACCCAAAGCCAAGCACTTCTCCCATTGCAAGAACTATAGATCTAGTAGGCCAAACCAAACCAATAATTCGAAGAGACTTGCAAGGATATTATGAACACACATAAATAGTTCAGAGAAGAACCAAATATCTTTCATAGATAACCTTGATCATAAAATCACAATTCATCGGATCTTGACAAACACACGTCAAAAAGAGATTACATCAAATAGATCTCCTCGAAGACCGAGGAGAACTTTGTATTGAGATCCGGAGAGAGAGAAGAAGCCATCTAGATACTAGCTATGGACCCGAAGGTCTGTGGTAAACTACTCACAACTCATGGTGAGGGCGATGATGATGATGATGAAGGCCTCCGTGATGGATCCCCCTCCCGGAACAGGTTCCAAGATGGGATCTCCACGGGAACAGCAGCTACGGCGGTGGAATTAGGGTTTTCTCTCTGCGTTCGGAGTTTCTGGGGTACGTAGGCATATATAGGAGGAAGAGGGGCACCAGGGGCCACGAGGCTTGCCCTCGAGGCAGGGGGGCGCGCCCCCACCCTCGAGGGTGGGCCCCCTGTCCTCTGGCTTGGCTCCAAAGTTTATCTCGCGTGATTTCCTCCAAAAATATCTCCTGCGAAGGTTTCATTCCGTTTGGACTCCGTTTGATATTCCTTTTCTGTAAAACCCTGAAATAGGCAAAAACAGCAATCTGGACTGGGCCTTTGGGTTAGTAGGTTAGTCCCAAAAATGATATAAAAGTGAATGATAAAGCCCATTAAAGATCTAGGACTTCATAAATAATAGCATGGAACAATCAAAAATTATAGATACGTTGGAGACGTATCAGATTACAGAAACTTTTCAAAAATAATAATTATCCCCTTGTACAATTCCATTGTATTTTAAAAATAATGTGCCAAGAGTTTCCTTTTGGATGATTAAACTGCTTGTTGGTTTGTGCGGGGCAAAAACAGAAACTTTAGCTGTAGTGCGCGATTTTACATTTTTTACTGGAACGTCGAAAGGATATGAAACTTTTTGAAAAGTCTTGCTATACAAATTGTTGATTTTCCCAATATTTCCAGAATATTTAGAGTTACAAAAGTATGGTTAATTTTCAGATTACGACAGACTGTCCTTATTTCGCAGATTGCTGTTATAGCTTCATTATTCGCATATGTTTGAATTCTTGTTGAAGCCTCTTGACTTGGGGCCATATAATTGTGATAGAATAATGTGGTTAATGTTTGTTCATAATTATACAATAATGTTAGAGCAGTACATGATGGGATTTCATATATCATATGCACTAACCCCGCCACTAAAAGTTCGGTTAAGTTTTGTGTGGATGAAGTGTTCGACGATCGAGGAGGTATCCATGTGTGGAGAAGGAGGAGAGGCAAGAGCTCAAGCTTGGGGATGCCCAAGGGAACCCAAGTAAATATTCAAGGAGACTCAAGCATCTAAGCTTGGGGATGCCCCGGAAGGCATCCCATCTTTCTTCAACAAGTATCGGTATGTTTTCGGATTCGTTTCGTTCACATGATATGCGTAAATTCTTGGAGCTTCGTGTGCTTTTTATTTTTCTTTTACTAAATGCACCATGCTGGTATGAGATAGTACTTGGTTGATTTATAGAATTCTCTTTGCACTTCACATATACCTTTTGAGTATGGCTTTATAGAATGCTTCATGTGCTTCACTTATATCATTTGAAGTTTGGATTGCATGTTTCTCTTCACATAGAAAACCGTCATTCACATGCTCTTTTGCTTCACTTATATTTGTTAGAGCAGGGCATATCTTTTGTAGAAAGAATTAAACTCTCTAGCTTCACTTATATCTATTTAAAGAGTTGACAGGAATTGGTCATTCACTTGGTTAGTCATAAAATCGTACATAAACTTGTAGATTGCTAAATATGATATGTTTGATTCCTTACAACAGTTTTGCGATATAGAGATGCTAATATGTGGGAGGTACTATTGAATAATTGTGGTTTAGTAAAAATATTGGTGTTAAGGTTTGTGATTCCCGAAGCGTGCACGTATGGTCTCCTAACTATGTAACCAAATTGGCGCGCATTGTATTTTGATTGTTTATCTTTGCGTGAAGGTCGGGGGCGCGCGATGGTTAACTCCTACCAACCTCCCCCTAGGAGCATGCGTCGTAGTATTTTTGCTTCGAGGGCTAATAGATTTTTCACAATAAGTATGTGAGTTCTCTATGACTAATGTTGAGTCCATGGATTATATGCACTCTCACCCTTCCACCTTGCTAGCCACTCCAGTACCGCGCAATTATCGCCGGTGCATCAAACCACCTTATATCATTCCTCAAAACAGCCACCATATCTACCTATTATGGTACTTCCATAGCCATTCTGAGATATATTGCCATGTAACTCCACATTTCTGTTTATTATGACACGCACCATCATTGTCATATTGCATTGCATGATCGTAAGATAGCTAGCATGATGTTTCCATGGCTTCTCCGTTTTTTGATGTCATTGCTACGCTAGATCATTTAACATCCCGGTACACCGGCAGAGGCATTCATATAGAGTCATATTTTTGTTCTAGTATCGAGTTGTAATATCGAGTTCTAAGTAAATAAAAGTGTGATGATCATCATTGTTAGAACATTGTCCCATGTGAGGTTATAAAAAATAAAAGAGGCCAATGAAGCACAAATAAAAAAAGAGGCCAAAGAAGCCCACCAAAAAAAGAGGCCAAAGAGCCCAAAATAAATAAATAAAATAAAAAGGTGAAAAAGAGAGAAGGGGCAATGTTACTATCCTTTTACCACACTTGTGCTTTAGAATAGCACCATGTTCTTCATGATAGAGAGTCTCCTATGTTGTCACTTTCATATGCTAGTGGGAATTTTTCATTATAGAACTTGGCTTGTATATTCCAACGATGGGCTTCCTCAAATTGCCCGAGGTCTTCATGAGCAAGCAAGTTGATGCACACCCACTAGTTTTCCTTTGAGCTTTCACACACTTATAACTCTAGTGCATCAGTTACATGGCAATCCCTACTCACTCACATTGATATCAATTAATGGACATATCCATAGTCCATTGATTTGCCTAGTCGATGTGAGACTTTCTCCCTACTTTTGTCTACTACCACCTTATATTCCACCCATAGTGCTATGTCCATGGCTCACGCTCATATATTGCATGAAGAGTTGAAAAGGTTCGAAAAAGTAAAGTATGAAAACAATTGATTGGCTGACACCAGGATGGGCATGAGGGGTACCTTGTGTTAAGAAAAGGAAGCATAAAAGACTATATGATTTTGTAAGGATAACGTTCTTTAGCATTGATATTTTGAAAAACTTGATTGTTTGTTGGGATGCCCGAGTATTAAATTCTTTTATGTCAAATGATAGACTATAGCTTTGAATCACTCGTGTCTTAATATTCATGCCATGATTAGATTACATGATCAAGATTATGCTAGGTAGCATTCCACATCAAAAATTATCTTTTTTATCATTTACCTACTCGAGGACGAGCAGGAATTAAGCTTGGGGATGCTGATACGCCTCCGTTGTATCTATACTTTTTTATTGTTCCATGCCAATATTCTACAACTTTTACATACTTTTGGCAACTTTTTATACTATTTTTGGGACTACATATTGATCCAGTGCCCAGTGCCAGTTCCTGTTTGTTGCATGTTTTTTGTTTCGAAGAAAATCCATATCAAACGGAGTCCAAACGAGATAAAGACGCACGGAGATATTTTTTTGGAATATATGTGATTTTTGGGAAGAAGAATCAACGCAAGACGATGTCGAGGGGGCCACGAGGCAGGGGGCGCGCCCCTGACCCTCGTGGCCACCCCGTAAGGCGGTTGTTGCCCTTATTCCACCACAAGAAAGCCAATATCCAGATACAAATCACGTCAAAATTTCAGTCCAATCGGAGTTACGGATCTCCGGGAATATAAGAAACAGTGAAAGGCCAGAATCGGGGAACGCAGAAATCGAGACAGACAGAGAAACAAATCCAATCTCGGAGGGGCTCTCGCCCCTCCCATGCCATGGAGACCAAGGACCAGAGGGAGAACCCTTCTCCCACCTAGGGGGAATGCCAAGGAAGAAGGATAAGGAGGGGGCTCTCTCCCCCTCGCTTCCGGTGGCGTCAGCGATCTACACCAACACCTCCGTCATCTTCACGAACATATTCATCACCTTCCCCCATCTATCTACAGCGGTCCACTCTCCTGCAACCCGTTTTACCCTCTACTTGAACATGGTGCTTTATGCTTCATATTATTATCCAATGATGTGTTGCCATCCTATGATGTCTGAGTAGATTTTCGTTGTCCTATCGGTAAATGGTGAATTGCTATGATTGGTTTAAATTTCTTGTGGTTATGTTGCTGTCCTTTGGTGCCCATCATATGAGCGCGCGTAGATCACACCATAGGGTTAGTTGTATGTTGATAGGACTATGTATTGGAGGGCAAGAGTGACAGAAGCTTCAACCTAGCATAGAAATTGATTCATACGGGATTGAAGGGGGGCCGATATATCTTAATGCTATGGTTGGGTTTTACCTTAATGAACTTTAGTAGTTGCAGATGCTTGCTAATAGTTCCAATCATAAGTGCATAGAATTACAAGTCATGGATGACATGCTAGAAGTGGCCTCTCCCACATAAAACTTGCTATCAGTCTAGTAACGTAGTCAATTGCTTAGGGACAATTTTGCAACTTCTACCACCAATTTTCCACACTCGCTATACTACCTTTATTGCTTCTTTATCTAAATATCCCCTAGTTTTTATTTACGTGCTCTTTGTATTCTTGCAGACCTATCCCGTTACACCTACAAAGCACTTCTAGTTTTATACTTATTCTAGGTAAAGCAAACGTCAAGCGTGCGTAGAGTTGTATCGGTGGTCGATAGAACTTGAGGGAATATTTGTTATACCTTTAGCTCCTCGTTAGGTTTGACACTCTTACTTATCGAAAGAGGCTACAATTGATCCCCTATACTTGTGGGTTATCCGAACGCATTAAAATTCAAAGGAACGGTAGCACGGGGCATTGATCTACAACATATATATGCAAAAACTATTATGACTAAATTCATGATAAATTTCAGTTAAATTAATCAAATTACTAAACCACTCCCTATTAAATCAACATCCCACAAGTTGTCTAAGTGATACATGATCCAAATCAACTAAACTATCTCCGATCATCACGTGAGATGGAGTAGTTTTCAATGGTGAACATCTACATGTTGATTATATCTACTATATGACTCATGTTTGACCTTTTGGTGTCCAATGTTCCTAGACCATGTATGTACATGCTAGGCTCGTAAAGTTTAACCAAAGTATTATGAGTGTGTAAAACTGGCTTACACCCGCTGTATGTGAACGTATATTCTATCACACCCGATCGTCACGAGGTGTCTCGAAATGAAGAAGTGTAGCAATGGTACATACTCAGGGAGAACACTTTTCATATTGAAATTAAGTGAAGGTATCATCTTATAATGCTATCGTCGATCTAAGAAAAATAAGATGCATAAAAGATAAACATCACATGCAATCAAAAATATGTGACATGATATGGCCATCATCATCTTGTGGTTTTGATCTCAATTTCCAAAGCAACGTCATGATCTCCATCGTCACCGGCTCGACACCTTGATCTCCATCGTCACGTCGAGGTCGTCTCGCCAACTGTTGCTTCTACAACTATTGCTAACTCATAGCGATAAAGTAAAGAATTTACATGGCGCTTGCATTTCATACAATCATTGTTCGGGAATTCGGTAACTGGTAACTGCTCGGTCGACTACTGATTAGCGATTAATCGGTTAATCGGCCATTTAACTGAGTTAATCGGTCGATCATAAATCGGCTGCATATGAGAATATATTGGCAACATGTAACTAGTTTTTCATGTATTGTACACCACATAATCCAATGCTCACAGCTGCACATGAGATGAATCTCAGTAGAACTGTACCTTGTTGGTTTGTGAATCCTTGGGGATCTGGTTCGAGGGGTCGCCGGCGCTGCTGCCTAGCCTAGGTCACCGGCACTGCTGCCTGTCCTATGCCGCCGCTGCTGTAGCCTGTAGTTAGGGGCTGGAGGAGAGACGGGGAGAAGAGGATGGGATGGGATGGGGGTCAAAGAAGAAGGCTAGGGCCGGCGACGGGAGCAGGTCGATCGCCGGTGGTTGCTAGGGCCGGCGAGGAGAAGCCATGGTCGTGACTCGTGAGGAGTCAGGAGAGGAAGAGGCGCTGTGATTAGGGGGAGGGAGGATGCAACTCCGGAGGTTACGGGGCCAAATAATGGCCTGGATTGCCGCTTTGGTACCCCTTTTTTTATGGATGCCGCTTCAATTACCTGACCCATCACCGATTAATCGGTTTGACAACCAGTTAATCGTCTGACAACCGGTTAAATGCCAGTTAATCGGCTTGACCATTTAGTGAACCGAGTATGTGCTATTCGCCTCAGTTAGGCACTGAGTAGCGATTAAATGGGCATTTAAATGGTAACTCGGCCGAGTTCTTGAACAATGCATACAATAATTAAGAGACAACCCTAAGGCTCCTGCCGGTTGTCGATATTACAAAATATGATCATCTCATACAACAACGTATATCACATCATGTCTTGACCATATCACATCACAACATGCCCTGCAAAAACAAGTTAGATGTCCTCTACTTTGTTGTTGCAAGTTTTAGGTGGCTGCTATGGGCTTCTAGCAAGAACCGTTCTTACCTACACAAAAACCACAATGGTGATTATTAAGTTTGCTATTTTAACCTTCTTCAAGGACCGGCCGTAGTCAAATTTGATTCAACTAAAGTAAGAGAAACAGACATCTGACAGCCACCTTTATGCAGAAAACGTTGCATGTCTGTCGGTGGAACCGGTCTCATCTCTGGTAAACAAACTGTTTTTAACCCCTTTTCGCGACGACGTTTTGAACTATTGCCAAGTGAGTGACTGCGATAGGGGGGTCCTTCCCAAACGACCCAAAAACCATCGGGGATAGGGAGCCTTGATGCATACAGTTGTTCCTATAAAACTATTTCTGATATCTCGAATATCCCAAACGCTTCATCCTTGCTACTTGTTTGTGCTCGCATTGCCATCGCAGTCGGTATTATGTGCTGCTACATTTACAATGCACGGTCCATCATAAACGGTTCATGATTATAAACTGTGTATGATAAGCAGGCAATCACACACATTCACTTTTCTCGAACAGTATGCGATAACTAATTAAGAAGATTAGCTAATCATTGTACGAGTGTCAGATAGGATTACAAAATGTCGAACCATCGTAGCATCATCGTGCATGATAACTATCGCACACCCTATTCTCTGGTGCAACGTTTACGATGCGTACCACATAAAAAACAGTTCATGGTTGCAAATCGTGTACGATAAGGCGACTATCACAAGTGTTTAGTTTGCCCACACCGTTTTGATATTGTCCAACATCACACACGGTTTGCAAACGACAACTGTGTGCATGCTTGCACATGTTTTCTCTCTGTGAACTGTGTGGGATTATAGTGTCTATCACAAACGTTTGTGTTTTACTGACCGTGTGCGCTGTAACAAACTGCAGAGCGTAATTTCAACGTAATTAAATTGTTGCTATTTAAAATTGTACCGGATTTGGATTTGAAAGTATGTTATAGCTTTATTCATATCCATCAGGTTCAAACAACCAATGCATTATTTGATTCACAGGTACGTGTGTTCAAGAATTACATAAGCACCAAATAAAGAATGATGAGCCACAGTTGTACACTTGTACTATTAAAGACGGTAAAGAAAGATGCCAAAGACATTTTGGTTGCTGAACAAAGTGAAGCGGAATGCCTATATTGTGCCCTCCTCCATGCAGAAGGCACACAAGACTCTAGTCCAACCCCTTGTGATGGTCGACCACCCATCTTTCACTGTCTTCATGAAAACATCTAGATAATCATCATGTTCTGGTAGAAATACTTTAATGTTTGCATGCCCACCAATCATGTAGTTTGAAAGGCAATCTTGAGTAGACTACTTTGGGAACCACTTCAAAGGAAAAAGATTCAGACATTGTCATCTAACACAACTCACTATGGGCAGCAAAAAGAAGGTTGCAAAGTTCTTACTTATCATCCCGCATTTCGTTGTTGTCTTGGATAAAGTGTAAACAAATAGTTTAATTGCCATCTTTAGACCCATTTTACTAACAATCTTTATCAGCTTCCTCACTTGATGTTCGTTCATCAATATCTCATTGACCCATATGCAGAAAGGGACAAAGCGTGGATCTTTACCAATGACATATGTACCTAAAAGCACCAAGTTAATATTAGAAGCTAAACAGCAATTGCACAATGATGTAGTACACCACTCCTCCATCCCATTATATAATATCTTATAACATCCAATATACTCACATATTGGATGAATTAACATCTCATATTATGGGCCGGAGGTAGTTTCTCAAAAATTTACAAATTATCGGTTGATTAATTTCTACTATGTCATTGTTGTTGCTGTCGCTCTTCTACATATATCTAGACATCATCACAACATTAAGGTAATAGTCTTCCTTGTTGTTATGTAGCCTAGGATTGCATATTTAGACATTCAGTACAGTGCATGTTGCTATGTAGCCTCAGATATATTACATATGGCCTTAGTTAACCTAACGATAAATGGGTTACAGATATATTCAGTTAAAAATCCGATTCACCGATTAGTCCCTTATCAGCCCCCGGCCTATATGGTACCAGCTACCGATATCCTGAACAGTGAGTATATATAAGCCATGGGATGAAACTAACCTCGATGGAAAATAGCAGTCGTTCCCAAAATTGTCCTATGTAAGTACGTCGAGAGGCATGTTAAGCACAACAGGCTAAACATCGACCAAATATATCCATGGTAGACAAAATAATCTCCAAAAGATAGCTTCAGTGTGCAG
This sequence comes from Secale cereale, assembly GCA_902687465.1. Classification (NCBI taxonomy): domain Eukaryota; kingdom Viridiplantae; phylum Streptophyta; class Magnoliopsida; order Poales; family Poaceae; genus Secale; species Secale cereale. Next base: position 153,575,542 of record LR738709.1, read on the forward strand.
GTTTATGCATGTCAGTTAAGCAAAACAGGTGGAAAGGTGTGTTAACTACAACAGGCCTAACATTTAACAACAAGCAAACATAGTCATTCAAACTGGTATTGTGTCCATCTAAGTACACTGGTCATTGTTAAATAAAAATGGAAAGGCATGTTAACTACAACATGAAGCAACCAAATGTAGTCATTCATAGTGGTATTGTTGAAACTGGTATTGATGAAGTTGAACTGCATAGTTCATACTTGCACATATAAAACATCACGTTGTGAATAACTAGAATAAACAAGGCATACTACGAACAACCAAAGATTGCATTTGAAACTGGACATATGATAACTACAAAGAACCGAAAAACCAAAAAAACTTTAAAAGAGGCATATGCTAGCTATAACAGGCTTAACAATAAGCAAATATATGCATTCCTATCAGTATGTTTAGAACTGTTATTGATGCAAATTTATTGCAAAGTAAATAGTTGCACATATAGAGCATCACATTGTGAACAACTGAAATAAAGAAAGCATACTGCAAACAACCAATATAGCAATTAAAACTGGGCATATTCTCACCACATTGAAAAAAGGAATCGACAAAACAAATCATGGGTTCCCCCATGTGAAGAGGCACGGCAAAAGGAATCACGGATTTCCTCACTTGTTACAGATGGGCTCGTTCCCCGTGGGAAGAGCACGAACCCCAGGTGTGCTCCATGTTGTCGTAGATGAGCTCCTTCTCCTTGGAAGGGCAGGGCTGTTGGGTGCCCTCCCTGATGTCAAAGACAGGCTCTTTCCCCTTGGAAGAGAAAATGGGCTCTTTCCCCTTGGAAGAGTCGGAGAAGGTGCCCTCCTCGTGGTCGCCATCGATGAGGTGTGACTTGGAAGCCGTGGATCCCAAGCCAGCGTCACAGAATGTGTCCTTCAGAAATGACAAAAGGGGCTCGATGGCGATGTAGGATGGCAAAATTCTTGACAGAGAGCCAGAGGAAATTAGTGGCGGCGCCATGGATGAGATCGACGGCGGTTGAACCCGAGGGGTTGAGGGTGGGCCACTTAACCTGTGACATAGCCCGCGTCAGGCCGTCATTGTCGATGACCTCGAAGTTGTAGTCGGCGTCCGTGACATACCCGCATACTCTAGCCCGTTGATTCAGTGCATGCGGCCAGTAATGGTCATCAGCTTCCTTGGTGGCCACCTCGGCTACGTCAGGCGAAGAGGTCGCGATACACCTCTTTTGGGCCAGTCGCTCCTCGAGCTCCATGGGAAGCGTAGACGGGCTTAGGCTGCGATGCTCTAGAGTGGGGGATGGGGATTTATGGGAAAGGGGGCATTTGGCATGCGTCATCTAAGAAACTCGCGGCAGCCTGGGTATGGAGATCGGCGGGTAAGCTACATGGGCAAACTGACACATGTTGACAATGGAGGCCTTGAGGTGGCGGTGGCATTGACCTTGCTAGGGTTTCAAGCGAGGGAGGGGTTGTGGTGGTTGCGTGTGTGTGTGTGCGCGCGCGCGCGCCCGAGGAGGTTTTTGGGTGTAATTGTGGGTGTGTGTGGAGGGTGTGTGTTTGAGGAAATGATGTGGCTACTGAAAATATTACTACGCGGGAGTCAAACGCGGAAGGGAAATGCGGGGGCTATTGAAAATTTTGATGATGGTGCATCGCACACGGTCCGGAAATAACAACCATGTGTTATGAAACAGAAAAACCCTCGAGCCGGGAAGATATTTTCGTGGGATGCAGGCGGGAGCGGGAACAACAAACATCACACACAGTCAAAACATAATAACTGTGTGTTATCAAACATGAAAATCTTGCAGGCGGGTAGATATTTTTGAGAGGGGAAGCCCCATGGATCCCAATGTATTGTGTTGATGTGCGTGACAGGGGCACCGGCGTGGCACACGGTTAGTGTGAGTGAACCATGTTTGTTGCGTCATCCGACTTGTCTAATGGTCATAAATTTGGCGAAAATGTCGCGGGAAAGGGTCAGAACACGAACACACTTGCATTCAGACCAAATATATGTATGAAAAGTGTGGTTTAATGTTCAAATACCAAATGCAGCTTCGATGTGACACCTATCTCGAAAAGCGCACGGTGTTGCTTGTCCCCCTCATGTTGGCAGGAGGGGAATCCTAAGCTATGAATGCATGGCCGCCCCCATGGAGGTTCACCTAGCAAAGTGCGAAGTAGCAGTCCCCCCCACCACACACACACTTTCAGTCGGCGGGAGAGGGCATCTCACCAAGATGTATGGTACCTCTAGAGCTTGCGTTGTATTCCCTCGAAGAGGAAAGGGAGATGCAGCACAGTAGCGTAAGTATTTCCCTCGGTTTTTGAGAACCAAGGTACCAATCCAGTAGGAGACCACGTGCGAGTCCCTCGCACCTGCACAAACAAATAAGAACTTCGCAGCCAATGCGATAAGGGGTTGTCAATCCCTTTACGGTCACTTACGAGAGTGAGATCTGATAGAGATGATAGTTTATATTTTTGGTATTTTTGGTTTAATGAAACAGCAAATAAAAGGCGGTAAAAGTATAGTAGATGTAGATTGATATGTCGAGAATAGACCCCGGGGGCCATAGTTTTCTCTAGTGGCTTCTCTCATGATAGCGATATTATACGGTGGGTAAACAAATTACTGTCGAGCAATTGATAGAAAAGTGAATAATTATGAGACTATCTAGGCATGATCATTGTATATAGTCATCACATCCGAGACAAGTAGACCGACTCCTGCCTACATCTACTACTATTACTCCACACATCGACCGCTATCCAGCATGCATCTAGTGTATTGAGTTCATACGAACAGAGTAACGCTTTAAGCAAGATGACATGATGTAGAGGGATAAACTCAAGCAATACGATGTAAACCCCATCTTTTTATCCTCGATGGCAACAATACAATACGTGCCTTGCTGCCCCTACTGTCACTTGGAAAGGACACCGCAAGATTGAACCCAAAGCCAAGCACTTCTCCCATTGCAAGAACTATAGATCTAGTAGGCCAAACCAAACCGATAATTCAAAGAGACTTGCAAGGATATTATGAGCACACATAAAAAGTTCAGAGAAGAACCAAATATCTCTCATAGATAACCTTGATCATAAACTCACAATTCATCGGATCTCGACAAACACGCCGCAAAAAGAGATTACATCGAATAGATCTCCTCGAAGACCGAGGAGAACTTTGTATTGAGATACAGAGAGAGAGAAGAAGCCATCTAGATACAAGCTATCGACCCGAAGGTCTGTGGTAAACTACTCACAACTCATGGTGAGGGCGATGATGATGATGATGATGATGATGATGAAGGCCTCCGTGATGGATCTGATGGGGAACGTAGTATTTTAAAATTTTCCTACGATCACGCAAGATCTATCTACCAGATGCATAGCAACGAGAGGGGAGAGTGTGTCTACGTACCCTCGTAGACCGGGAGCGGAAGCGTCAAGTGACGCGGTTGATGTTGTCGAACTTCTTCGTGATCCAACTGATCAAGCACCGAACGTACGGCACCTCCGCGTTCAGCACACGTTCAGCTTGATGACGTCCCACGAGCTCTTGATCCAGTTGAGCTTCACGGGAGAGTTTCGTCAGCACGACGGCGTGGTGACGGATATGATGTGTTCACCGGTGCAGGGCTTCGCCTAAGCTCCGCGACGGTACGACCGAGGTGTGATTCTGTGGAGGGGGGCACCGCACACGGCTAAAACAATTCAACTTGTGTGTCTTTGGGTGCCCCCCTGCCCCCGTATATAAAGGAGCAGGGGAGGGAGGCCGGCCAACCTCTCCTGGTGCGGCTAGGGAGGGAGTCCTAGTAGGATTCACCGAAAGGAAGAAGGGGGAAAGGAGTAGGAGAGGTGGCGCCCCCCCCCCCCCAATCCTAGTCCAACTAGGATTCCTAGGTGGGGGCGCCGGCCAGCCCTATGGGCTGCCTCTCTCTCACCCTTTAGGCCCACTATGGACCATCCCCTCTCGTAGGGGGTTCCGGTAACCCCCTCCGGCATTCCCGATAAATCCGAAACTTTTCCGGTATACTTCCGGTGTCCGAATATAGCCGTCCAATATATCAATCTTTATGTCTCGGACATTCCGAGACTCCTCGTCATGTCCGTGATCTCGCCGTCCAATATATCAATCTTTATGTCTCGGACATTCCGAGACTCCTCGTCATGTCCGTGATCTCATCCGGGACTCCGAACTACCTTCGGTACATCAATACTCAAAAACTCATAATACCGATCGTCATCAAACGTTAAGCGCGCGGACCCTACGGGTTCGAGAACTATGTAGACATGACCGAGACTCATCTCTGGTCAATAACCAATAGCGGAACCTGGATGTTCATATTGGCTCCTACATATTCTACGAAGATCTTTTATCGGTCAGAACCGCATAACAACATACGTTGTTCCTTTTGTCAAACGGTATGTTACTTGCCCGAGATTCGATCGTCGGTATCTCTATACCTAGTTCAATCTCGTTACCGGCAAGTCTCTTTACTCGTTCCGTAACACATCATCTCGTGACTAACTCATTAGTCTTTTGCTTGCAAGGCTTATTGTGATGTGTGTTACCGAGAGGGCCCAGAGATCCCTCTCCGACACTCGGAGTGACAAATCCTAATCTTGATCTATGCCAACACCACGAATACTTTCGGAGACACCTGTAGAGCATCTTTATGATCACCCAGTTACGTTGTGACGTTTGATAGCACACAATGTGTTCCTACGGTATTCGGGAGTTGCATAATCTCATAGTCATAGGAACATGTATAAGTCATGAAGAAAGCAATAGCAGTTAAACTAAACGATCATAGTGCTATGCTAACGGATGGGTCTTGTCCATCACATCATTCTCCTAATGATGTGATCCCGTTGATCAAATGACAACTCATGTCTATGGCTAGGAAACATAACCATCTTTGATCAATGAGCTAGTCTAGTAGAGGCATACTAGGGACATACTGTTTTGTCTATGTATCCACATATGTACTAAGTTTCCGGTTAATACAATTCTAGCATGAATAAAAGACATTTATCATGATATAAGGAAATACAAATAACATCTTTATTATTGCCTCTAGGGCATATTTCCTTCAGTCTCCCACTTGAACTAGAGTCAATAATCTAGATTACAAAGTGATGATCCTCACACCCATGGAGTCTTGGTGCTGATCATGTTTTGCCCGTGGAAGAGGCTTAGTCAACGGGTCTGCAACATTCAGATCCGTATGTATTTTGCAAATCTCTATGTCTCCCTCCTTGACTAGATCGCGGATGGAATTGAAGCGTCTTTTGATGTGTTTTGTTCTCTTGTGAAACCTGGATTCCTTCGCCAAGGCTATGGCTCCAGTGTTGTCACAAAAGATTTTCATTGGACCCGATGCACTAGGTACTACACCTAGATCGGATATGAACTCCTTCATCCAGACTCCTTCATTTGCTGCTTCTGAAGCAGCTATGTATTCTGCTTCACACGTAGATCCCGCCACGACGCTCTGTTTGGAACTGCACCAGCTGACAGCTCCACCGTTCAAAAATACATATCCGGTTTGTGACTTTGAGTCATCTGGATCAGTGTCAAAGCTAGAATCGACGTAACCGTTTACGACGAGCTCTTTGTCACCTCCATATACGAGAAACATATCCTTTGTTCTTTTCAGATACTTTAGGATGTTTTTGACCGCTGTCCAGTGATCCACTCCTGGATTACTTTGGTACCTCCCTGCTAGACTTATAGCAAGGCACACATCAGGTCTGGTACACAGCATTGCATACATGATAGATCCTATGGCTGAGGCATAGGGAATGACTTTCATTTTCTCTCTATCTTCTGCAGTGGTCGGGCATTGAGTCTTACTCAACTTCATACCTTGTAAAACAGGCAAGAATCCTTTCTTTGACTGATCCATTTTGAACCTTTTCAAAATCTTATCAAGGTATGTGCTTTGTGAAAGTCCAATTAAGCGTCTTGATCTATATCTATAGATCTTGATGCCTAATATGTAAGCAGCTTCTCCGAGGTCTTTCATTGAAAAACTTTTATTCAAGTATCCTTTTATGCTATTCAGAAATTCTATATCATTTCCAATTAACAATATGTCATCTACATATAATATTAGAAATGCTACAGAGCTCCCACTCACTTTCTTGTAAATACAGGCTTCTCCAAAAGTCTGTATAAAACCATATGCTTTGATCACCTCATCAAAGCGTATATTCCAACTCCGAGATGCTTGCACTAGTCCATAGATGGATCGCTGGAGTTTGCATACTTTGTTAGCACCTTTTGGATCGACAAAACCTTCTGGTTGCATCATATACAACTCTTCTTTGAGATATCCATTTAGGAATGCAGTTTTGACATCCATTTGCCAGATTTCATAATCATAAAATGCGGCAATTGCTAACATGATTCGGACAGACTTAAGCATCGCTACAGGTGAGAAAGTCTCATCGTAGTCAACTCCTTGAACTTGTCGAAAACCTTTCGCAACAAGTCGAGCTTTGTAAACAGTAATATTACCGTCTGCGTCGGTCTTCCTCTTGAAGATCCATTTATTTTCGATGGCCTGCCGATCATCGGGCAAGTCAACCAAAGTCCACACTTTGTTCTCATACATGGATCCTATCTCAGATTTCATGGCTTCAAGCCATTTTGCGGAATCTGGGCTCATCATCGCTTCCTCATAGTTCGTAGGTTCATCATGGTCTAGTAACATGATTTCCAGAACTGGGTTGCCGTACCACTCTGGTGCGGAACGTACTCTGGTTGATCTACGACATTCAGTAGAAACTTGATCCGAAGTTTCATGATCATTATCATTAACTTCCTCACTAATTGGTGTAGGAATCACTGGAACAATTTCCTGTGATGTACTATTTTCCAATCCGGGAGAAGGTACAATTACCTCATCAAGTTCTACTTTCCTCCCACTCACTTCTTTCGAGAGAAACTCTTTTTCTAGAAAGGATCCGTTCTTAGCAACGAATATTTTGCCTTCGGATCTGTGATAGAAGGTGTACCCAACAGTCTCTTTTGGGTATCCTATGAAGACACATTTTTCCGACTTGGGATCGAGCTTATCAGGTTGAAGTGTTTTCACATAAGCATCGCAGCCCCAAATTTTAAGAAACGACAACTTTGGTTTCTTGCCAAACCATAGTTCATAAGGCGTCGTATCAACGGATTTAGATGGTGCCCTATTTAACGTGAATGCAGCTGTCTCTAAAGCATAACCCCAAAATGATAGTGGTAAATCGGTAAGAGACATCATAGATCGCACCATATCCAATAAAGTACGGTTACGACGTTCGGACACACCATTACGTTGTGGTGTTCCAGGTGGCGTGAGTTGTGAAACTATTCCACAATGTTTCAAATGAAGACCAAATTCGTAACTCAAATATTCTCCTCCACGATCAGATCGTAGGAACTTTATTTTCTTGTTACGATGATTCTCTACTTCACTCTTAAATTCTTTGAACTTTTCAAATGTTTCAGACTTGTGTTTCATTAAGTAGATATACCCATATCTGCTCAAATCATCAGTGAAGGTCGGAAAATAACGATACCCACCGCGAGCATCAACACTCATTGGTCCACATACATCAGTATGTATGATTTCCAACAAATCTGTTGCTCGCTCCATAGTTCCGGAGAACGGAGTTTTAGTCATCTTGCCCATGAGGCATGGTTCGCAAGCACCAAGTGATTCATAATCAAGTGATTCCAAAAGTCCATCTTTATGGAGTTTCTTCATGCGTTTTACACCAATATGACCTAAACGGCAGTGCCACAAATAAGTTGCAATATCATTATTAACCTTGCATCTTTTGGTTTCAATATTATGAATATGTGTATCACTACAATCGAGATCCAGTAAGAATAGACCACTCTTTAAGGGTGCATGACCATAAAAGATATTATTCATCAAAATGGAACAACCATTATTCTCTGATTTAAATGAATAACCGTCTCGCAATAAACAAGATCCAGATATAATGTTCATGCTCAACGCTGACACCAAATAACAATTATTTTGGTCTAAAACTAATCCCGAAGGTAGATGTAGAGGTAGCGTGCCGACGGCGATCACATCGACTTTGGAACCGTTTCCCACGCGCATCGTCACCTCGTCCTTAGCTAATCTTCGTTTAATCCATAGTCCCTGTTTCGAGTTACAAATATTAGCAACCGAACCGGTATCAAATACCCAGGTACTACTACGAGCATTAGTAAGGTACACATCAATAACATGTATATCACATATACCTTTGTTCATCTTGCCATCCTTCTTATCCGCCAAATACTTGGGGCAGTTCCGCTTCCAGTGTCCAGTCCCCTTGCAGTAGAAGCACTCAGTTTCAGGCTTGGCTCCAGATTTGGGTTTCTTCGTTGAAGTAGCAACTGACTTGCTATTCTTTTTGAAGTTCCCTTTCTTTCCCTTGCCCTTTTTCTTGAAACTAGTGGTCTTGTTAACCATCAACACTTGATGCTCCTTTTTTATTTCTACCTCCGCAGCTTTGAGCATAGCGAAGAGCTCGGGAATTGTCTTTTGCATCCCTTGCATGTTATAGTTCATCACGAAGCCTTTATAGCTTGGTGGCAGTGATTGAAGAACTCTATCAATAACACTATCCTCGTCAACATTGCAACCAAGTTGAGTCATATGATTGTAGTACCCAGACATTCTGAGCAAGTGTTCACTGATAGAACTATTCTCCTCCATTTTGCAGCTGTAGAACTTATTGGAAATCTCATATTTCTCAATTCGGGCATTTGCTTGAAATATTAACTTCAACTCCTGGAACATTTCATATGCTCCATGACGTTCAAAACGTCGTTGAAGTCCCGGTTCTAAGCCGTAAAGCATGGCACACTGAACTATCGTGTAGTCATCAGACCGCGACTGCCAGACGTTCAAAGCGTCTGCATCAGCGGAAGGGGGCTTGTCACCTAGCGGTGCTTCAAGGACATAATTCTTCTGTGCAGCAATGAGGATAATCCTCAGGTTACGGACCCAGTCCGTGTAATTGCTACCATCATCTTTCAACTTACCTTTCTCTAGGAATGCATTAAAATTCAAAGGAACGGTAGCACGGGCCATTGATCTACAACGACATAGATATGCAAAACTATCAGGACTAAGTTCATGATAAATTAAAGTTCAGTTTAATCATATTGATTTAAAGAACTCCCACTTAGATAGACATCCCTCTGGTCATCTAAATGATCACGTGATCCAAATCAACTAAACCATGTCCGATCATCACGTGAGATGGAGTAGTTTTCAATGGTGAACATCTTATGTTGATCATATCTACTATATGATTCACGCTCGACCTTTCGGTCTCCAGTGTTCCGAGGCCATATCTGTATATGCTAGGCTCGTCAAGTTTAACCCGAGTATTCTGCGTGTGCAAAACTGGCTTACACCCGTTGTATTTGAACGTGGAGCTTATCACACCCGATCATCACGTGGTGTCTCGGCACGACGAACTTTCGCAACGGTGCATACTCAGGGAGAACACTTATACCTTGAAATTTAGTAAGGGATCATCTTATAATGCTACCGTCTTTCTAAGCAAAATAAGAAGCATAATAAGATAAACATCACATGCAATCAAAATATGTGACATGATATGGCCATCATCATCTTGTGCTTTTGATCTCCATCTTCAAAGCACCGTCATGATCACCTTCGTCACCGGCTTGACACCTTGATCTTCATCGTAGCATCATTGTCGTCTCGCCAACTATTGCTTCCACGACTATCGCTACCGCTTAGTGATAAAGTAAAGCAATTACATGGCGATTGCATTTCATACAATAAAGCGACAACCATATGGCTCCTGCCAGTTGCCGATAACTTTACAAAACATGATCATCTCATACAAAACCGTATAACTCATCATGTCTTGACCATATCACATCACAACATGCCCTGCAAAAACAAGTTAGACGTCCTCTACTTTGTTTGTTGCAAGTTTTACGTGGCTGCTACGGGCTTTAGCAAGAACCGTTCTTACCTACGCATACAAAACCACAACGATGTTTCGTCAAGTATGTGTTGTTTTAACCTTCACAAGGACCGGGCGTAGCCACACTTGATTCAGCTAAAGTGAGAGAGACAGACACCCGCCAGTCACCTTTACGCAACGAGTGCTCGTAACGGTGAAACCAGTCTCGCGTAAGCGTACGCGTAATGTCGGTCCGGGCCGCTTCATCTCACAATACCGCCGAAGCAAAGTATGACATGCTGGTAAGCAGTATGACTAGTATCGTCCACAATCTCATTGTGTTCTACTCGTGCATATCATCTACGCATAGACCTGGCTCATGATGCCATTGATGGGGAACGTAGTATTTTAAAATTTTCCTACGATCACGCAAGATCTATCTACCAGATGCATAGCAACGAGAGGGGAGAGTGTGTCTACGTACCCTCGTAGACCGGGAGCGGAAGCGTCAAGTGACGCGGTTGATGTTGTCGAACTTCTTCGCGATCCAACCGATCAAGCACCGAACGTACGGCACCTCCGCGTTCAGCACGCGTTCAGCTTGATGACGTCCCACGAGCTCTTGATCCAGTTGAGCTTCACGGGAGAGTTTCGTCAGCACGACGGCGTGGTGACGGATATGATGTATTCACCGGTGCAGGGCTTCGCCTAAGCTCCGCGACGGTACGACCGAGGTGTGATTCTGTGGAGGGGGGCACCGCACACGGCTAAAACAATTTAACTTGTGTGTCTTTGGGTGCCCCCCTGCCCCCGTATATAAAGGAGCAGGGGAGGGAGGCCGGCCAACCTCTCCTGGTGCGGCTAGGGAGGGAGTCCTACTAGGAATAGGATTGCAATCCTATTCCTAGTAGGATTCACCGAAAGGAAGAAGGGGGAAAGGAGTAGGAGAGGTGGCGCCCCCCCCAATCCTAGTCCAACTAGGATTCCTAGGTGGGGGCGCCGGCCAGCCCTATGGGCTGCCTCTCTCTCACCCTTTAGGCCCACTATGGACCATCCCCTCTCGTAGGGGGTTCCGGCATTCCCGATAAATCCGAAACTTTTCCGGTATACTTCCGGTGTCCGAATATAGCCGTCCAATATATCAATCTTTATGTCTCGGACATTCCGAGACTCCTCGTCATGTCCGTGATCTCATCCGGGACTCCGAACTACCTTCGGTACATCAATACTCAAAAACTCATAATACCGATCGTCATCAAACGTTAAGCGTGCGGACCCTACGGGTTCGAGAACTATGTAGACATGACCGAGACTCATCTCTGGTCAATAACCAATAGCGGAACCTGGATGTTCATATTGGCTCCTACATATTCTACGAAGATCTTTTATCGGTCAGAACCGCATAACAACATACGTTGTTCCTTTTGTCAAACGGTATGTTACTTGCCCGAGATTCGATCGTCGGTATCTTTATACCTAGTTCAATCTCGTTTACCGGCAAGTCTCTTTACTCGTTCCGTAACACATCATCTCGTGACTAACTCATTAGTCTTTTGCTTGCAAGTCTTATTATGATGTGTGTTACCGAGAGGGCCCAGAGATACCTCTCCGACACTCGGAGTGACAAATCCTAATCTTGATCTATGCCAACACCACGAATACTTTCGGAGACACCTGTAGAGCATCTTTATGATCACCCAGTTACGTTGTGACGTTTGATAGCACACAAGGTGTTCCTACGGTATTCGGGAGTTGCATAATCTCATAGTCATAGGAACATGTATAAGTCATGAAGAAAGCAATAGCAGTTAAACTAAACGATCATAGTGCTATGCTAACGGATGGGTCTTGTCCATCACATCATTCTCCTAATGATGTGATCCCGTTGATCAAATGACAACTCATGTCTATGGCTAGGAAACATAACCATCTTTGATCAATGAGCTAGTCTAGTAGAGGCATACTAGGGACATACTGTTTTGTCTATGTATCCACACATGTACTAAGTTTCCGGTTAATACAATTCTAGCATGAATAAAAGACATTTATCATGATATAAGGAAACACAAATAACATCTTTATTATTGCCTCTAGGGCATATTTCCTTCAGGATCCCCCTCTGGTGGAGCTCCGGAACAGGCTCCAAGATGGGATCTCCACGAGAACAGAAGCTACGGCGGTGGAATTAGGGTTTTCTCTCTGTTGTCGGAGTTTCTGGGGTACGTGGACTTATATAGGAAGAAGGAGGGCACCGGGGGACGCTCGAGTGGGCCTCGAGGCAGGGGGTGTGCCCTAGGAAGGGGGCGCGCCCCCACCCTAGAGGGCCACTCGAGGCTCCCTTGGCGTGGTTCTCAAGTTCCTCTGGCGTGATTTTCTCTAAAAATATCTCTCGTGAAGGTTTCATTCCGTTTGGACTCCGTTTGATATTCCTTTTCTGCAAAACCCTGAAATAGGCAAAAACAGCAATCTGGACTGGGCCTTTGGGTTAGTAGGTTAGTCCCAAAAATGATATAAAAGTGAATGATAAAGCCCATTAAACATCCAAGACTTCATAAATAATAGCATGGAACAATCAAAAATTATAGATACGTTGGAGACGTTGGAGACGTATCAAGCATCCCTAAGCTTAATTCCTGCTCGTCCTCGAGTAGGTAAATGATAAAGAAAGAATTTTTGATGTGGAATGCTAACCAATATAGTTTTTCAATGTAATTCTCTTAATTGTGGCATGAATGTTCAGATCTTAAAGATTCAAGATAAAAGTCTATATTGACATAAGAAATAACAAAACTTGAAGCAATACTAACAAAGCAATAATGTATTCTCAAAATAGTATGGCTAAAGAAAGTTATCCCTACAAAATCATATAGTCTGGCTATGCTCCCTCTTCATCACACAAAATATTCATATCATGCATAACCCCGATTTCTGCCAAGCATTTGTTTTCATACTCTATCTTTTCAAACCTTTCAACTTTCATGCAATACATGAGCGTGAGCCATGGATATAGCACTATGGGTGGAATAGAGGTGGTTGTGGAGAAGACGAAAAGGAGGGAGATAGTCTCACATCGACTAGGCGTATCAACGGGCTATGGAGATGCCCATCAATAGATATCAATGTGAGTGAGTAGGGATTGCCATGCAACGGATGCACTAGAGCTAAATATGAATGAAATCTAAATAAATGAAACTAGTGGGTGTGCATCCAACTTGCTTGCTCACGAAGACCCTGGGCATTTGAGGAAGCCCATCGTTGGAATATACAAGCCAAGTTCAATAATAAAAATTCCCACTAGTATATGAAAGTGACTAAGCATGAGACTCTCTACAATGAAGAACATAGTGCTACTTTGAAGCACAAGTGTGGAAAAAGATAGTAGCAATTGTCCCTTCTCTCTTTTCTGTCATTTTTTTGGAGGGGCTTTCTCCTCTCTTTTTTTAGCCCCTCTCTATTTTTTTGGGCCATCTCCCTTTTTTTATTGGCCTTTGTCTCTTTTTTTTGCTTCCTCACACGGGACAATGCTCTAATAATAATGATCATCACACTTTTTATTACAACTCGAAGTTACAACTCGATACTACAACAAGTATGACTCTACATGAATGCCTCCAGCGGTGTACCGGTATGTGCAATGAATCAAGAGTGACATATATGAAAAATTATGCATGGTGGCTTTGCCACAACTACGATGTCAACAACATGATCATGCATGGCACTATGACAATATGATGCGTGTCATATAAAAGGAGTGGTGGAAAGTTGCATGGAAATATATCTCGGAATGGCTATGGAAATGCCATGATAGGTTGGTATGGTGGTTGTTTTGAGGAACAATATAGTGGTTGTTTTGAGGAAGGATATATAGTGGGTTGATGGCACCGGCTAAAGTTGTGTGGTACAAGAGAGGCTAGCAATGGTAGAAGGATGAGAGTGCGTATAATCCATGGACTCAATATTAGTCATAAGAACTCATATAATTATTGCAAAAATTTACGAGTCATCAAAACAAAGCAATCAACACATGCTCCTAGGGGGGAGGTTGGTAGGAGTTAACCATCGCGCGCCCCCGACCTCCACACAAAGGTTGGCACTCTACAAATACCTCATGCTCTAACTTCGTCACATAGCGGTTCGCCATACGTGCATGATACGGGAATCACTAACCTTAACACAAGTATTTCTCAATTTCATAATAACTCCACTAGCATCACTCTAATATAATTATCCTCATGTCTCAAAACAATTATCAAGCATCCAACATCTCATTCTATTCAATGCACTTGGTGTGAATTTTTTTACTACATTGACATTGGATGTCTACCATGTGAAGACTAGTTTCTTTAGCCTAAACACATTACCATGCTGTTTTAATAGACTCTCAAATAGATAGAAGTGAAGCATGAGAGTTCATCATTTTCTACAAAATATTACCACCATCGTGCTCTAAAAGATATAAGTGAAGGACTAGAGCCAAAGCTATTCAACTCAAAAGATATAAGTGAAGCACATAGAGTGTTCTAACAATTTCTAGGCCATATTTAACTCTCTCAAATAGGTGTGTACAGCAAGGATGATTGTGGCAAACTAACAAGCAAAGACTCAAATTATACAAGACGCTCCAAGCAAAACACATAACATGTTGCGAATAAAAATATAGCTCCAAGTATAGTTACCGATGGATGAAGACGAAAGAGGGGATGCCTTCCCGGGGCATCCCCAAGCTTAGGCTTTTGATTATCTTGAATTTACTTGGGGTGCCATGGGCATCCCCAAGCTTAGGCCTTTGCTACTCCTTGTTCCATAGTCCATCAAAGCAATACTCAAAACTTGAAAACTTCACAACACAAAACTTAGACGAAAATTCTCGTGAGTTCTGTTAGTATAAGAAAGAAAATCACTACTCAAAGGTACATAAATGAATTCATTATTTGTTTATATTGGTGTTAAACCTACGGTACTCCAATTTCTCTATGGTTCATATCCTCCAATACTACTCATAGATGCATCGGAATAAGCAAACAACACACGAAAAACAGAATCTGTCAAAGACAGAATAGTCTGTAGTAATCTGCAGGGTTCGCCTACTTCTGGAACTCCAAAAAATTTAAACTAAATTGGTAAATTTGCGCAATTTGTCTAAAAATCATCTTCAAAAATAATCAACTAAAAATCATGCTCCAGTAAAATCCCACGACTACTTTAGCGAGCGCTAACGATTCTGTTTTTCACAGCAAGATCATATAAACTTCACACAAGTCTTCCCAAAGGTTCTACTTGGCACAAACACTAAACAAAACATGAAACCACATCTAATCAGAGGCTAGATGAAAAATTTATTCCCTAACAGCAACAAAAACAAAAAACGTAAAATTGGGTTGCCTCCCAACAAGCGCTATCGTTTTACGCCCCTAGCTAGGCACGATAATTCAACGATGCTCACATAAAGGTCAAGGATTGAAGCACAAGGAGAGCATCATAAGACATGTGACAAACACATCTAAGTCTAACATACTTCCTATGCATAGGCATCTTATAGGAAAAAAAATACCAAGACAAGCAAGATCTAGCATATGCAAGGAAGGAGAAAGAAACAATAGCAATCTCAACATAACGAGAGGTAATTTAGTGACAAGAAAATTTCTACAACCATATTTTCCTCTCTCAAAATAATTGCATGTAGGATCATGATCAAATTCAACAAAATAGCTATCACATAACATATTCTCAACACGATCCACATGCATGCAAAGTTGACACTCTTCCAAAATAGTGGGATTAACATTAACTAAAGTCATGACCTCTCCAAACCCACTTTTATCAAAAGTTTCATAAGATTAAACATTCTTAAAGTATGTGGGACCTAAAGTTGACACTCTTCCAAACCCACTTTCAATATTAATGCAAACATTATTATCAATCTTATATTCATCATGGGGATTAAATAAATTTTCAAGATCGTAAGAATCATCACCCCAATCATGATCATTGCAACAAGTAGTGGGCATAGCAAAATAAGCATCCCCAAGCTCAGGGTTTTGCATGTCATTAACACAATTGACATTAATAGAATTTACAATAACATCATTGCAATCATGCTTTCCATTTAACAAGCTATCACGAATCACTTTTTCTTTTAACAATTCCTCACAATTTTCAGATTCATAAATTTCGAGCAAAACCTCATAAAGATAATCTAGTGCACGGAGCTCACTAGCAATAGGTTCAACATAATGGGATATCTTAAAGAGATTAGCAAGTGGATGAGGATCCATACTTTATCAAGCGAAGATGCAAGCTAATAAAGGGCACAAGCAAACAAGAGGCACGCGAACGGTAAACACACGGCGAAAAAAGGGCAAATAAAACGGCAAGGGTGAAGTGGGGGAGAGGAAAACGAGAGGCGAAAAATGTAATGGGAAGGATAAGGGTTTGTGATAGGTACTTGGTATATGACTTTTGCATAAGCCTCCCCGGCAACAGCGCCGGAAATTCTTCTTGCTGCCTCTTGAGCTTGCGTTGTATTCCCTCGAAGAGGAAAGGGAGATGCAGCACGGTAGCGTAAGTATTTCCCTCAGTTTTTGAGAACCAAGGTATCAATCCAGTAGGAGATCACGCGCGAGTCCCTCACACCTGCACAAACAAATAAGAACTTCGCAGCCAACGCGATAAGGGGTTGTCAATCCCTTTACAGTCACTTACGAGAGTGAGATCTGATAGAGATGATAGTTTATATTTTTGGTATTTTTGGTTTAATAAAACAGCAAATAAAAGGCGGTAAAAGTAAAGTAGATGTAGATTGATATGTCGAGAATAGACCCGGGGGCCATAGTTTTCTCTAGTGGCTTCTCTCATGATAGCGATATTCTACGGCGGGTAAACAAATTACCGTCAAGCAATTGATAGAAAAGCGAATAATTATGAGACTATCTAGGCATGATCATTGTATATAGGCATCACGTCCGAGGCAAGTAGACCGACCCCTGCCTGCATCTACTACTATTACTCCACACATCGACCGCTATCCAGCATGCATCTAGTGTATTGAGTTCATACGAACAGAGTAACGCTTTAAGCAAGATGACATGATGTAGCGGGATAAACTCAAGCGATATGATGTAAACCCCATCTTTTTATCCTCGATGGCAACAATACAATACGTGCCTTGCTTCCCCTACTATCACTGGGAGAGGACACCGCAAGATTGAACCCAAAGCCGAGCACTTCTCCCATTGCAAGAACTATAGATCTAGTAGGCCAAACCAAACCGATAATTCGAAGAGACTTGCAAGGATATTATGAGCACACATAAAAAGTTCAGAGGAGAACCAAATATCTTTCATAGATAACCTTGATCATAAACTCACAATTCATCGGATCTCGACAAACACATGGTGAGGGCGATGATGATGATGAAGAAGGCCTCCGTGAAGATGATGATCCAGAGAGAGAGAAGATCTCCTCGAATAGATCTCCTCGAAGATCGAGGAGAACTTTGTATTGAGATCCAGAGAGAGAGAAGAAGCCATCTAGATACTAGCTATGGACCCGAAGATCTGTGGTAAACTACTCACAACTCATGGTGAGGGCGATGATGATGATGAAGAAGGCCTCCATGATGGATCCCCCTCCGGTGGAGCTCCGGAACAGGCTCCAAGATGGGATCTCCACGGGAACAGAAGCTACGGCGGTGGAATTAGGGTTTTCTCTCTGTTCTCGGAGTTTCTAGGGTAAGTGGACTTATATGGGAAGAAGGAGGGCACCGGGGGACGCTCGAGTGGGCCTCGAGGCAGGGGCGCGCCCTGGGAAGGGGGGCACACCCCCACCCTCAAGGGCCACTCGAGGCTCCCCTGGCGTGGTTCTCAAGTTCCTCTGGCGTGATTTTATCCAAAAATATCTCTCGCGAAGGATTCATTCCGTTTGGACTCTGTTTGATACCTATCTCTTGTTCTCGGTCAAAGTGATGGCCGTCCGTGCAACCTCATAGATGGGCTAGCTCGCCAATAATCACGCAAGTAGCTAGTACCCAAAGACAACCACTATCTGCGTGTGGCCCAAACATATGTATGCAGTGTTGATGTTTGAATACACAATGGAACAACTTTGATGTGGCACCGTGCTTTGGAACCAGAAATCCCCACATTTAGCGAGGGTTAGTCGATGATGCATATGTATGTCACACCACACTTCGAGCCGATGACGGGGATTCATGCGTGCATAGTATGCGCTCAAACTTAATTAGGTCTGAATCTCACCATGACCTACTATGATAACACGAACCAAAAGGAAGAATTTGTCATGGTAACCTATCTTGTTGTCGGTCAATGTGATCATTTGTATGTCCACGTGTGCCCACGAATATATAGGGTAGTCGCCGATAACCATGGAGGGAGTGTACCATTCGAACACAACCACTACATGCATATGTATGTATGGAGGTGATGCGTGCATGCATGTTTGCATACCATTCACAACACTGATGTGGCGCGTGCGTCGAAAATCATACAGTCCCCACACAGAGCGATATTGGTTCATGATGTGTCATGGTACTGGCCACTTCGACTCAATGGGAGGGATTCATGTGTACACATGCATGTGTGCTCAAACTGTATCAGGTCATCCCAGAGCATGACCTATATACCGTAATACCAACAAAAAAATTTCCACTCCCGAGTCAAATTAACCTCTCTCATTGTCAGGCAAAGTAGTGATGGACCAAGCGGGCCCACAGATGGAAAGCATCGATATCGCTGATAACCGCGTGAGTGGGTGCGGGAGGACAACCACAATTGCTTTTCATGTGGGCCAAACATATGTTGAATACCCAAAATGCACAACTTTGATGTGGGACATGCCTCGAAAACCGTAAGGTCCC
Organism: Secale cereale; assembly: GCA_902687465.1. Lineage (NCBI taxonomy): Eukaryota > Viridiplantae > Streptophyta > Magnoliopsida > Poales > Poaceae > Secale > Secale cereale. The sequence goes on from LR738709.1 coordinate 153,594,391, forward strand.
CACATAGAGCGAGGTTCATGAAGCGTACTACATATGCTGGTCCCCTTCCCCCTCTTCGACGCATACTCTATGCTCGTACTGTAATACAACCCAAAAAGAATCCTTCTTGATGGTGAAATTAATTAACTTCTCCCAATGTAGGTCAAAGTGATTCATGCATCGACGATGACCTCGCGGGCCCACAGATGGAAGCGTAACACGTGAGTGTCCTACGATAACTACCGCCTGCATGCATGTGACCCAAAGAGGTGTTGTGTGATGTTTGAATAGACAATGCACAATTTTGATGTGGCGCGTGCCTCAGAAACCGAATAGCCCGGACACTAAGTGAGGTGTATGTGTTCACATACGCGTACATAGTATATATGCTAGTCCCCTCCCACCTCTTCGATGCATACTATAAACTCCCACCATAACACAAACAAAAAAAATTCTAGCATGCTGGTCAAATTAACCTCTCTGTCTGGCTGAGTGAACTTGCTCACTGGGTTCGACATCTATATAGATGAAATGGAGAAGAATTAGAGTGAGTAGAGAAGAACTAGAATGCATAGAGAAGAACATCCTATGGCTTATCCTAGTGGTCGTGTCCTACAGTCAACGTGTGCTCTGATATCATCTTGTAGCAACCACGGTTCCAATCAACCGAAGTCTCTGTGCTCAGTGTCATCCCTGGATCGGTATGCTGACACACAGTACTCGAGGATTTATAACAGAGGTTCAATCATACTTTATTACATCGAAAATCCTCGAAGAGGCAAAATCCATTACATGATAATGGCTGAAGGCCATCAAATAAAATAAACTGCGGAAGCTATGAAGAGTAGTTGATTCCATCCAACTCCACGGCAAACATTGAGTGCATGAGAACGACCTATCGCACCTTAATCTTCATCTGAAAACTCTGCAACATCATATGTTGCAGCCATGTAGGTCAGCACATTGAATATGCTGGCAAGAACACACTGTAAAGATAATGAGCAAGCCTAAAACTACATGCATATTTGGCTGGTGGAGGCTGTAAGGTTTATTTCTGCAAAAAAGCTAATTTTTTCCTACAAGAAAGGAATGTATTAATTAACTACTTAGTTAAAATTAAGCATGAACAATTGAGTATGGTTCCTCCATCTCAATCCCAAACCAAAGTCATTATTAACCCAACAATTTAGTAAAGTGATGAGATCAGTCCATAATTCAAATACCAGGATACTCAAGAAAGTCCATAACCGGGGACATGGCTACTCATGAATAGTTCGTACACTCTGCAGAGGTTTGTGCATTTTCCCCACAATACTCGATCTCCTCCGTTTGATTTCTCGCACTGCATGGTGTTTGAGAAACGGATGGCCGAGGCACAGTCTTTCAGAAGCATTAACTCTTAACCCTGGGTAGACCATACGACCTACATCCGCTACATCTGCTAGTCTACCACGAAAAGAGGTCACACAACATACTCAACTATGCCAGAGCCCATAATGGCATTGTGGCTGCACACGGAAGTTTCTAGGCATGAATGATATATGATCCCTTTGAGCCTAGGTGTCATTCCATAGGATAATCACACGGGTCCTCCGGGATTTCCTAGGACAACACTGGATTCTCCAGGTTCCCTGCAACCAATCCACCCAGATGTGTATTAAATTCCACCTTAAAGAACCCTTAGTTGTTATGACTCTCACAACTTTCATGAAATCACTTATACCAGTCCACATATACAAGCATGACTAAGCAATAAGTACCAAAGCATATATTCCCTTGGGTTGATCTCAAGTCATTGGGTTCCTACCTCATGATCTACAAAGCAACATATTATGTAACCAGTCCTCCTCATGCAAGTGTTTGAGGATATATCTAATGTAGTAAAACTGGGTATTGGAAAGTATGATCAAAGTATGAACTTGCCTTGTTGACGATCGCTGAAACCTAAAGACTCGTAGTAGCACGCTTTGCACTCCGGGAATTCTATCGCAATCAAACAATAGCATACATAAGCACTCAAACAAAGATGCACGAGCAAAACTCAAATAAGAAGATCAAATCTGAAACTTCAACTGAAGAGCTTCGATTTGCAAAAAGAATCAACTCAAACGGAGCTACGAAACTCAAATTACGATCAAAAGAACTTTAAATTCAAATCTGCTTGAAACCAAATTTTAAATTGTTAAAACCTTGTTCAAGTTGATTAAACAGAAAGAGGGGCTCGAGACAAAGATTTTGCATTGGTTTCACTGGATTTGGACGAACGGCTTAGAAACGACGAGGGTTTGAAGTTCAGGGGCTAATCTGCGATAAATATAATCGTGGATAGGTCCTTGGCCGAAAAAGAAAAATAAAACGAAAAAACTATGGCACGAATGTTCGTTAACAAAGACGGACGGACGAACGCGATCGTTAAAACGAACCAACGAGCGCACGCTCGTAAATAACGAAATCGAAAAAAAATGAGACGAACCGAACCGATAAAAAAACTGAAACTAGGGTTTCTAAAAAAATTGATTCTAATAAAAAACGGTGGTTTACCTCGCGGGTCGGGTTTGACTCGCAGGTCGGGTTTGACTCGCGGGTCGGGTCCGAGGCAGGTCCGGTGGGGCAACGGCGGTGGCGGCGAGGCGAGCGGCGGCGGTGCGGGCGCGGGGTGGCAGAGGTGGCGGCGCGGGCGGCGGCGACGGCGGGGTTGCGGCGGCGGCGGCAGGCGGTGGCTACGGCTCGAGGGGGCGGCGGCCTTATAAGATGGGGGGGCTGGCTGGGCCCAGGGGCCAAGCCACGGCGGCGGCGTCATCCCGGAGTCCGGCTCGGGCACGCGGGCGAGCGGGGGAAAGCGGCGGTCGCGACTAGCCAGCTGGGCCTCGGCCCAGTTCGGTCCGGAGATTTTTTTAAAAAAAATCGTCGAAGGAAAAATCCTAAATAAATATTAAAAAAAGATTCTAAAAATGCCAAAAACAATTTTCACTGTCTAAATAAAATATTTAGAACAAAGTGAACATTTTCTTGGCCTAAAATGCAGTTTTGAAAAAATGCATATTTTTTTCTAATTCAAATAATATAACAATAAAATCCAAATAAAATTATTTATTTGATTTTAACATTTTTCCTCAAATATTTCTTTTATTTTGGAGAAGTCATATTATCTCCTCTCATATATTTTTATATTGAAATATTTCGGTGAGAAAATAACTAAAACCAAATGATCCTCTTTTCAATATTTGAGAAAATTCAAATATGAAAATGATATAATTCCCAACTCTCTCCGAGGGTCCTTGAGTTGCTTAGGATTTTTAGGATCCAAACCAAAATGCAAATAAAATATGATATGCATATGATGATCAATGTATAACATTCCAAATTTGAAAATTTGGGATGTTACAATGTGTCTACCTCAAATACACTTGGGGGCTTCTTTGACGAAGCCCGTTATCAAAAAGCTTCTTGCTTGCAATGTTGTCTGTTTTTACAGTCTTTCCTTGCCATTATATGCACCTCTATGACTTAAGTTTTTGCCAAGCTCGGTTGCCTCGCTCCTGTGTTTATACCCTATGTTCCCGATTGTTCTGCTAGGGTGTAAAGGGAGCACCTCTGCGATTGTTACAACCGGGTAATCCGGAACTGTACCTCAGACTGGGTGAAGCCGAAAGCTAGCGTTCTTAAGGGAATAATTGGTCGGCGGATACATGACATATTGCTTTTAATGCATGCATTTTAAACTATCAAAGGATATGGCATCCTACAATCCTTTTACAGGATCAAAAGCCTAGGCATGCATATGTACGCATGCTGACCCAGGGAAACGAACCCGTAACGGAACTATTCTCTCTGGAAGATGTTTCTTACGTTAAATAGTAATATGACATAACTCACCGAACACAGTTTGTCTGTTCAAGCAATTATGACCGGATTGCCTGGTTTCTGAACATACCACGTGTTTAGCATAGGCATAGTATTCGGAAACACTCCAGCCTTTGGGTTTATGGAGGTTAAAGCGGAAGGTCGGCCATGAAAATCTTTCTATAATTTCGGCCGGAGATAAGTTTGATGTTAAAGTACATTGATACATAGAATCAAATGACTACTCCTTTTTTGTTCCCTCTATAAGGTTGTCTAGTTTACAGTCCTGTTGGGAAAACTTGGCAGCCATCTTCAATTGGTCATATGCCAAGCTCACAGGGATTTCTTGTCCATCCGAACCTCGAGGTCCCACGCGGGCCATATGATTCGGTTCAAGGCTGGTGTAGCGCGTCTTCACCATGGTTGAGGCTTCTCGAGCACCCATCCGACATGCTGACGCTTTCGATAGTTCAAAGCGGCATCGAGCCCCTTTGAACAAATCCGCCAAGTCCTCCATAGTTTCTGGAGGGAAATTGCCCGGCCATAAAGCCTTGACCATATTCTTCATGGCCTTCCGAGCTTGCTCGTGTACTCTCGAAAACTCTTGCAACACGTCGCCTTGAAAGCCGGACACATCCCCTTCGAGCCGCCCAGTTAACAAACCTACAGGAACAGTTTTATGAAGAACTTTGAAAACAAGGGACTGTAAGGAGAGCTAGGTTTAAGGACATACTGAATATGCCGCCTTTAAGCTTCCGGTTCTCTTCTAAGGCATTAGTGAGTTGGGCTCTTACGTCCTTTAACTCCTGTTCTGGCCTGATATTTTTATCATGCGCTTGGTTTCTTTTATTTATGGCTTGTGTCAATACATGTTTACCAGCAGTTGTTTCCCCTTCGGCGTTTTATCCGCCTGAGCAGCCTCTAGCTTCTTCTCCCATTGGTCGGCCGGACCTGTTGCTGCATTTCAATCAATATGTACTTAGAAACTATTGATCGGCACAAATATCATATTGTCCGGACACTATTGTTCTTACCATCAGTATCCTTTTAGGATTTCTTCGAATTCTCCAATTCCGGTGGTGACAGTCGTCAGCTGGGTCCGGCATTCTTTCAGCTCCTTGGATAAGATGTTATTCTTTTCTTGGAATGCCTGCAAAACACAACGATGCTCAAATCAGTTGGACCAACAGCTTTAAGTCTCGGGGGCTACTAGCATGGGAACACTAAATAATCACTTACCCGCATATCCTTTGAAAGCTGGTGAGTGGCTCCAGTGAGTCCGTCTTGAGCGGCTCGGATATAAGCATCTGCATAACTGAGCGCGTTAAACGCCTCCTTAGAAAAGGTTGGGTCACGCATGGCTGCTTTTCATCGCCGGTGAACCATCACGACATCCGCTTCGGAATTAGTGACAAACATTTTGTCCGAATCCTCTTGAAGAGGACAATTCGGCGCTGCATCCGCATTGACCCTTGTCCTCGTAGCCGGGCCTAATGCCGGATTGGTTGGAGCTCGATCTGCGGGATTCCCGGACACAGTCCGGTGTATGTTCCTCCTAAAAGGAAAAAACAAGGCGGAAAGTTGTAATGCCGGCTTCACCACCTAGTATATGATAAAACAAACATACCTCTTCGAAGGTTCGGTGGTGTTCACGGTCCTCTTTCGCTTCAAGACCTCACCCGATGCAGGTGTCACCCTCTGGGATGACGTTCTTCGCACAGTTCGGCATGAGGAGCGCCGCCCCTTTTGACCATAATAAAGTGCGATGGGTGAGGCGCGCTGGCAATCTTCTCTTTGAGGAGGTATGTCCTGGGTACTTATGTGAGAGGAAGGAATAAGGCCGGGATAATCTGCTACGATAGCCACTTGTATGTCGTCATGGCTGGCTTGATAGAACACTCCATCTTCTAGCTCTATGCCTATATCCGGATCTTCATCGAATCCGGGGCCCATGTTTCTACAGTGGTCCTCTGGCTGTGGGGCACGACTATTAATCCCTCGACCACCTTCCTGCACTCCTATTGGGAATAACCGAATTCAGTTCGGCCGATACATATTACAATGAAAAATTGGCAAAAATAAGCGGTCAAAAGAAAGGATTAGCCAGTTAGGATGATTGTACATAGAGAAACCCTCCCGGCACTTCAAGTGAAGAAAGTCTTGCTTCTCTCCCTTGTAAAGACCTGCTAGGATGGCGGCTTCTACTTCTTGAGCTTGCGTTGTATTCCCTCGAAGAGGAAAGGGTGATGCAGCACAGTAGCGTAAGTATTTCCCTCGGTTTTTGAGAACCAAGGTATCAATCCAGTAGGAGACCACGCGCGAGTCCCTTGCACCTGCACAAACAAATAAGAACTTCGCAGCCAACACGATAAGGGGTTGTCAATCCCTTTACGGTCACTTGCGAAAGTGAGATCTGATAGATAGGTAGTATAATATTTTTGGTATTTTTTGGTATAAGAACAGAAAGTAAATAAAGCAAAGTAAAGTAGATGGAAGATTAATATGTTGATTATAGACCCGGGGGCCATAGGTTTCACTAGTGGCTTCTCTCATGATAGCTGAATTCTACGGTGGGTGAACAAATTACTGTCGAGCAATGGATAGAAAAGCGCATAGTTACGAGAATATCTAGGCATGATCCTTATATATAGGCATCTCGTTCGTGACAAGTAGACAGAAACGATTATGTATCTACTACTATTACTCCACACATCGACCGCTATTCAACATGCATCTAGAGTATTAAGTTCATAAGAACAAAGTAATGATTTAAGCAAGATAATATGATGTAGAGGGATAAACTCAAGCAATATGATATAAACCCCATATTTTTATCCTCGATGGCAACAATACAATACGTGCCTTACTGCCCCTGCTGTCACTGGGAAAGGACACCGCAAGATTGAACCCAAAGCCAAGCACTTCTCCCACTGCAAGAACTATAGATCTAGTAGGCCAAACCAAATCAATAATTCGAAGAGACTTGCAAGGATATTATAATCACACATAAAAGATTTCAGAAAAGAATCAAATATTGTTCATAGATAATGTTGATCATAAACCCACAATTCATCGGATCTCGACAAACATACCGCAAAAAGATTACATCAAATAGATCTCCTCGAAGATCGAGGAGAACTTTGTATTGAGATCCAAAAAGAGAGAAGAAGCCATCTAGATAATAACTATGGACCCGAAGGTCTGTGGTAAACTACTCACAACTCATTGGTGAGGCTATGGTGTTGATGTAGAAGCACTCCGTGGTAGATCCTCCCTCCAGCGGAACTCCAGAACAGGCCCCAAGATGGGATCTCACGGGAACAGAAGGTTGCGGTGGTCGAATTAGGGTTTTATCTGTTGCCTCAACGTTTTCAGGGTATATGGATATATATAGGAGGAAGGAGGGCATCGAGGGAACCAGAGGGGGGCCATGAGGGTGGGGGCGCGCCCAGGGGGAGGGGAACGCGCTGGACCCTCGTGGCTACCTCCTTCGTTCCCTCACATGTACTCCAAGTCTTCTGTGAAGATACGGTTCCAAAAATAACTCTCCCGAAGGTTTCATTCCGTTTGGACTCCGTTTGATATTCCTTTTCTCCGAAACCCTGAAATAGGCAAAAAAATAGCAATCTGCACTGGGCCTTGGGTTAGTAGGTTAGTCCCAAAAATAATATAAAAGTGTATAATAAAGCCCATTAAACATCCAAAATAGAATATATAATAGCTTGGAACAATAAAAAATTATAGATACGTTGGAGACGTATCAGCAGCTAGAGCGGCAGGGTCGTCCGGACCCAGGCGTAAGCAGCGTGAGGCATCATCCTGGCCATTATAATGCCACATAGGAAATCCTCTAGCTTGGAGGGGCCGCACGCATCACTTTATTGAGATCGCCATCACTTCAATTATTGACAGTGCTGAACTGGCAAGCAATGTGATCTTGCTGGCCAGTCTTTTGACCTCCGCACTATCTTCTTCTGTGGGATTGCGGGGACGCCGGTTGGAAAGCTTCTTCGGAGGAGCATTGGAATATTTGGGGAGGCCCTGCTGAACTAGATCCGGCAAGGCAACATCCTCGATATAAAACCATTCCGAAGGCCACTCTTCGGATGCCTTCTTTGCAGTGCCGGACAGATAACCTGTCCCTGCTATGCGCCATACTTCGGCGCCACCAACCTCAAATATGGATCCCTCCTCGGAGCGAGGGACAAGGCAGAAGAACTTCCGCCACAGCTCAAAATGAGGCTCGCAGCCAAGAAATAATTCGCATAAAGCGATGGATCACGCAATGTGCAAGATAGACCCCGGCGAGAGATCATGCAGTTGAAGACCATAGAACTCTAGGAGCCCCCTAAGGAAGGGGTGTACGGGAAATCCTGCGCCTCTTAGAAGGAAGGAGACAAAGCATACCCGCTCTCCACTGGAGGGGTTGGGATAACTCTATGCCAGAGCTTGATTGTCGATGGAAGTTAATCCGGCCCGGACAGGGACTAGATCCTCGGGAGGAAGATATCCCTGCATCTGAAGCTTTCTCAAATGCGCATGGGATACGGAGCAACTTTCCCAATCGCTCGCTCGAGGGCCGTGAGGGCGCGAGGGGGAGCTGGGAACGCTGGCCATGTTTGAAGATATTTTTCGTGGCATGCACTAGGGATTTTTCGCATGGAATGGCATATGAGATCTAGTCTCCTTATATAGGCGCCTTCCCTGCACAGTCAAGGGGGTAGTTGCAAAAATACCCAGACGGTTCACATTCGTTGGACACGTGGAGGCAAAGGTGACGGCGGCGAGGAATTGACCGGATGTACTATTAAATGAAGCCGAACTATCATCCAGAAGGACTCACCTTGCAAGACCGAAGACCTGAAGCCGGACAGAATCTCGTCCTTGAATTCCAGTCCGGGGGCTACTGAGGGAGTCCTGGATTCAGGGGTCCTCAGGCATCCGGGTCGATGAAGCTGGGCCGTATTGATGGGCCGCGAAGATAGAAGCAGAAGACTCTTCTCCGTATTTGGTCAGGACTCCTATGTACGTAGAAAGGCAGGCATGATGTCCAGATGTAGCTATTACTTCCTCCCCAAGTCACCTATGTAACCCTAGGCCCCCTCTGGCGTGTATATAAGTAGGAGGGTTTAGTCTGTAGAGGCTAAAGACATAATCATATCTCATAGGCTAGACTTCTAGGGTTTAGCCATTACGATCTCGAGGTAAATCAACTCTTGTAACACATATTCATCAAGATCAATCAAGCATGAAGTAGGGTACTACCTTGATCAAGAGGGCCTGAACCTGGGTAAACATTGTGTCCCCAGTCTCCTGTTACCATCGGTCCTTAGACGCATAGCTTGGGCCCCCCATACCCGAGATCTACCGGTTTTGACACCGACACCCCCTTAATGGCGCGTCAGCTCTTATTCTACCACGACTGAAGCGCCTCAATCTCATCATGGTCTGCCTCCCAAATGGTGACATGGAGCGCCTGCTCCGTGGCTGTACTGCACTCGAGTACCTTCGTCTTCAGGCGATCTATGGGTTGAGTACCTTCCACATCACCTCCATGACTCTCTGGACTATTTATGTGTGTTGCTAGTGCTGTAAGAAGACATCACAAAATGTGAACCACGGTATGGTCATTGAGGACACACCTTCACTTGAGACATTACTTGTAGTTGATCAAGAAGGTCCCACAAGAATCAATATCATTTTTGCGCCGAAACTGACAGTGGTGGCCTACTCGTTTGACAAATACGCCGAACTTGTTACTGGATCCACACCCGTTCAGGTACAACAGCCGCCTTCCACCTCTCCTTCTAGAAACTAATATTATTTCTATTGGAGATGTATGTTCGTCTGTCATCCATAAAATGATTTCGACAAGCTTGACTCCAAAACCGCGCACAGTGAAGGTCTTGGCACTGGAATCTATCGGCCCCAACATGGACCAAGTTGTCAGTTTCATGAGATGCTTTCCGTGCCTGGAGAAGCTATATATCGAGGTAATTTTCTGTAATGCCCAGGATGGGACTATACCTCCTACGTGTCGAGGCACGACTTAAAGGTATAAGCCCATCCTAGAATGATCTCAAGTTTGGTATCTTTGCACGACTCATGTAAAAGAGGGATTAAAATGCAAAAGGAGATAGTTGGCTTACACTCGCCACTTCACACAATACATTACATAAGCAATACATCATTCAAAACATCACAACCCGACTACGGGCGAAGATCCAAAAGAAAGATACCAAAACAACATAAAGCCACAGGTCAGGATCGAATCCTAGTAGAAACCACTACTGATCGTCGAAACGACACAAGCAAACGGACAAACTCTTCAACGAGCTCCTGGTGAAGCACTGATCCACCACCTGCTTCAAACTCGGCTGAACCTGCATCTGGTGTGGTGAAGTAACTGTGAGCCACAGAGGACTCAGCAATCCCGTTCCCGGGTAACAAGACTATTTAAGCCTTGGGTGAGGACAAGGCTGAAGAAAGAATAAGAGGTGAAGGAACAAACAAGAGTCTGCAGCAGCAACTAGCACTAACTTACGTATACGAGAGCGAGAAGAGAAGGCGCATCGGTCGAGAGATGATCACGAAGTGATCCTAACTAAAGCCGGTCAAACATAACCCCACCGTGTTCAACTCCCGAATCCCTATTCGGAAATTGACAGTCACGGTACACACGCTGGTAGTGTATTAGAAACATTGTGTCAAGTTATCTACAACCGGAATTAACAAGCTCCCATCTGCCACATAACCGCGGGCACGGCTTTCGAAAGTTCAAACCCTGCAGGGGTGTTCCAACTTGTCCCATCACAAGCCCACGATCCGCGAAGTCGCAACTCCATAGGTGGGAAGACCCGAGTATTCTCGGAATCCCGTGCTCAAGTTAAACCGAACTAAGGTAAGGCTAATCCAGCAAATCCTCCCGGCGTGCCGACACCCTGATAGTAGCCGCGCGTATCTAGTCTCAGGCCACGACCGGATGAGCACAGCGTACAGTGGTCGAAATACCCAAGTTGCCAAGGGGGGCCCCGCACACGACTCTAGTTTGGACCAACACTCAAATCGAGCACTGGCCCAGGGGGGTTGAATTAAGATGAAAGGGGTAGCTAGTCCCATTCAAGTTTTATTAGTTTGTTATTAGGCAAATAGTACCAATGTTGGGACTTGCTGGAAAAGACTTAGCACTTAGCGGTTTATCAAGGGGGTCCCATACACCCCAACCGTGTTAGGAACGCATAATCAAGGAACATAACACCGGTTTATACGGTTCCTAACGGCATGAGTGGAACAAAACACCAAGCAAAAGGCTTAGCCTTCCACCCTTGCCAGTATATAGATGATTTCATTTTTAAGCATTTATATAGTGTGATATAACCCAACCAAACTTCAACATGAAGCAAGCATCTTCAAACTTCACCTGCAACTAACAATGCTATAAGAAGGGCTGAGCGAAGCGTACTTAGCCAAGCAACGGTTTGCATAGGTAGGGTGGTTAAACAGGTTCATGGTTACAATAGGAGGCTGACAGGAAAACATGGGCATCGAGGCAAAATACTAAAGAGCGATACTCTAGCAATAGGCAAAGATAGTAATGGTATCCGGGTTCGGTCATCTTGCCTGGAATTCCACAAGGGAGAAGAACGGATCCAAGAAGAAGACGGAGCAACAGTCGAGCGGGTCCTCACAACTCCGGAACGGAACCGAAGCTAACAAGAGAAGCATCCGGAAAGAAAGAACAACACGGTAAACACACACATCATAAACATGGCATACGATGCACATCCAAGTATGATGCATGTCCGGTTAAAATGTGCATGGCATGGCAAAGTGCACAAACAAAACTACAAGTTAAGTGGAGCTCAATATGCAACGAGTTGCATATTGACGAAACACCACATTATAATTATTTAATTGACTCTCGTTAATTACAAGACAAGGTTAAATGTTTTTTTAACATGGCAAGAGGTGAAACAATAATAAAACTACACTATTAGGCAATTTAAATGAGGCCGGAGAATAACAACAACATATCCGGAAAATCCTCATGAGCATGTTTAATAATTATAAGCAAACAACAATTAAACATTATAATGTTGTTAACATGATGCGGATGACATGATCAAGTTTATGCAATTTTATTAAAAGGTTGACTTAAAAGAGATAAGAAGCATTTGTCACCGTGGTGGAATGAAAAAGGGTGCCACGGCAACGATCCGAAAATGATGCCACGCAACATATCGGTTCCGGTAACTCGTTGCGAGACCGGTGCAAAAGGTAAGACGGAGTGAGTCAAACGAGATGAAAGGTGGAATGATCCCGTTACCGGGTTCCCACGAGTCGGTGACGAGGCAACCGAGGAACATGACAAAAGGGACGAAATGGGCACGAAGCACACACGGGAGACATTTCATACAACCACAACAAGCATGCATCCACGGTTCACGTCTCGGGGTTATACCTTCGAAGCTCTCGTTTCGGGGCGGAATCGAGTCGTCGAGGGACGTAGTGGTAGTAGTTGTTCTCGGGAGTCATGGTACACGTTCGTAGAGGAAAAAGTCGTTACGTAGAGGGAAGTAGTTGTTCTCGTTCATCGGAGAGGAAGTAGTGGTTCACGTCATCGGTCGTGGTACTTGGCGAATTCCTCGTTTCCGGGCGACGGTAGTGGTACACGCGATGGTAGTCGTTCGGGCGACGGTAGTCGTTCGGGCCGTAGATGTACTCGGTCGTCGTGGTACACGTTTGTAGATGTTCATCCGTCATGTCGTGTAGGGGTTCCCGTTCGTAGAGGTACATGCCATCAGAGGGGTACTCGTTTCCGTAGATGTACACATATCCGTAGATGTTCAAGTCGCCAGTCTTTGGCGTGTAGGCGTACACATTCTCTGTCAAGGTCAACACAAGCCACAAAACAAAACAAAACTACAGCAAAAACGGGACAGCGGCGAGGCCAAGGCAGCAGCAAAACAACAGAACTCAGCTCCAGGCGCTGGGATCAGAGGAAGGACGCAGACGGAGGGAGGCCACGGCGCTTGCTGGAGGCGAAGGGCGCTGGTGCTTCCTGGCGGCGCTGGAGAAGACCGCGGCGAGGGAGACGGGAGCGGTCGCCGGTTCTGGCTCGGGCCAGGCGAGGCGAGGAGGAGGCGTCGGGGCAGGGCACAGCGCGGGGTCCTCCCGGCGCTGGGAATCGGCCAGAGGGGACGCCAGGCAGGGGTGCTGCGGACGGCGCGCTCGGGGCGCCGCGGACGCTGCGCTCGGCCGGCGCTGGACGGCGGGTTCGGGGAAGAAGGCAGGGGCGCTGCGGCCTGGCCGCCCTGGTGGCTGGACGCGGCGGAGAGAGGAGCCAGGCGCGGGCTCCTGGACGAGGGCGCGAGAGGCGAAGGGCCTGGGCGAGGCCCTGCGGCGGAGCTCGAGGCAGGGAACGGAGGGAGCCGCAGGACGGAAGGCGCTCGGGCTGGGGAGATCGAACGAGGGAGGAGACAGGGGTGCGGTCGGGAGAGAGAGGGGAGAGAGATGGGGAACGAGAGGGTGAGCGAGAGGGTGCGGCGGCGGTAAGAGGGAGAGGGAGGAGCGACCGCTAGGGCTAGGGTTGGCTGCTGCGGGCCAGGTTGGGCCAAAGGCTGAGAGGGAGGCTGCTGGCCTGGGCCTTAGGGAGGCCTGGGCTGGCTGCTGGCTTCTTCTTCTTTTTATTTCTTTAACAGAAATAAAAATAGAGAGAGTGCAAAAGAAATTAAGAAAAGAGGCCAGAACAGAAAATAAAATATGGAACATTTTTATAAGGCTTTACGGGATATTACCAACCCAACAAAATTAGTTCCAACAAAAAGGAAGTGCAAACTAAAACATTTAGCTTGCAAAAAAAATAAAAGGAGTTTGAACGTAGTCTAGATAAATGGAGGAGCCTCGAAACAACGGAAAGAATTATAGGCAAGGTTTAGAAGTCAAACTTGAAGTAGGAAAAGCATGGGGAAAATATGCAAGTGTGTGTTGGTGATTCCGAAGCAATGGAATATTTATTAATATAGCTCCTTAATTATTAGGAGGCTTTTATATGTTTTAAAGAGAAGACATTCCTCCCTCGATTTAAATGGACCGAAGGTCCACACAATTTATTAGGTTGAGATGCAAGGATTAAAAAAAATGACATGATGGCATGATGACATGATGCAATGCGAAAATAAATAACACAAGCTCAAAAGAACACACGGGCAACCCGGAACATCTGGAATCTTCTGGAATCTTCTGGTATCTCCTGGGACGTCGGTCTTCGGGCGTCACAACTCTCCCACACTAACAGAGGATCTCGACCCGAGATCCTAGAGATATCACCGGGTAACAACGAAAAAGAAGAGGAAGAGGTAAAACAAAGTTGCTTCTTTGACAGACGAGTGAAACCAAAGAACCTTGAGAGGTTAAACAAGTTGGAGAATACAACGGAGATGAACGAAGTTGAGAGCACTCCGTTAGAAAAGAGGAACAAGGAGCATTATGAGAACCTTGCTGGTTGAGAGACATGAAACAAGAGCTCACGGACCAAAGGAATAAGAAACCGCAATGGTATAGCCAAGGAATAAGAATGACAGAATTCGGACAACACTCCGTCTAAAAAATGGAAGGAATTAACATGAGCTTGAGGAGATGGAATGATACTTGATGAAAACAACAACATATTGCCTCTGAAACCATTGAAAGAATGGCACAAGGGGTAAGAAAAGATTTCAGATAGCACTCCGGTTAAAGATAGGCAAAACTTGATAAGATGAGAGAACTAGAATGAAGAATACAACACTCCGGTTAAATGATAAGCAAGAGAGAGTATGATCTTGATAAAACGAGAAGATGGTTTGGAGAGAGCAACATCACAAAGCCTCCGGAATGAAAGAATAGAATATACTTCAACGAAAGAAATGAATGGAGAAGAAAAATGACAACTTCTCCCAAATGAATTTGAAAGAGCATCCTTACGAAGAAGGGTTGAATGGAGTTGTTGGAAAAAAATGAACAACGAAAACGAATAAGCTCATTGTGGGCTTATGGAAAACATCTCAACTTAAGAGGTGACAACCAGCCACTGACGGAAACATTTAATTGGATTGAGATCAACAAAGAGACGATAAACTTATTTCACCGGAATGATAAATGAAGAACTTGGGGCATTTATAAGCACCATAATTGCAACAATTCTCAGGGAAAGCTTTCAGGTGAAATACAACCCAAGATAGCTCCAACAAATAAATTGAATGGTTGGAAAGATCTCCTGAACAAGGAAAATGATGGGTTTAAATATCTCATTCTTGAAAACTCGTGAATCATGAAACATGAAGGAATTGTCGAGAATGACATAACACCATCTGAAAAGATAAGGTGGAAAGAATTGCAATTGGAATGCATGATGAAGAATGCTTGAGCTCTAACAAGAATGTTGATGAAGACTTCGAGGATGAATTAAATGATGATGAACCACCATGAAAACTCCGGTAATGAAAACAAGAGAAGTGAAAGATGAAAAGAATATGAATCAAGGACTGCGATGAATAGATTGAGCTTTGAAATGATATAATTGAAATAACTTGGAGCTCCGGAAAAACAAGATGAACAACTTAGAACCGAGAATATGATATGATGAACAAGCTCCAGGCAAAAGAATTAAATCACCTTGAAGGAATAAGAATAAGAATTATGTCATGCAGCTCCTTCACTAATTTAAATTGATGACAACCAAAGGATTTGGCATACTACTTATTCTCGTTGCAAAGAATTAAAGAGAGATCTAGCACAAGCTTGGGTAAATCTTCAACGAAGCACCGGTAGGATTATGAAAAGAACAAATGAATTAAAATGATAACAACGGAAGGGTAAACTTGAATGAACCACCGTAAGAATATGGAGACGAACGAAGAGACATCAATGAAGTATATTTGGAGGAAGAAGTTGAAAACTGAGAACGAAGAAATATCCTGAAATGATGGCCTTCGGAGGATCACAAAGAAAAGAATTCATGAAAATGCTCCAGATGGGTATAAAAGAATTCCTCACAATCTGAACAATAATGAGGATGGCAAGAAGCTAGAACCACAAATCTTGAGAGAACGGGCCAAGATTTAAGAGAAACACTTCTCCGGTCTCCAAATGTTGAGAAGACGATGAGAAATGCCATGAAGAATTTCGAGATACTCCGGACGAATGACAAGAGGAAGGTGGAGCTAAAGATGGAAATAATTGAAAACAAGCTTGGAGAAGGCATGTGACTGATGGAAATCATTCTTACGTCACACTTTAAAAAGAATTTGAGTATAACTCCAGAAAAATTAGAAGAGTTAGGTAAGATCCTGGAAAAGACCTGTGGGTTAGGGCCCACTCAAGAAATCACCGTTGAAAAGGATTGCTTAAGAGATATTGCACCGGTTGAATTAAATGGCTTGAATAAGAAGACAATGCTCAAACTAGCTTGAACGGATTAAGAATGGAATTATGAATCTTCAGCACTTCGGATATGAATAGCAAGAGGAGAATGATTAATTGGTGCACCGGAATAAGAAAGCATTGGGAAAAGAGGAAAAATGATAAGATCAACACCGAAATCTTGAATTACATCCACCGGAGAATTAGAGAACAAAAGAATGATGAACTTGAAGCTCTTGAGCATCTTCAAGATAAATCCCCGGATAAGAACATTGAAGGAAAAGAATGAAGAAACATCACATGAATAAAATGGATACTCCATTAAGAATTCTTGCTCTGAGAAGAAGAAGGGTGGGAGGGTGGTAAAACAAAGACAACTTGAGATGATTGAAACAGACAATTCGTCAGATTTCTCAACGACGTCCGTATGGAATAACTTGAAGAGAAGGCACACCGGTTGAAAAAGAATTTAACATGATCATCTTGCTGATCAAGAAGAATTAGCACTCCCATAGAAATATGAGAATACCGATTAGGAAAGGTATGGAATCAACATTTGACATCGAAGCAACTCGAATACCAGAATCAAAACAAGAACAAAGGATAGATGTGTAGCAGCCTAATCTTCACAATATGATTCGAACAGAGAATTGAACGAATGAATTCCACAGGTACATCAACTAGACGAGAAGCCACTTGGAGAACAAAAGGTAAATAAAAAGGAACAAGGAACAGATAGAACAAATACAAGATAGAAGCTTCGTTCGACATCTTCGTGCTGAAAGCTCATGGAACGTGTTACAAAAGGGTTTTGCAATCCCCGGATCAGCTTAGCCAAGGACCCTTTAAGATGCAACTCCCGATCAGAACAAGTCCATAAAACCACTTCACTCAATGTAGAACCCCGAACTTCATATCGTGCATCCGTTGGAAGAATGCCTAGAACTACTAGATGAACCCACCTATAGATTTCCGAAAGTTTCCAGTTATGCAATCAGGTGTTGGGGATACACAGGAAGCACCGCACAATCAACTCTAAACCTACATCCAGGTGTATCCATCCTTCAACACATAACCAGTCTTTCTCGGAAACTGTGTACCTCGGACCTTCGAAAAGCATCCACTATAACAAGCTATGGCAATACTCTCGAACTACCTCCCCAGTACTGGGTGATGTCGGGGTTATCTTGCCACTGGCCGTATAGGAGAGATTTTCGATGTCGGCCGTCTTAAGTATTTAGTACTGCCGCGATATGCTTGTGTCAATGATACCCCGAAGCTCAACTCCTCGGTAACAGGAGGCATCGAGAACAATATCCTTGTCACAAGAACATCGAAACAATCCCAGAATACTCGCGGGATCCTAAAAAAAATTTGGTGCAATTTTTGAAAGTAGAAGAGGCAATAGTAATCATCAGGAGTCCTCACCAGAATGAAAAGGGATGAGAAGCAAACAGAAATCCTACTCTCCGATATAAATATAGGACTCAAAAAGTTTTTCAGTGTGTGCCTAGACTCAACCGTCAACGATTCGATCAAACAGTGGGGGCTTCTAGGTCGGAGAAGGCTCTGAATACCAACTTGTAATGCCCAGGATGGGACTATACCTCCTACGTGTCGAGGCACGACTTAAAGGTATAAGCCCATCCTAGAATGATCTCAAGTTTGGTATCTTTGCACGACTCATGTAAAAGAGGGATTAAAATGCAAAAGGAGATAGTTGGATTACACTCGCCACTTCACACAATACATTACATAAGCAATACATCATTCAAAACATCACAACCCGACTACGGGCGAAGATCCAAAAGAAAGATACCAAAACAACATAAAGCCACAGGTCAGGATCGAATCCTAGTAGAAACCACTACTGATCGTCGAAACGACACAAGCAAACGGACAAACTCTTCAACGAGCTCCTGGTGAAGCACTGATCCACCACCTGCTTCAAACTCGGCTGAACCTGCATCTGGTGTGGTGAAGTAACTGTGAGCCACAGAGGAATCAGCAATCCCGTTCCCGGGTAACAAGACTATTTAAGCCTTGGGTGAGGACAAGGCTGAAGAAAGAATAAGAGGTGAAGGAACAAACAAGAGTCTGCAGCAGCAACTAGCACTAACTTACGTATACGAGAGCGAGAAGAGAAGGCGCATCGGTCGAGAGATGATCACGAAGTGATCCTAACTAAAGCCGGTCAAACATAACCCCACCGTGTTCAACTCCCGAATCCCTATTCGGAAATTGACAGTCACGGTACACACGCTGGTAGTGTATTAGAAACATTGTGTCAAGTTATCTACAACCGGAATTAACAAGCTCCCATCTGCCACATAACCGCGGGCACGGCTTTCGAAAGTTCAAACCCTGCAGGGGTGTTCCAACTTGGCCCATCACAAGCCCACGATCCGCGAAGTCGCAACTCCATAGGTGGGAAGACCCGAGTATTCTCGGAATCCCGTGCTCAAGTTAAACCGAACTAAGGTAAGGCTAATCCAGCA
>LR738709.1:153613122-153668248 GCA_902687465.1 Secale cereale
ACCCAAGTTGCCAAGGGGGGCCCCGCACACGACTCTAGTTTGGACCAACACTCAAATCGAGCACTGGCCCAGGGGGGTTGAATTAAGATGAAAGGGGTAGCTAGTCCCATTCAAGTTTTATTAGTTTGTTATTAGGCAAATAGTACCAATGTTGGGACTTGCTGGAAAAGACTTAGCACTTAGCGGTTTATCAAGGGGGTCCCATACACCCCAACCGTGTTAGGAACGCATAATCAAGGAACATAACACCGGTTTATACGGTTCCTAACGGCATGAGTGGAACAAAACACCAAGCAAAAGGCTTAGCCTTCCACCCTTGCCAGTATATAGATGATTTCATTTTTAAGCATTTATATAGTGTGATATAACCCAACCAAACTTCAACATGAAGCAAGCATCTTCAAACTTCACCTGCAACTAACAATGCTATAAGAAGGGCTGAGCGAAGCGTACTTAGCCAAGCAACGGTTTGCATAGGTAGGGTGGTTAAACAGGTTCATGGTTACAATAGGAGGCTGACAGGAAAACATGGGCATCGAGGCAAAATACTAAAGAGCGATACTCTAGCAATAGGCAAAGATAGTAATGGTATCCGGGTTCGGTCATCTTGCCTGGAATTCCACAAGGGAGAAGAACGGATCCAAGAAGAAGACGGAGCAACAGTCGAGCGGGTCCTCACAACTCCGGAACGGAACCGAAGCTAACAAGAGAAGCATCCGGAAAGAAAGAACAACACGGTAAACACACACATCATAAACATGGCATATGATGCACATCCAAGTATGATGCATGTCCGGTTAAAATGTGCATGGCATGGCAAAGTGCACAAACAAAACTACAAGTTAAGTGGAGCTCAATATGCAACGAGTTGCATATTGACGAAACACCACATTATAATTATTTAATTGACTCTCGTTAATTACAAGACAAGGTTAAATGTTTTTTTAACATGGCAAGAGGTGAAACAATAATAAAACTACACTATTAGGCAATTTAAATGAGGCCGGAGAATAACAACAACATATCCGGAAAATCCTCATGAGCATGTTTAATAATTATAAGCAAACAACAATTAAACATTATAATGTTGTTAACATGATGCGGATGACATGATCAAGTTTATGCAATTTTATTAAAAGGTTGACTTAAAAGAGATAAGAAGCATTTGTCACCGTGGTGGAATGAAAAAGGGTGCCACGGCAACGATCCGAAAATGATGCCAGCAACATATCGGTTCCGGTAACTCGTTGCGAGACCGGTGCAAAAGGTAAGACGGAGTGAGTCAAACGAGATGAAAGGTGGAATGATCCCGTTACCGGGTTCCCACGAGTCGGTGACGAGGCAACCGAGGAACATGACAAAAGGGACGAAACGGGCACGAAGCACACACGGGAGACATTTCATACAACCACAACAAGCATGCATCCACGGTTCACGTCTCGGGGTTATACCTTCGAAGCTCTCGTTTCGGGGCGGAATCGAGTCGTCGAGGGACGTAGTGGTAGTAGTTGTTCTCGGGAGTCATGGTACACGTTCGTAGAGGAAGAAGTCGTTCCGTAGAGGGAAGTAGTTGTTCTCGTTCATCGGAGAGGAAGTAGTGGTTCACGTCATCGGTCGTGGTACTTGGCGAATTCCTCGTTTCCGGGCGACGGTAGTGGTACACGCGATGGTAGTCGTTCGGGCGACGGTAGTCGTTCGGGCCGTAGATGTACTCGGTCGTCGTGGTACACGTTTGTAGATGTTCATCCGTCATGTCGTGTAGGGGTTCCCGTTCGTAGAGGTACATGCCATCGGAGGGGTACTCGTTTCCGTAGATGTTCAATTCGCCGGTCTTTGGCGTGTAGGCGTACACGTTCTCTGTCAAGGTCAACACAAGCCACAAAACAAAACAAAACTACAGCAAAAACGGGACAGCGGCGAGGCCAAGGCAGCAGCAAAACAACAGAACTCGGCTCCAGGCGCTGGGATCAGAGGAAGGACGCAGACGGAGGGAGGCCACGGCGCTTGCTGGAGGCGAAGGGCGCTGGTGCTTCCTGGCGGCGCTGGAGAAGACCGCGGCGAGGGAGACGGGAGCGGTCACCGGTTCTGGCTCAGGCCAGGCGAGGCGAGGAGGAGGCGTCGGGGCAGGGCACGGCGCGGGGTCCTCCCGGCGCTGGGAATCGGCCAGAGGGGACGCCAGGCAGGGGTGCTGCGGACGGCGCGCTCGGGGCGCCGCGGACGTTGCGCTCGGCCGGCGCTGGACGGCGGGTTCGGGGAAGAAGGCAGGGGCGCTGCGGCCTGGCCGCCCTGGTGGCTGGACGCGGCGGAGAGAGGAGCCAAGCGCGGGCTCCTGGACGAGGGCGCGAGAGGTGAAGGGCCTGGGCGAGGCCCTGCGACGGAGCTCGAGGCAGGGAACGGAGGGAGCCGCAGGACGGAAGGCGCTCGGGCTGGGGAGATTGAACGAGGGAGGAGACAGGGGTGCGGTCGGGAGAGAGAGGGGAGAGAGATGGGGAACGAGAGGGTGAGCGAGAGGGTGCGGCGGCGGTAAGAGGGAGAGGGAGGAGCGACCGCTAGGGCTAGGGTTGGCTGCTGCGGGCCAGGTTGGGCCAAAGGCTGAGAGGGAGGCTGCTGGCCTGGGCCTTAGGGAGGCCTGGGCTGGCTGCTGGCTTCTTCTTCTTTTTATTTCTTTAACAGAAATAAAAATAGAGAGAGTGCAAAAGAAATTAAGAAAAGAGGCCAGAACATAAAATAAAATATGGAACATTTTTATAAGGCTTTACGGGATATTACCAACCCAACAAAATTAGTTCCAACAAAAAGGAAGTGCAAACTAAAACATTTAGCTTGCAAAAAAATAAAAGGAGTTTGAACAGAGTCTAGATAAATGGAGGAGCCTCGAAACAACCGAAAGAATTATAGGCAAGGTTTAGAAGTCAAACTTGAAGTAGGAAAAGCATGGGGAAAATATGCAAGCGTGTGTTGGTGATTCCGAAGCAATGGAATATTTATTAATATAGCTCCATGATTATTAGGAGGCTTTTATATGTTTTAAAGAGAAGACATTCCTCCCTCGATTTAAATGGACCGAAGGTCCACACAATTTATTAGGTTGAGATGCAAGGATTAAAAAAAATGACATGATGGCATGATGACATGATGCAATGCGAAAATAAATAACACAAGCTCAAAAGAACACACGGGCAACCCGGAACATCTGGAATCTTCTGGAATCTTCTGGTATCTCCTGGGACGTCGGTCTTCGGGCGTCACATTTTCCTTTCCTGTTAATTGTTAACCATAAGGGAGTTCAATTTTGACACCTCTTTCCAAGTTTACAATGACAATGTACTACAATTTCTGAAGGATTTTTGAAGGATTTCAGTACATACATGCCCCCCCATATTGGTTGTTTGATCCATATGGTTACACTCCATAAGCATTTATCCTTTGGATTTATCTGTACTAGTTTTCTTAGAGAACTTTTCATCCACTCCAACCTCTTGTGAAGAAGGTTACATTTTTCCAGATTGTAATCATTACAAATCATGCAAACCAAATAGGCCTGTAATACTGTTCAAAACTACATGTAGGCACTAACACGTTTTCTTCTTTTGCAGATAAGATTAGGCCCGATGCTGGATAATGTGATACAATATAACAATCGCATTGAATGTCTAGATCTACATCTCTCATAAATTACTTTCAACTCCTACCGAGGGACCTTACCGGAGATTAAATTCGCCAGGTTCTTTGTTGTCAAAGCAAGGGTGCTGAAGATAATGAGGTTTGCCCTACATTTATTTCGCAAAAATGAATGGGTTTTTTATCAGCACCGGCGGCAGCGACGGAATGGAATAGACTCGAAAAAAGCTGAATTTCATTTTAAAACTTCAGATGACAGAGTAATCGGAAATCATCGTGTCAACCCCATACTTGACTTCTCAGTGGTTGACTCATTTGCAAAATTTATGAGGTTTCGAAACCAGCCTTACAAGTTGTAATGTTAGTTTGAACCTCTCTTATATCCATGTTCAGTGGATCAGCTCGAGCGTTTGCAGCCAATGAGCTGAATTTCATTTATAATATCAGTTTGAACCTTGTAATCTTTGCATTTGAGCCATATAACTCTGGAATTTGAACCTTGTAATATTTCGAGCTTTTGTAGTACAATTATTGAAATGGCATCGTATGAGACTCATATATTGGTAGCACTATTTTGACTTTAATATGCAATGGACTTAGATTTTATTAACCATTCTCGAATGTGTTTACCTTGTCGATCTCATAGCACACGATGTGTATATCTAACTTGACTGCGATCTTTGACATTATTGCACACAATTGGTTTCTTCAACCGTGTGCCCTCTAGAGCATAGAATTAATTATCGCACTCGAGTGTCCATCATCACTCTTCTGTGTAACTTTGACCTCATCACCCATGGGTAAACTTATGACCGAAGTCATTCCACACACTTCATTTTTATAAAGCTTTTTGCCAATAAACGCCCATGATTTGTCCCTCTTCTAGCCGACGCGTAGCCAAACTAGTCGGGCGGGAAGCTTGCGCGGTAAACTGCGCGGTTGCACGGGAACAGGCTCAGCAACGATACATTTGGTGCCTCTTCGAGCTCACACGTGGTCAAACGAAACGCGTGCGGTGTTCTCAAGCATGCACTGGAATCCTCCGCTATGAACGCGGTGACAAGACGTGACGATTACAGGCCGGTCGGCCCCCATTTATTAGAGCGTCCATTTAAGCCTTGTGTCTCTTCAACCTTTCCATCGCACCGCACTATTGCAAGAAGCACACCCACCATGACAAATTCTTAGAGGGTATCCTGCGCGGCTCCAATGGCGCTCCGAGCGGCTGCCGACGACGAGCAGTGATACGTCTCCAACGTATCTATAATTTTTTATTGTTCCATGCTATTATTTATGAAGTCTTAGATGTTTAATGGGCTTTATCATTCACTTTTATATCATTTTTGGGACTAACCTACTAACCCAAAGGCCCAGTCCAGATTGCTGTTTTTTTGCCTATTTTAGGGTTTTGCAGAAAAGGAATATCAAACGGAGTCCAAACAGAATGAAACCTTCGCAGGAGATATTTTTGGAGGAAATCACGCGAGATAAACTTCGGAGCCAAGCCAGAGGACAGGGGGGCCCATCCTCGAGGGTGGGGGGCACGCCCCCTGCCTCGAGGGTAGGCCCCGTGGCCCCTGGTGCCCCTCTTCCTCCTATATATGCCTACGTACCCCAGAAACTCCAAACGCAGAGAGAAAACCCTAATTCCGCCGCCGTAGCTGCTGTTCCCGTGGAGATCCCATCTTGGAGCCTGTTCCGGGAGGGGGATCCATCACGGAGGCCTTCTTCATCATCATCATCGCCCTCACGATGAGTTGTGAGTAGTTTACCACAGACCTTCCGGTCCATAGCTAGTATCTAGATGGCTTCTTCTCTCTCTCCGGATCTCAATACAAAGTTCTCCTCGGTCTTTGAGGAGTTCTATTCAATGTAATCTCTTTTTGCGGTGTGTTTGTCGAGATCCGATGAATTGTGAGTTTATGATCAAGGTTATCTATGAAAGATATTTGGTTCTTCTCTAAACTTTTTATGTGTTCTCATAATATCCTTGCAAGTCTCTTCGAATTATTGGTTTGGTTTGGCCTACTAGATCTATAGTTCTTGCAATGGGAGAAGTGCTTGGCTTTGGGTTCAATCTTGCGGTGTCCTTTCCCAGTGACAGTAGGGGCAGGAAGGCATGTATTGTATTGTTGCCATCGAGGATAAAAAGATGGGGTTTTCATCATATTGCTTGAGTTTATCCCTCTACATCATGTCATCTTGCTTAAGGCGTTACTCTGTTTGTATGAACTCAATACACTAGATGCATGCTGGATAGCGGTCGATGTGTGGAGTAATAGTAGTAGATGCAGGCAGGAGTCGGTCTACTTGTCTCGGACGTGATGCCTATATACAATGATCATGCCTAGATAGTCTCATAATTATTTGCTTTTCTATCAATTGCTCGACAGTAATTTGTTTACTCGCCATAGAATATCGCTATCATGAGAGAAGCCACTAGTGAAAACTATGGCCCCCGGGTCTATCTTTATCATATTACTTCTCCTTCAACTAGCTAATTTCTATCTCCATTGTTTATTTGTTGTTTTATTAAATCTAAAAATACCAAAAATATTATCTTATCATCTCTATCAGATCTCACTCTCGTAAGTGAGCGTAAAGGGATTGACAAGCCCTTATCGCGTTGGCTACGAAGTTCTTATTTGTTTGTGCAGGTGCGAGGGACTGGCGCGTGGTCTCCTACTGGATTGATACCTTGGTTCTCAAAAACTGAGGGAAATACTTACGCTACTGTGCTGCATCTCCCTTTCCTCTTCGAGGGAATACAACGCACGCTCAAGAGGTGGCAAGCAGTAGTTCACCATGATGTCATAGTGGACACCCACAGAAGGTTCACGGAGCTCTCGGTGGTGTACACCAACAACCGGGTCTACGTTGAGCACTCCATCCACATCATGGAGTTGTTGCTTGCTGAGGAGAAGTACAAGGTGGTCGGGTTCGACCTCGAGTACACCCGCGCTCGTTCCGGGTCTCATCCCAAGGTCGTCGTTGCCTAGATGTGCATGCGCAATCACGTCCTCGTCTACCAGTACTTCCTGGCCATAAGGCCTTGCGAGCGTTTCGCCAGGTTTTTCATGTTTGCTGCGATGGACATCACCAACGATGTAAAGGTGCTCAAGAATTTGGGCATCGCCCGCCAGAATCTTCTCGATATCCAGTGCCAATACAAGATCTGGGGCAACAACGAGCATGAGAAGGACTCACTGGTTCAACGTTGGTGGTAAGAAGTATGAACATCACCACCTATAACTTCTTTGTGTTCTACTCGTCCATATCATCTACGCATAGGCCTGGCTCATGATGCCACTCTTAGGAACGTTGCATGGAACACACACAAAATCTACGCACACGCAAGATCTATCCATGGAGATGCATAGCTATGAGAGGGGAGAGTATAACTACATACCATCGTAGATCATAAAGCAGAAGCGTTTTAACAACACGGTTCATGTAGTTGAACACCTTCGTGACCCAACCGATCAAGTACCGAATGTACGGCACCTCCGCGTTCAACACATGTTCAGCTTAATGACGTCCTTGCCTTCTTGATCCAGCAAGATGGGCGAAGCAGTAGATGAGTTCCGGAAGCACGACGGCATGGTGATAGTGATGGTGAACTCGTTCCCGCAGGGCTTTGTCGTGAACTGCGGAAACTAGACGGAGTACTAAATTATGGAGAGGGGCGTCGTACATGGCTAATAGATTGTCGTACGTTGTGTGGCACCCCCTCTCTCTCATATATACTCCCTCCGTCCGGTGAAGAGTGTACATCTAGAAATTTTAGGACAAATTATGGAGTTGAGTAAAAAAATGCATTGGAAATGTGCAAACAACCATCTCTCTCCTCTTTAATTACCCAACCCCCAATGAGCTAAGTGCATGTTGAAATTAAGAAGACCATGTATAAATTGCTATTGGTCTTGATTACCGTGTGATGAGAGACAAATATTTTTTTCCCACTTTAAAGTGCATTGGGAAGATAGAAATACACTCTTTTGTGGACAAATTTAGAAGCTAGATGTACACTTTTCACTGGACGGAGGGAGTATAGGTGGGGCGAGTCAGCCTTGGGTGCGCCCCAAGGTGGCCGGTCGGCCCCCTTGGGCGCCTACCATTTGGTGCCCCCCTTCCTTGTTTGCCTGCGGGGAGAAGGCCGGAGGAGGTGGCGCCCCGCCCCCTTTCCTTCCTCCTAGGTGGAGGGAAGGAAAGAGGGGCTAGCCCTCCCCCATTTACATCCCTAGGGCCGGCGGCAAAGGACAGGGGCGCACCAGCCCCTTGTGGGCTGGTGTGTTCCCCCCTCTTGGCCCATAAGGCCCCTTAACCTCCCATGGCTTCCAAGAACCCCTTCTGGTGATACGATGACTGCCCAATACAATCTGGAACCTTTTTGGTGACCAAATATCATCGTCCTATATATCAATATTTACCTCCGGACCATTCTGGAGCTCCTCGTCTTGTCTGTGATATCATCCGGAACTCCGAACAACATTCGGTCACCAAATCACATAACTCATATAATACTATATCGTCAACGAACTTTAAGCGTGCAGATGATACATCTCCAACGTATCTATAATTTTTGATTGTTCCATGCTATTATATTGTCCTTATAGGATGTTTTATGTGCTTTTATATACATTTTTATATGATTTTGGGACTAACCTATTAACCCAGAGCCCAGTGACAGTTTCTATGTTTTCCTTGTTTTAGAGTATCGCAGAAAAGGAATATGAAACGGAGCCCAATTGATCTGAAACTCAACGGAGGACGTTTTTGGACCAAAAGAATACCAGAGAGTACCGGAGGAGGACTAGAAGGTCCACGGGCTGCCCACGAGGGTGGGGGTGCCCCCTGGGCGTGCCCCCTGCCTCGTGGACTGAGACCCCATTTACTTGTCCCCGACTGCAACACCTCCTATATATACAGAAACCTCCGGAAAATAACCTAGATCGGGAGTTGCGCCGCCGAAAGCCTCTGTTGCCACCGAAACCTATCTAGACCCATTCTGGCACCCTGCCGGAGGGGGGAATCCCTCTCCGGTGGCCATATTCATCATCCCGATGCTCTCCATGACGAGGAGGGAGTAGTTCACCCTCGGGGTTGAGGGTATGAACCAGTAGCTATGTGTTTGATCTCTCTCTCTCTCTCTCTCTCTCTCTCTCTCTCTCTCTCTCTCTCTCTCTCTCTCTCTCTCTCGTGTTCTCGAGATGGCACAATCTTGATGTATTGCGAGCTTTGCTATTATAGTTGGATCTTATGATGTTTCTCCCCCTCTACTCTCTTGTAATGAATTGAGTTTTCCCTTTGAAGTTGTCTTATCGGATTGAGTCTTTAAGGATTTGAGAACACTTGATGTATGTTTTGCATGTGCTTATCTATGGTGACAATGGGATATCACGTGATCAACTTGATGTATGTTTTGGTGATCAACTTGCGGGTTCCGTGACCTTGGGAATCTATGCATAGGGGTCGGCACATGTTTTCGTCGTGACTCTCCCGTAGAAACTTTGGGGCACTCTTTGAAGTACTTTGTGTTGGTTGAATAGAAGAATCTGAGATTGTGTGATGCATATCATATAATCATGCCCACTGATACTTGAGGCGACAATGGACTATCTAGGTGACATTAGGGTTTTGGTTGATTTGTATCTTAAGGTGTTATTCTAGTATGAACTTTAAGATAGATCAAACGGAAAGAATAGCTTCGTGCTATTTTACTACAGACTCTTGAATAGATCGATCAGAAAGAATAACTTTGAGGTGGTTTCATACCCTACAATAATCTCTTCGTTTGTTCTCTGCTATTAGTGACTTTGCAGTGACTCTTTGTTGCATGTTGAGGGATAGTTATATGATCCGGTTATGTTATTATTGTTGAGAGAACTTCTACTAGTGAAAGTATGAACCTTAGGCCTTGTTTCAAAGCATTGCAATACCGTTTGTGCTCACTTTTATCATTAGTTACCTTGCTGTTTTTATATTTTCATATTACAAAAACCTATATCTACCATCCATATTGCGCTTGTATCACCATCTCTTCGCCGAACTAGTGCACCTATACAATTTACCATTGTATTGGGTGTGTTGGGGACACAAGAGACTCTTTGTTATTTGGTTGCAGGGTTGTTTGAGAGACCATCTTCATCCTATGCCTGCCACAGATTGATAAACCTTAGTTCATCCACTTGAGGAAAATTTGCTACTGTCCTACAAACCTCTGCACTTTGAGGCCCAACAACGTCTACAAGAAGAAGGTCGCATAGTAGACATCAAGCTCTTTTCTGGCGCCGTTGCCGGGGAGGTTAGTGCTTCAAGGTATATCTTTAGATCTTGCAATCGAATCTTTTAGTTTCTTGTTTGATCACTAGTTTGGTCTATAAAAGAAAACAAAAAAATGGAATTAAGGTTGCCTCATATGCTTCATCTTTTTAATATCTTTCGTGAAAATGATGGGAAGGAAAATTGCGCTCAAGTACTAGAAGAAGAATTACATAGAATGCTTGGCATAAATTATGTGCATGATGAGCATGATTGCAATGTTGTTAGTGTGAATTCTTCAAATATCCTTATTACTAATGATGATTGCACTAGTCATGATGAAAATATCTCTTATAAGCATGTTGATTTTTGTGGAGTGCATAGAGTTTGCAGGTACGTACCAATTAGGGAAGATAGATTTTGCAAGAGACATAAGTATTTAGAAACTAAATGGTTGCAAGAAAGGCTAGATGATTGTGCTGAAAATTTAATATGTCTTAGCCGTACTTGTGAACTTTGCAATGAACGTGGTCATTTAAATCTCCAATACAAATTGTTTCATTATAAAATCGTGTCCAAAAATTATGATGACTTGATTCCCCTTGCACATCATAATGAACTTAGCTTGCTTTTGGGTTATGAAGAAATCAAACATAGAACTAAGCATCTTCCAGGATTTGCCCTTGATAAACTTCTTGCTTTTGATCTAGAGGAAATTTATATGTATTGTGCGGTGAATTGCATTGAAAATCCCTATATTGCCAATTACCTAAAGACAAGAAAACAAATAGGAGATGAAGAGAATACTAATGAAAGGGAACAGATTACCCAATATCCTCCTATTATTTCTTATGATGAATCAGGTAACGAGGATGAGTCTTCTATTCAACCAATCTCATTAATAAGGAGCTCCAAAAAGAAGATTAAACCCACGCATAATGTGAAGAAGAAAAAGAAAAGACGAAGAAACAAAGGCAAAGAGGTATCCCATCCAAATGATGTTGCTCCTATTACTCATTGTGATGATGATAATTGCTATACTATCGGTGCTATCCATACTATTAATGATGAGAGTGGTTATGCCTATGATATGGAAAGGCCCAAGCTTGGGGATGCTATGTTTGATGAGAATGACATGTTTAATAATTTATTTGCTGCAATTAATGTTTGTCCCAAAGCTTGGGGATGCTACGTTTGATGAGGATGGTATTTTTAGTTCCCCAAGTTTTGGTGAGCAAATTTATTATGATAAAAGCATGCCTCCTACTTATGATGATTATTGCGATGACACTTATGCCATAAAAAGTAGTGATGATTATATTTATGAAACTTTTCATGATTATGATTACCCTTTTTCTGAACATTACTCTTTTAATGTGGAAACAATCTATAGTATTAAAGTCTCTTATGATACTCCCACTATTCCGAATGAGAAGAATTTTGCTTATGTGGAGAGTAATAAAATTTATATGCTTGGGGATCATGACAAGAATGCTTTATGTGATAGTTATATTGTTGAATTCATTAATGATGCTACTGAAAATTATTACGAGAGAGGATCATATGCTTGTAGGAATTGCAATAAATATCAAGTTTCCTCTCTATGTGCTTGAAGTTTTGAAGCTATGCTTGTTTTGCTTTCCTATGCTAGTTGATTATTGCTCCCATAAGTTGTTTGCTCACAAAATCCCTATGCATAGGAAGTGGGTTAGACTTGAATGTGCTAGTCATATTCTTCATGATGCTCTCCTTATGTTTCAATTCTTATATTTTACGCGAGCATCATTGAAATCATCATGCCTAGCTAGGGACGTTAAACGATAGCGCTAGTTGGCAGGCAACCCAACTTTATTTTTGTTCTTTGCTTTTTACTTCTGTTTAGGAATAAATATTGCATCTAGGTTCTGTTTAGATGTGGTTTTGTGTTTTATTTAGTGGTTGTGCCAAGTATAACCTTTGGGAAGACTTGTGTGAAGTTTATGCGATCATGCTGTAAAAAAATAGAAACTTTAGCGCTCACGAGATTGGCTACCATTTTTTACTGGAGAGTGATTTTTAGTTGATTCTTTTTGCAGATTATTAATAGACAAATTCCTCACGTCCAACAATTTATTTCAGAATTTTTAGAGTTACAGAAGTATTCGAAAGTTACATATTGCTACACACTGTTCTGTTTTTGACAGATTCTGTTTTCTATGTGTTGTTTGCTTATTTTTGATGAATCTATGAGTAGTATCGGAGGGTGTGAACCATAGAGAAGTTGGAATACAGTAGATATTACACCAATATGAATTTAGAATGAGTTCATAAAAGTACCTAAGTGGTTGTTTTATTTTCTGATACTAATGGAGCTTACGAGTTTTCTGTTGAGTTTTGTCTTGTGAAGTTTTCAGGTTTTGGGTAAAGATTCGATGGACTATGGAATAAGGAGTGGCAAGAGCCTAAGCTTGGGGATGCCCAAGGCATCCCAAGGTAAAATTCAAGGACAACCAAAATTCTAAGCTTGGGGATGCCCTGGGAAGGCATCCCCTCTTTCGTCTTCATGTATCGGTAACTTTACTCGGGACTATATTTTTATTCACAATGTGATGTGCGTTTTTCTTGGAGCGTCATTTTATTTTATTTTGTTTTTCTTGCTGTTTGAATAAAATCCCAAGATCTAAAATTCTTAAATGTTAGAGAGTCTTCACATAGTTACATAATTATTCAACT
Organism: Secale cereale; assembly: GCA_902687465.1. Classification (NCBI taxonomy): domain Eukaryota; kingdom Viridiplantae; phylum Streptophyta; class Magnoliopsida; order Poales; family Poaceae; genus Secale; species Secale cereale. The sequence goes on from LR738709.1 coordinate 153,625,717, forward strand.
ACTCATTGATCTTCACTTATATCTTTTGGAGTAGATTGTTGGTCGCTCTAGTGCTTCACTTATATATTTTTAGAGCTCGGCGGTGGTTTTATTTTGAATAAATAGATGAACTCTCATGCTGCACTTATATTATTTTGAGAGTCTCTTAGAACAACATGGTAATGTGCTTTGGTTATAAACTAGTCCTAATATGATAGGCATCCAAGTTGGGTGTAGTAAAAACTTTCATACAAGTGCATTGAATATTATGAGAAGTTTGATACTTGATGATTGTTTTGAGATATGAGGATGGTGTTATTAGAGTCATGCTAGTGGAGTAATTGTGAATTTGAGAAACACTTATGTTAAAGTTTGTGATTCCCGTAGCATGCACGTATGGTGAACCGTTATGCGATGAAGTTGGAGCATGATTTATTTATTGAGTGTCATCCTTTGTGTGGAGGTCGGGATCGCGCGATGGTTAACTCCTACCAACCCTTCCCCTAGGAGCATACGTTGACTACTTTGTTTTGATAACTCATAGATTTTTGCAATAAGTATAGGAGTTCTTTATGACTAATGTTGAGTCCATGGATTATACGCACTCTCACCCTTCCACCATTGCTAGCCTCTCTTGTACCGCACAACTTTCGCCGGTACCATACACCCACCATATAACTTCCTCAAAACAGCCACCATACCTACCTATCATGGCATTTCCATAGCCATTCTGAGATATATTACCATGCAACTTTCCACCATTCCGTTCGTATGACACGCTTCATATTGTCATATTGCCATGCATGATCATGTAGTGGACATTGTACTTGTGGCAAGGCCACCATTCACAACTCATTCATACATGTCACTCTTGATTCATTGCACATCCCGGTACACCATCGGAGGCATTCACATAGAGTCATATTTTGTTCTAGCTTCGAGTTGTAATCTTTGAGTTGTAAGTAAATAAAAGTGTGATGATCTTCATTATTAGAGCATTGTCCCGTGTGAGAAAGGCCAAAAAAAGAGATGGCCCAAAAAAAAGTGGGGGGCTAAAAAAAGAAAAGAAAAGCCCCCTCCAAAAAAGAGAAAAGAGAGAAGGGACAATGCTACTATCATTTTCCACACTTGTGCTTCAAAGTAGCACCATAATCTTCATGATAGAGAGTCTCTTGTTTTGTCACTTTCATATACTAGTGGGAATTTTCATTATGGAACTTGGCTTGTATATTCCAACGATAGGCTTCCTCAAACGACCTAGGTCTTCATGAGCAAGCAAGTTGGATGCACACCCACTTAGTTTCTTTTGTTGAGCTTTCATACACTTTTAGCTCTAGTGCATCCGTTGCATGGCAATCCTTACTCACTCACATTGATATCTATTGATGGGCATCTCCATAGCCCATTAATACGCCTAGTTGATGTGAGACTATCTTCTTCTTTTGTCTTCTCCACAACCACCGCTCTATTCCACCTATAGTGCTATATCCATGGCTCACGCTCGTGTATTGTGTGAAAGTTGAAAGGTTTGAAATAATTAAAGTGTGAAACAATTGCTTGGCTGAAACCGGGGTTGTGCATGATTTGAATATTTTGTGTGATGAAGAGGGAGCATAGCCAGACTATATGATTTTGTAGGGATAACTTTCTTTGGCCATGCTATTTTGAGAAGACATGATTGCTTTATTAGTATGCTTGAAGTATTACTATGCTTATGTCAATATTGAACTTTTGTCTTGAATCTTTCGGATCTGAACATTCATGTCACAATAAAGAATACTATATTGATAATTATGTTAGGTAGCGTTCCACATCAAAAATTCTTTTTTATCATTCACCTACTCGAGGACGAGCAGGAATTAAGCTTGGGGATGCTTGATACGTCTCCAACGTATCTATAATTTGTTATTGTTCTATGCTATTATATTATCCTTCTATGATGTTTTATGGGCTTTTATATACACTTTTATATGATTTTTGGGACTAACCTATTAACCCAGAGCCCAGTGCCAGTTTCTGTTTCCCCTTGTTTTAGAGTATCGCAGAAAAGGAATATCAAATGGAGCCCAATTGACCTGAAACTCAATGGAGGATGTTTTTGGACCAGAAGAAGACCAGAGAGTACAAGAGGAGGACCAAAAGGTCCACGGGCTGCCCACGAGGGTGGGGGTGCCCCCTGCCTCGTGGACAGCCCGAAGACCCCCTTTACTTGTCTTCGACTCCAATACCTCCTATATATACAGAAACCTCCGGAAAATAACCTAGATCGTGAGTTCCGCCGCCGAAAGCCTCTGTTGCCATCGAAAACCAATCTAGACCCGTTCTGGCTTCCTGTCGGAGGGGGGAATCCGTATCCGTTGGCCATCTTCATCACCTCGGCGCTCTCCGTGACGAGGATGGAGTAGTTCACCCTTGGGGCTGAGGGTATGTACCAGTAGCTATGTGTTTGATCTCTCTCTCTCTCTCGCTCTCTCTCTCTCTCTCTCTCTCTCTCTCTCGTGTTCTTGAGATGGCACGATCTTGATGTATCGCGAGCTTTGCTATTATATTTGGATCTTATGATGTTTCTCCCCCTCTACTCTCTTGTAATGAATTGAGGTTTCCCTTTGAAGTTATCTTACCGGATTGAGTCTTTAAGGATTTGAGAACACTTGATGTATGTTTTGCATGTGCTTATCTTTGGTGACAATGGGATATCACGTGATCAACTTGATGTATGTTTTGGTGATCAACTTGCGGGTTCCGTGACCTTGGGAATCTATGCATAGGGGTTGGCACACGTTTTCATCTTGACTCTCCGATATAAACTTTGGGGCACTCTTTGAAGTACTTTGTGTTGGTTGAGTAGATGAATCTGAGATTGTGTGATACATATCGTATAATCATGCCCACGGATACTTGAGGTGACAATGGAGTATCTAGGTGACATTAGGTTTTTGGTTGATTTGTATCTCAAGGTGTTATTCTAGTACGAACTCTAAGATAGATCGAATGGAAAGAATAGCTTCGTGCTATTTTACTACGGACTCTTGAATAGATCGATCAGAAAGAATAATTTTGAGGTGGTTTCGTACCCTACAATAATCTCTTCGTTTGTTCTCCGTTATTAGTTACTTTGGAGTGACTCTTTGTTGCATGTTGAGGGATAGTTATATGATCCAGTTAAGTTATTATTTTTTAGAGAACTTCCACTAGTGAAAGTATGAACCCTAGGCCTTGTTTCAAAGCATTGCAATACCGTTTGTGCTCACTTTTATCATTAGTTACCTTGCTGTTTTTATATTTTCATATTACAAAAACCTATATCTACCATCCATATTGCACTTATATCACCATCTCTTCGCCGAACTAGTGCACCTATACAACTTACCATTGTATTGGGTGTGTTGGGGACACAAGAGACTCTTTGTTATTTGGTTGCAGGGTTGTTTGAGAGAGACCATCTTCATCCTACGCCTCTCACGGATTGATAAACCTTAGGTCATCCACTTGAGGTAAATTTGCTACTGTCCTACAAACCTCTGCACTTGGAGGCCCAACATCGTCTACAAGAAGAAGGTTGCGTAGTAGAAATCAGCAGAATCTACGGGTTCGAGAATGATGCAGACATGATCGAGACGACTCTCCGGCCAATAACCAATAGCGGTACCTGGATTTCCATATTGGTTCCTACATATTCTACGAAGATATTTATCGGTCGAACCTTTATGACAACATACGTAGTTCCCTTTGTCTGTCGGTATGTTACTTGATGGAGATTCGATCGTCGGTATCTCCATACCTAGTTCAATCTCATTACCGGCAAGTCTCTTTACCAATTCTGTAATACATCATCTCGCAACTAACTTCAAAGTCACTTTGATTGCAAGCGTCTTGTGATGTTGTATTATCGAGAGGGCCCAAAGATACCTCTCCGTCACACGGAGTGACAAATCATAGTCTCAATCCATGTCAACCCAACAGACACCTTCAGATATACCTGTAGAGCATCTGTATGATCACCCAGTTGCGTTGTGATATTTGATAGCACACAAGGTATTCCTCCAGTATCCGGGAGTTGCATGATCTCATGGTCGAAGAAACATGTATATGCCATTAAGAAAGCAGTAGCAATAAACTAAACGATCATATGCTATGCTAACGGGTGGGTATTGTCCATCATATCATTCTCCTAATGATGTGATCCCGTTATCAACTGACAACTCATGTCTATGGTTAGGAAACCTTAACCATCTTTGAACAATGAGCTAGTCTAGTAGAGGCTCACTAGGGACACGATATTTGTTTATGTATTCACACATGTATTTAAGTTTCCAGTCAATACAATTCTAGCATGAATAGTGAACTTTTATCATGAATAAAGAAATATAAAATAATAACGACTTTATTATGGCCTCTGGGGCATATTTCCATCATCAACTGCATCCCCTAAACATCCGTCTAGGTATGGAAAATTTAAAATTCAAATGCTTTGTGCCTGATCACAAGCAAAAAGAGGTCGATGTCATAGTTTTTACATGCCCAACCAGAAAATTGTCTCAGCCTGGTAGTCCATGCAAAAAATGGACTTTTTGCCCTATCGGAATAGGTATGTGAGACTCCACACTCACTCTGCCGCTCGCTCCTCCTCGCCATCCACTTACTTCTTGGTCGCCTCCTTATCCACCATCTCTTGTTCCCCCCTTCAAACGCTTCAATATCATTGCACGATAATCCTTGCATCCTGATACGTCCAAAACGTATCTATAATTTCTGCTTGCTCCATGCCTCTTTTGCGTGATATTGCTATGATATGTATGCACTTCCATACACTTTTGATCATATTTGGACTAACCTATTAACTCAGTGCACCCCAGTGCCAGTTTCTGTTTTCTGCTGTTTTTGTATTTCAGGTTTTCCCATTACTTAAATTGCCAGAAAAATTTCGGGAAAATATATAAAAAATCAGCGCTCCAGAAGCTTCCACGCGCCAGAAGTGGGGCCAGAGGGGATCCAGGGGCAGCCCAGGCGGCCTGCCCACGCGGCCCCCCTCCTGGCCGCGCCGGGGGGCGGCTGGGCCCCCCTCTCCGCCTCTGGTGCCCCCCTTTGGCATATATTTAGCACGCGTCCCGAAACCCTCGAGGACGGAAACCCTTTTTACGATCTCGTCTCTGTTCCGCTGCCGCCGCGCTTCCAAGATCGGGAGCACCAGGAGAACTCTTCCTGGCACCCTGCCGGAGGGGAGAACCACCACCGGGAGCTTCTCCACCACCATGGACGCTTCCCGTATGAGTTGTGAGTAGTCCCTCTTGGACCATGGGTCCATGACTAGTAGCTATGTGATGTTCTCCTCCCCTCTTTGTTCTTCACCGATTAGACCTCGTGAGCTGCCCTACATGATCGAGGCACATATGTAATCTTTATGTTGTTGCTATGCTGAGTTTGCTGGGATCCGATGGATTATGAGATTATGTTCAGATTGTGTGTGAATAATATATTTGATTCACCTCTTTTATATTTATGTTCTTGAGTAATTCTTGCATGTTCTCCATTACTATTTATTGCTTTGGCCGAGTAGTATGTAGTAACTCCAAGAGGGAACGTTATGCTTGATTGTGGGTTCATGCCCCTCGATGACTAGATTGAGTGACAGAAACATGAGTCTAGGGGATGTGATGTTGCCACAAGGGGGAAAACAACGGTGCTTGTACTTGCGGGTGCAAGGATTGTTTACTTTACGCAAAGTTCTTTTAATGCAGTTGTCTGTTGCTTTGAGTTTACACTTTGGGTGGGACTCGCAACTTAATACCAGCGAGATGTTCTGTATAGATATCTCAAGGTGGATGATTAGTAGTAGATGCAGATGGATTTCGGTCTACTTGCCTTGGCGTACCGCCCATGCTTTTGAGCCTCTACCTTTCTTACAGCATAGTTAGCATTGGTTTGCGCACATAATCCTGTCAATTGCCCAGCTGTAATTCGTTTACCTCGCTTAGCTGTTTTATCGTCTTTTGGGAGAGAGACATCACTAGTGAACATCATGGGACCCCGGTCCATATTACCATCACTGATCACACCCGTTATTTACTTCCTAGTTGCAGTCATACCTATCACTATTATCTCTTGCGTTTGATCCTTTGTAAATGACAAGGCCGGAGGGATTGACAACCTCTCTGTACTCGTTGGGAGCAAAGTTATTTGTATCTGTGTGCAGGTCCTGTCAAGCAAAAGTCTCTGGCGCTATTGACACCTTCTTGTTGACCCTCGGAGTCTCACGGGATTCGATCCTCGGTATCTTTGCCAAGGGAAAATTTGCCGCTACACTACATCTCAACCTTCCACTTGGGGTAACCAACGAGGGTCGAGAAGCCATCAAGCACATCCCCATCCAACTCCTCCATCTTCAAGGTTAAGATATTTGAATCCTCTGAAGAGTATGTGGTCTCCACCTTCTTCTCTTCAAGCATGGTCTTCTTCTATTTGAGTTTGAACTTCTTCTCGATCGCCACCATCAACATGTTAAATCTATCGGCCTTTTTTCGCCTTGATGTCAGAGTGCTTGAAAAATGCATCCTCCTTCTTCGCCAAGATATCTTTGAACCTCTTCATCATATTGGCCGCCGCCCCTTCTATTTTCTCATTCTCCTCCTCCCATTTTCCCCCTGGAACCCTCTTCTAACCTTCTTGGATGTGTCTTTTGTTGGGTCTGTTGGACCACCCGCTTCTTCCTCGGTGAGGACGTCGTCTATGAATAAATTCCATGTGGGTTGCCCACTCAACTTCAACCAACAATGCTTGAGGATGAAGTTCCTCTTCTCCACCTTCAAGAACAAGTTGCGCGCACGGGGAGGCAACAAAGAAAAACATGCCATCAAGTTATTGATCCAGCCAAATGAGCAACACATAGAGCATATCTAGCCACCAAGTTGCATATTTGTCGATATGACGAACAAATAGAACAACTTGCTTGGTGATTTGTGCATGATTTGGCTATCGGCTGATTAGTTGTTTCAAATGGCAGCAATACTTGGACATGGGCCCTTGGATGGTGTACCGTGAGTGATTGAGCGACTTCGTCCCATGAGTTCATCCTAGTAAGGCTCAAAATGCTTGAGCTCATGGAAACAAATATGATTGATGCCCCAAAATGTTGCACCCCTTTGCTCCATGCCATGGATCAGATTGATGTTAGTGGCCAACCACGCATCATACAACAACTCGTCCTCCGCATGTTGAAACTTTCTGCTCTGACACTTTTGTTTGGATCGGGCGCAATTTCATGTGAATCAAGGTCGTCGTTGTTGTCCTGCTCCGATGCGCTGCTGTATGAATCCGGCTGGCGATTTTACGTGCCTGGATGCGTACCCGGCCGAGTGTACATGCTGGACTGTGTGTATGTTTCCGCTTGTTGGGCATGTACCACTGGCTCCGAGTCATCCATGTGCCCTTCATCGAAGCGGCCTCCCCCCACCATTGTGGATCATCTCCATCTTCTCCTTGTCTACATCGACGTATTCCGGCTCGCCTGCTTGAGACATATCGGCAACAGAGAGTGTTACCGAGCCGCTCCACGCCTGACATCCGTGCCATACAAGTTCTGGTGATGCAGACTCGGGGAAATGTAGTTGTGATGCGTTGACGACAGGCGCATTGATGTCATTGCACGAACCTGACATGCTAAAGAAAGCATGCCAAATCCACAAGTCATGCGATGCAACATCTTCAAGTGTGATGGTGGCTTCTTTGACGTGACCTTGATATTGCCCACGCAAAACTTTTGGGCAGTTCTTCCACTGCCAGTGCATGCAATCAACTGTACCTAGCATACCAGGGAATCCTCTTGCTGTTCCAATTGCCAACAATTTTTCTATGTCCTCCACAGTTGGTTCTCTTAGGTACTCTGGTCCGAACACCTTAACCACAATGCACGCAAAATGCACTGTGGTGTTCAAGACCGTGGTCTCCCCCATCCGGATTTTTGCATCAATGGCATGCTACTTTACCATAAGCAGGCATCCTAAGAGCAGCAATGCATTTTTGCAGAGAAGAGAAAGAAAGTCTTCCGCGACAATCCTTCCTCAACTTAAAGTTGCCATCAACCTTCGCCACGCATTCCACTACCCACAAGAACAAGTTTGTGCTCATCTAGTAGAGACGACGAAAGAAAGTTTCATCGAATGTCGGGACAACTGTGAAGTAGTCCATGAACAGAAGTCATGCACCATCAATCCTATCACACATAATCACTCTCCTACCCTTGATGGAACCCTAGAACTTTGGGACGTGGTCCTCTGCCTTCTCGAACTCCTCTTGGATGCTCATCATTTTGGCATCCTCATTGTACGAATCTGACGACGGATGAACACGTTGAATATGAATTCGTCAAGAGCATTAATTTGTTAGCCATCATTCGACGACGAGTCCATTGGTGAGCTAGAAGAAATGAACCAAAGATAAAAAAACAGGTCGGGCATTTCATCGAACACGTAGAGCGCATGGTGAAAATATGGGGGAGTTTGACGTATCGGGACGGCGTCCGGTGGCGTCCTGGTCGGCGGCGGTGTGCGTTGGGGCGTGTGGTGGCGAAGCCCTGAGTTAGGGATGGCAGCGGAGCACTGATGCCGACGGAAGTCGAGTGGCAGCTGTGCAGTGGAGGCGGATAGAGAAGAGTGATGCTCGGGCAAGGAGATGGGAGGCGGATATGAGTGAATTGGGCAGGCCAACGGACCGTCCGACATGGCGGGCATGCCCGGGCCTCCCCATATCCGCCCTAGATCTGAGCCGAATATGAGGAGTGTCAGTCAGTCTGGGCGTTTGCGCAGGATATGGGGAAGCCAGTTGGGTCGCGTTTTTTCTTCTAGACACTAGGCCTCACCATATCTTCCCAGATTTGAGCCGGGTATGGGGAGCGACTGTCAGTCCGGGCGTGTGCACTGGATAAAAGGAGGCGAGTTGGGTCGTGTTTTTTTTTTCGGACACTCATCGGACATCCCGTGTTTTTTCTTTCGGACACTCATCGGACAGCCCGTCCTCGCGTTTGGGGTGGGTGATCGGGCTGTAGATGCTCTTAGAGCATCTCCAGTGGATCCTCTATATGGAGGTGTATAGCAAATATAGCCTAGTCTGGCTTCAAATTTCATCCCAGCGGAGCGTGCAAACGGTCGTCCATACAGCCACGCCCTCCCCACGACGCTACCCGGCGTGCAAATATCCACGCCCTCGCCACGCTCGTCGTCCGAGCCGCTCGAGGGAAAAGGAAGGAAGGAAGGGAGGAGGCCGTCCCGCGCAGGCCCGAGCCGCTCGTCGTCCAGCGCAGGCCCGAGCCGCTCGAAGGTAATTTCTCCATCCCGATCCGTCGAAGGAAGGAAGGAAGGTGCGGGACTTGGGGGCGGGGGGGCGGGGGGGTGAGCACGTCCCGCGGATCTGGCGGTGGCACGTGGGGGTCGGCGGCCGCGTTGGTGGCCGGCGGGCGCGCGCTGGGGGCCGGAGTCCGCGCTGGGGGCCGGCGGGCGGCGGGCGCGCTGGTGGCCGACGGGCGCGCGCTGGCGCCGGGCGGGCGCGCGCTGGCGCCGGGCGGGCGAGCTTGGTGGCCGGCGGGCGCGCGCTGGGGGCCGGAGGCCGCGCTGGGGGCCGGCGGGCGAGCTTGGTGGGGGCCGGCGGGCGCGCGCGCTGGGGGCGGCAGCCGCGCTGGATGAGGTGGCCGGCGGGATGGGGAGGGGCTGGGGAGAGAGAGGGGAGGGGCGGCGTGGGGAGAGAGAGGGGCCGGCGGCGCAGCGTTGGGAGGCCGGCGGAGCGGCGTTGGGAGTCCGGCGGCGTGGGGAAGAGTGGTTGGGGCTCGCGGGGGAGGCCTGCGGGCATGGATGAGATAAAAGAGGAGATGTGCTCTGTAGTGCCTGGGGCTCTGTTTTTTTTTTAGGGAGTAGTAGTGCTATGTATTTACACATATTTGCTCCATATATAGTTACACATATTTACACATATTGTGATGCATGTAGACATATTTTAGAGTGTGGATTCATTCATTTTGCTCCGTATATAGTCATTGTTCGGGAACAGAGGGAGTAGATGTCTTCTTGTTGTCTAAAATAGCTGTGCATTGGTTGCTTGCAGATGGATGGTGACCAAAGCTTCTTGGACACTATTGGTTTTGGTTACACACAAACACAGCCAGATAGTCCAATTGGAGAGCAGGCAACTCCATCAACTCAGCATCGTTCTGCAATAACAGAGAAAGGAAAATCCAACAAAGGAAAAAATTGGTCTAGTGATGAGGACGAGGTTCTCATAGCAGCATGGGCAAATACAAGTTTGGATATTGTTGGGACAGATCAAAACCGAGATGCTTATTGGGCTAGAATTTCAGATTACTACAACACACACAAGGAATCATCATGGCCGGAGCGTAATGCTAATGCAATCAATTGCCGTTACACAACGATTAACAGAGACACCTCTAAATTTTGTGGTTGCCTTCAACAGATTTTAAATAGGCAAGAAAGTGGAAGGACTATAGAAGAAAAGGTACGCGCCTTTCTTGCAATTCTATATGTGATGTGCAATATTCTATATGTGTTGTGCTTATTTGAACAACATATTTATATGTGCAGACCAACGATGCACACATTCTGTTCAAGGAAATGGATCTTAAAAAAAAAGAGGCCTTTCACACTGATGCATTGCTATCTAGAGTTCTCGAAATATCCAAAGTGGCAGACAAGCGAAGTTGAAACTTCTCTTAAGAAACAAAAGAAGAGCATTGAGGCAAGTCCGGGCACAGCCACCAATGATCCGGCTGATGCATCCTCGGTACGTACTGATGCTACCTCATTACGCACTGATGCTCTTGAACATGAGAAAAGACCTGATGGTGTGAAGAAGGACAAGAGAGGTAAAGCTGATGACAGTGCTTGCAAGCTGTCGTTAGAAACTGTGTGGGCAGCAAAGCAAGAGAAGGATGAGATAAAATAGGCGGCAAGAAATGCTCGCTACGCACAACAATTGGAATTGCGAAAAGAGGAGATTGCACTAAAAAAAGAGGATGCACGAAATGAGAGGGAGGATGCACGGAGACAGTTTGAATTAGATGAGAGGGTCATGCTCATCGACACTAGTGGTATGACTGATGAGCAAAAGCTGTTCTACCAAGGTAAGCAGAAGGAGATCCTTGCTCGCGGCCTAGGGTAAAATGTGAGCTATATGTTGTAATAAGAACTATTTACTGCTTTCCAAACTTTTGTAGTAAGAAATATTTTTATTGATAGCCGCATTACATCACTCGTTTCCAAACTTTTGCCACACATGGTCAATTAGATCAAGTTTAAGCTGATCATGTTCATCGAAATTTCTAATCCGATGAGTCATCTGAATAAAAGAGCTCAGTTCTTCCGCATGAGTACGAGAGACTGTGACTCTTTCTCCCATTGCCTCAAAAGAGCAGCTTTGCCGACCAGTTTGTCGCTCCTCTTCAACTATCATATTGTGCATTATGACACAAGCTTTCATGACATCAGTGATTTCTTTACGTTTCCATCCTTTAGCAGGTCCACGAACAATTGCAAAACGGGATTGCAGAACTCCAAAGGCTCGTTCCACATCTTTCCTAGCTCCCTCTTGCTTCTTGGCAAAAGTTTTATGCTTTCTGCTAGTTGGAGCTGGTATGCTCTTCACAAATGTTGCCCATCGTGGATAGATACCATCTGCAAGGTAATACCCCATTGTGTACTGATGGCCATTGATGCTATAATTCACTGGAGGAGTTTGGCCTTCGGCTAGCTTCGAAAAAACAGGAGAACGTTGAAGAACATTTATATCATTCAGAGACCCTGGTAAACCAAAATAAGCATGCCAAATCCAAAGATCTTGTGAAGCAACTGCTTCCAAGATCATAGTGGGCTCGCTCACATGGCCTTTAAACATGCCATGCCATTTTTTGGGGCAATTTTTCCACCCCCAGTGCATGCAATCTATGCTCCCTAACATACCGGGAAATCCTCTTTCTTCCCCTTTTGCAAGTAACCTAGCAATGTCTTCTTCATTTGGAGATCTCAGGTATTTTTCCCCAAAAACTGCACACACTTTGATCACAAAATTCTTGCAAGACTCTAAATTAGTAGACTCAGCAGACCGGATGTACTCATCAACACCATCAGCTGCTATTCCATATGTTAGCATCCGCATTGCCGCGGTCATCTTTTGCAGAGGATGTAACCCAAGAACTCCAGAAGCACTTCTTTTTTGCGTAAAATAACCATCATAGTCATGCTCAAGTATACCATCAGCTATGCGGTTGAACAAATTACGCGACATCCTAAATCTGTGCATAAATAGTAAATGAGACAGGGAAATGAAAAAAAGGACCAAAGCAGAGAATTGTACTATACGAACCTTCGTCGAAACAAATGTTCGGGAAAGCGATGAACTTCTTTGAAGTAGTCGTTCCACAGAAGAATAAATCCGGCATCTCTTCCTCGATCGATTGACTGGCGTCCATGCTTGGAACCCCCATGGCGTCGAGCATTCTTCCTATCTTCTTCCTCGCGATCGGCTAATGCCGCAAGTATGAGTTCATCGTCGCCCGATGAAGATGACGAAGAACTCATGTCCCAAGAGGATGTGTTCATTGTGTTGCGTGAGAGAAGATAGAGAAATCTAGAAGTGAGAAGATGAGGCACAACTAAAAATGCTGGAAGAGAGGTGATTGGGGCGGTTTATATAGACCAGAAATATAGCTGTTGAAAATAGAGCCGTTGGAAATAAAGCCGTTTGAAAATATAGCCGTTGGAATATACACGTCCTGATTTCCATGTCTTGTATACACGTTCCACTGAAAAACTGGGACGTCTAAAATTTAGCAACGTGTATATGGACGTGTATATGAAGATATACACGTCCAAATATACACGTTCCACTAGAGATGCTCTTATACTCTTTCCAGAGTGTATAAGGTAAATTATTCTGTAAGGGATCACGATACCGTGTAGAAACATTTCTGAAGAAATATAGTCTACCAATTAAACAGTCAACGTATCATGACAAATGAAAATCCATACATAATCCCAATGGAAATTCTTCAGTCATACTGTATAATATACAGTAATTTGTCAGTTTGTTGCCCACTTGTCGATCTCGGACCCAATTTGTTTAGTCCAACAGAGTTCGACCCCGCTCCAGTGGCAGCTTCTTTGTTTGTCAATAGCAAGGGGTGCAGTGATCATTCTTGTCAGAGACCAAAACCCCACTGCAAAATGGCATAACCACTAGTTTAATCCCGGAGCAGAAAGGGCCTGTAAAAGTTGGGAGCACGCTTAACCGCCAAAAAAGCGGCACAACGGTCGTATCTTACACTGGAAGCAAAGGGGGTCGTCAGTGAGAACGAAATTTGGATCATCTGGCTAAACGAGACCAATGCCATTTTCAGGTTTTGGGCAGTCAGACATCCTTCTCTTCATTTTGCACGCGATTTTCGGCAGCCGTTTCGTTAGCTGCCAAAGTTTCTTACCTCATGCCTTACCCACATGGACATAGTTCTGCCAACCGTTTTAGTTAGGCGACGCAAACCTTTGTCCCAGTCAGATAGTACACAAACTTTGGCACCCGTTTAGTTAGCCGCCATATTTTCTGAGATCATGTCTAGCCCAAATCGTCCACGCTCTGCTAAATTAACAAGCACAACATGGAATGCATGCATCAAAAGATAATCTAGGCTCGGGTAAATTAACAAGCACACCATGGGATACATCAAGAGATAATAACAGTATAGGATAGTATAGACAGATTTATAATGTCATAGTACAGAATTTGTAAGAGCAGAGTAACAGTTAGGAGACAACATTCTCCAAGAAGCCCAGCTAAATACATCTTAATAATAATAATAATAATAATAATCGAATAACAGTAAGCATGATGTAGGACACAAGAGGAATTCAGTAGGACAAATCTCTTGATGTAGAAACTTATCTCTGACCCTCAACTAGAGCTTTACCGAACTAAAAGTATCATTCTATACATCCCGCATCACAACTTTAGCATGGATTTCTCAATCTCAGCTTAACCTGTCTCTCTCAACCAGTTTATTATTCACAGCCCAATTAGCCATCAATCCAAAGCTCAATTTGTTCCCACCTTTCAAATTTCCCTATCACCATGCTCCAATCCTTTTCGCCATCGCCACCGCGCAAACGGATGATCGAAGACGACGATGCGGAAAACAGACACCAACCAATGCAAAAAAACAAGAAAAGGATATATGCACCACGTTCTTCTTTACGCCGGTAGCTATCAATCAAGAACTGGTAATCCACGAACAACAATGACCACGTACTTTTGTGACGGCGAGCTCCGCTGGCTCTTCCACACCGGCGGCGAGGGGTGCGGCAAGGGAAAGTGAAACTGGCAATGCTTCTGAAGTCAGAGAATCATCGGTAACGTGGAGGCGGCGGCGGCGACGCGTATGGCATGGGGTACACTGGCGGCAACGGGCCGGGGTATGCTGGCGGTGGGGGTGGCCGAGGTGGGACAAACGGCTTGCACTGGAAAGCTGCGCAGTCGACGTGTGGGCGGGCATAGAAAGCGGCGCACTGCTGCGGCATGCGCTGGGCGGGGCGGTTGGGGAGGCAGTTCCGGCGGTCGCCGTCGGCAGGCACAACGCGCGCGCAGGACGGCGGCTCGCCGGTGAAGAAGTTGTAGGAGAAGGTGAAGTTCTTGAGCCGTGGGAGGTCGCACACGGCCTCCGGCACTGTCCCCGACAGCAGGTTGTGCGCGATGTCGAGCTGCTCCACCTTTTGCATCCCGGCCACCTCCGGCGGCAGCGGCCCTGCGAGGGCGTTGAAGCTGACGTCGAACACCGTCACCTCCCGGAGCATCCCGACCTCCGGCGGGAGGCAGGAGCTGAGGCCGTTGTTGATGAGGAGGATCTCGTTGAGCGTGTCCGACATGTTGCCGAGGCTCGCCGGGAGGCAGCCGCCGAAGTGGTTGTTGGCGAGGACGATGACGGACACGGGCGAATTGCCGAAGTTGTCGGGGAGCTGGAAGCGGAGGCGATTGTGGTTGAGGAAGATGGCGTCGAAGGGGCGATCGAAGAGCTCCCGCGGCACGCCGCCCTCGAAGTCGTTGAAGCGGAGGTCGAGGAACCTGAGGGACGGGAGGTCGAGCACGACGGTCGGGAACGCGCCCACGAAGCGGTTATTGCTGAGGTCGAGCTCGTGGAGGAGGACGAGCCGGCGGAAGGTGTCGGGCACGAGGCCGCAGAAGCGGTTGGAGTTGAGGTGGAGCAGCGCGAGGTCGCAGAGGAGGCCGAGCTCCGACGGGAGGTAGCCCGCGATGTCGCCGTGGTTGAGGTCGACGCCGGCGACGGCGAGCTCGCCCGACGACGGAGCAGGCGCGCAGAACACGCCGGTGTAGCTGCAGACCCCGGGGCCCACCCAGTCGCCGGTGAGGTTCTTGGGGTCGGAGAAGATGGCCTGCTGCTTCCACGTCTGCAGCGCGACGTACGCGTCCCGCAGCCGCGGGCTAGGGAACCGCCAAGCAGGGTCCACCTCCACCGTCGCCGTCTCCCTGACCCCCTCCGCCCATACGGCAGCGGCCCGCGCCCCACCCCCGCCGCTGCCGGCGAAGGCGAAAAAGCAGAGGAGCAGCAGCATCGCCACCGTCCTCATCTCATCACCCAGATTTCTCACAGGCGCGGAGAAGAATCCAGGGAACCAAACGGAGCCGCTCGGTGCGGGTGTTAAGATTTGGCAGCAATTGAGTTGTGGATGGACGGAGGAGGAGCGAGGACGAGGGGGGTGGAGGTGGAGGTGGGGAGAGGAAGACAGCTATGCCACAGCTCAGTGGGAGAGCGAGTGGAGTGGGAGTTTCGCGGGGGACGCGTAGCGGGGAGAGGGGGCGCGGCGGAGGGAGATTTATGGTGGATAGGCTTTGGGTCCCCCGCATTTGTCTCCGGAGTGCAGTACTACGGTAATTATGGCGGTGATAGCGTGGGTTCAGTGGTTTAGTGGACTGTACTGGACATGGCCAGAGGGCTGGGGGTGTGCATAATTCAACGAAACCAGTACTAGTACTACTCAATCCACGCAGCAGGAATGTAATTTAGTCCATAATCCAAAGCTAGTACTACTAACAGTAAGAGTGGAAATCTGGAATTTGGATTCTTGGGACACGTTCGTCCATATGAATTTTGCGGAATTTACATCACACTTTATGACGTCTAGCAGGCGGCATATAGAGCAAGCCAAAAAAATCTCTCTCGTGATAACGTCACGAAAGGCCCCTGATATAAAAATAAATATTACAGATTTGTTAATTCTTATCTAGATGAGAATTAACAAAGTCCTATACAATTTGATTAACCAATAAAAAATCCTCATGAATCTCCGCACCTAAAAAGAAAAAGAAAAATACAGTATATGGTCCTCCCTTTTTGTATCTAGGACCCTAGTCCACAACAAGAATCCAAGTCCTAACGGATGTGGCAGCTTCGTTGGAGACTTTATGGTCATCGTTTCTGACACAAACCTTGCCAGCGATGGCCTGGATCCGCCACTTCCTCTCCATCCGGCACTGCTTTGGTGAAGAAGAAGAGAGGAGTGAGGTGCAAGATCGATAAGTATAATCTAGAGTGGGGGCTTTGGCGGTGAATAGACTAATCAATAAAGGGGGTTGTTTTTCCAAATTTTAGTTTGCCTGGCAATTTTAAGCTTTTCTACTGATGTGTTATAGTCCAGTGGTGCCTCACCTTGGTTGTTGCCGGCCTAAGTAGGCTGGGCCGAGGACCCCTAGGTCGGTTTCCGCCTTGGGCCATCTTGTCGGCTCATAGGCCCTGTAGAAGGAAGACTCTTGACGCCTTGTCGTTCAAAACAAGGAAGTCAGGGCCGTGGAGAACTCCCCTCCACCGACGTAGCCAAGTAGGTCGTGTAACCCTATGTTCCTGAGTATCTTATATAGATCGGGGCCTAGCTAGTCGATAGACACACTACAATTCAACATGGCACCCATCGGGTTCGGGTGCGGGTAATGCTCACCCAAACCCATACCACTCTCAATATTTTTTGCCCAAACCCGTACCCTCACCCGCACCTCGGGTTTTCAAATTGTTCTCACACCCATACTCAGTCGGGTGAGAGTAATACTCGCGGGTAAAAAATACCCATCTCGCCCACTCCACCCAGTTCACCCACACGTGCCGAGAATCTGCCTCGATGAAGGTGGTTGGAGGCGTAAGGGCTTGGAGGTAGGCGTTGGCGCCTGTCGGTGTCAAAACCGGTAGATCTCGGGTAGGGGGGCCCAAGCTATGCGTCTAAGGACCGATGGTAACAGGAGACTGGAGGCACGATGTTTACCCAGGTGTAGCGACCAGACCTCAAACAGTCTGATCTCTGTGCATCAGTGTCATCTCTGGATCAGTAATGCTGACACGCACAGTACTTGAAGGATTTATAACAGAGTAGCAATCACACACTTATTACATCGATAGTCCAACGATGAACTTATTACAATAAATATGGTAGAAGGCCATCTAACACGATAACAGCGGAAGGCTTGGAAGATAAGTGAGTCCATCAACTCCAGCGGCATCACTGAGTATAGAACCACGACCTAAAAAGGCACCTTACTCGTCGTCTGAAAAGTCTGCAACATGAAACGTTGCAGCCCGAAAACGGGTCAGCACATGGAATATGCTGGCAAGGTACACAAGAGAATGCAATGAAAGTAAAGCTATACTATATGCATATTTGGCTGGTGGAAAGCTCTATGGTTAAGTTTTTGCGTAAAGCCAATTTTTCCCTACTTCAAAGGAATAGATTTTAATTAACTATCATGGTAGTTGAAACATCGTTGAGAATATAGACATCCTCTCAACCCCAATTAAAGTTCAACATTAAACCCAACAATATTAATTTAAAGTAACATGATGAGATTCACATGAAAATCCAAGTACTAGATACTCAAGACGTCCATAACCGGGGACACGGCTAATCATGATCAGTTTGTACACTCTGCAGAGGTTTGTGCACTTTTCTCACAAGACTCGATCGCCTCCGTTTGGTTTCTCGCACTGCATGGTGTTTGAGAAACGGATGACCGAGACATAGTCTTTCAGAAGCGCTAGCACCTTACGATCGGGCGGACCGTACCAATCTACATCCCCTACATCTGCTAGTCCACCACTGTAAGAGTTCGCACGACTTACTCATACTATGCTAGAGCCCATAATAGCATTGTGGCTGCACACGGAAGTTTCTAGTATGAATAATCTCATGATCCCTTTGAGCCTGGGTGGCGGTCCAAAAGAAAAACAGGCAATCACTGGAATACCCAGATGCCTCAATCCACCCAGATGTGTGTTAAAGTTGCCACCTTAAGTTGAACCATTAATTAACAAACTCACATCTGTCATGTATTTCACTCACCCAATCCACGTCTACGAGCATAGCATGTCCTATCAGCAAATGTAGAAGTAACTCCCAAAGGTTTGAATGTAATGCAGGTAATAGATACTACCTCAATCTACTTCCCAATCTCACAAGTTAATTGATCCTACTCATGCAATGTGTGAGGGTTGGATTAATGCAATAAAAACTGGGTAATTGGAAGGTATGGTCAAAGTGTTACTTGCCTTGCTGATGATCCGCAAAACCTAGAGACTCAAAGTAGCAAGCGGTGCACTCCGGATACTCTATCGCAATCAAACAAGCATACAATAAGTACTTAACTAATGCACGGGTAAAACTCAAATAAGAGATCTAACCAGAAACTTCAACTTAAGAACTCCGGTTTGCAAAAAGAATCAACTCGAAAGAAGCAACGAAACTCAAACTGCAAAAGAAACGAGCTCCGGTTTACTAGTTGGCCTAAAGTCAAATTTTACAGTAGCCAAAACTTTGTTCCAGTTGATTAAACGTAAAGAGGGCATCGAGAC
The DNA here is from genome assembly GCA_902687465.1 of Secale cereale. NCBI lineage: Eukaryota > Viridiplantae > Streptophyta > Magnoliopsida > Poales > Poaceae > Secale > Secale cereale. The sequence continues at coordinate 153,644,591 of LR738709.1, forward strand.
GAAGATCTGGGATTTTGAATCACCTGATTCCGACTCTCGAGCGAAAAGAAAAACGAAAAACAAAATCAGGGCAGAAATCACGATCGGAAAAATCGCAGATAAATACCCCGAAAAAGAAAAACGGACGAACAGGCTAACGAACAAACGTTCGCTGTCTGCGCCTAACTGACGAAAACCGTTCGTTAAAATGAACGTACGGACGAACGTCCGCTAAATAACTAAGCCGACGAAAACCGATCCGATCTAATCTAATAAAACAGATCTACGTTTTTTTTTAAACCGAGCGGTTCTTACTAAAAAAACGGCATCTACCTCGCGAACTCCGGCGGCGGCGGCGGCGGTCCGGCGACTAGCGGGGCGGCGAGGCGGCGGCTAGCGGGGCGGCGGCGGCTTCGGGCGCTAGGGCAGGGGAGGCGGGTGGCGGGCTGAGGCGAAACGGGCCGGCTCTGGCGCTTATAAAGCCCATAGTCCCAATCCTATACGAGTCTAAATCGGTTCACTTTTTTTTAAATAGAGTCCCGGCGCAGAAAAACTAACGAAAGAAATACTAAACGGACTCCAAAAATTCCGAAATAAATTTTCACCGTCCTCTAATAATATTTAGGACAAAGTGAACATTTTTCCCGGACCTAAACGCAATTTTGAAAAACGCGCACTATGCAAATAAATCCGCAAATAAATCCAAAAAAAATAGCAAAAGTGATTCTAACATTTTTCCTCCAATATTTCTGTTATTTTGGAGAAGTCATATTATCTCCGCTCATATTTTGTATTTAGAAATATTTTTAGGAGAGAAAAATAATTAGAATCACACTGTCCTCGTATCGGTATTCGAGCGAACTCAAATACGAGAACCGTAAAATTCCCAACTCTCTCCGTAGGTCCTTGAGTTGCTTAGAATTTAAGGAACGCCACAACAAAATGCAAAAAGCATGCAATGCGAATATGATCTATGTATAACATTCCAAATTGAAAATTTGGGATGTTACACCAGGTTCGGGCCCTCTCGATCGAGGTAATACCCTACTTTCTGCTTGATTGATCTTGATGAATATGGGTTGCAAGAGTTGATCTACCTCTAGATTGTGATGGCTAAACCCTATAAGTCTAGCCTATGAGATGATTCTGTCGTTAGCCTCTACAGACTAAACCCTCTGACTTATATACACGCCAGAGGGGGCCTAGGGTTACAAAGGTGACTTGGGGAGGAAGTAATAGCTACATCCGGACATCATGCCTGCCTTTCTACGTACATAGGAGTCCTGACCGAATACGGGGGAGAGTCTTCTGCTTCTATCTTCGCGGCCCATCAATACCACCCAGCTTCATCAACCCGGACGCCTGAGGACCCCTGAACCCAGGACTCCCTCAGTAGCCCCTGGACTTGCCTTCAAGGACGAGATTGTGTCCGGCTTCATGTCTTCGGTCTTGCAAGGTGAGTCCTTCTAGATGAGAGTTCGGCTTTAATTAATATTATATTCCGTCAATTCCTCGCCACCGTCGCCTTTGCCTCCACGTGTCCAACGAATGCGAACCATCTGGGTATTTTTGCGATTACCCCCTTGACTGTGTAGAGAAGGCGCCTATATAAGGGGACTAGATCTCAGATGCCATTCCATTCCATTCCACGCAGAAAATCCCTAGTGCCTGCCACAAAAAATCTTCAAACATGGTCGGCGTTCCCAGCTCTTCCTCGCACCCTCACGGCCCTCGAGCGGGTGATTGGGAAAGTTGCTCCGTATCCCATGCGCATCTGAGAAAGCTTCAGACGTAGGGATATCTTCCTCCCGAGGATCTAGTCCCCGTCCGGGCCGGATTAACTTCCATCGACAATCAAGCCCTGGCAGAGAATTTCCCCAACCCCTCCCCCCAGTGGAGAGAGGGTATGCTTTGTCTCCTTCCTTCTAAGAGGCATAGGATTTCCCGTCCACCCCTTCCTTAGGGGGCTCCTAGAGTTCTATGGTCTTCAACTGCATGATTTCACGCCGGGGTCTATCCTGCACATTGCAGGATTCGTCGCTTTATGCGAATTATTTCTGGGCTACGAGCCTCATTTCGAGCTGTGGCGAAAGTTCTTCTGCCTTGTCCCTCGCTCCGAGGAGGGATCCATATTCGAGGTTGGCGGCATCTAAGTATGGCACATAGCAGGGACAGGTTATCTGTCCGGTACTCCAAAAAAGGCATCCGAAGAGTGGCCTTCGGAGTGGTTTTATATCGGGGATGTTGCCTTTCCGGATCCAGTTCGGCAAGGCCTCCCCAAATATTCCAACGCTCCTCCGAAGAAGCTTTTCAACTGGCGTCCCCACAGTCCCATAGAAGAATAAAGTGCCGAGGTCAAAAGGCTGGCCAGCAAGATCAGATTGCATGCCAGTTTCGGGCTGTCAATAATTGAAGTGATGGCGATCTCAATAAAGCGACGCGTGCAGCTGCTCCAAGCTAGAGGATTTCCTATGTTGCATTATAATGGCCAGGATGATGCCTCACGCTGCTTACGCCTGGGTCCGGACGACCCTGCCGCTCTAGCCGCCATCCTAGCAGATCTTTACAAGGGAGAGAAGCAAGACTTTCTTCCCTTGAAGTGTCGGGAGGGTTTCTCTATGTACAATCCTCCTGACTGGGTAAGTCTTTCTCGTGACTGCTATTTTATGCCCATTTTTCATTGTAAGATGTATTGAACGAACTAAATTCGGTTATTCCCAACAGGAGTGGAGGAAGGTGGTCGAGGGGATTAATAGTCCCGCCCCACAGCCTGAGGACCACTTTCGAGACGTGGGCCCCAGATACGATGAAGATCCGGACATAGGCATAGAGCTAGAAGATAGAGTTTTCTATCAAGCCAGCCATGACAGCGTCGAAGTGGCTATCGTAGCCGATTATCCCGGACTTATTCCTTCCTCTCACGTAAGTACCCAGGATATACCCCCTCAAAGGGAGGATTCCCAGCGCGCCTCACCCATTGCACTTTTTCATGCTCAAAAGGGGCGGTGCTCCTCACGCTGAACTGTGCGAAGAACGTCATCCCAAAGGGCGACGCCTGCATCGGGCGAGGCCTTGAAGCGAAAGAGGACCGTGAACACCACCGAACTTCCGAAGAGGTATGTTTTTTTAACATATACTAGGTGGTGAAGCCGATATTATAACTTCCCGCCTTGCTTTTCCTTTTAGGGGGAACATGCACCGGACTGTGTCCGGGAATCCTGCAGATCAAGCTCCAACCAATCCAGCATCAGGCCCATCTACGAGGACAAGGGTCAATGCGGATGCAGCGTAGGATTGTCCTCTTCAAGAGGATTCGGATGAAATGTCTGTCACTAATTCCGAAGCGGAGGTCGAGATGGTTCACCGGTGGCGAAAAGCAGCCATGCGTGACCCAGCTTTTTCTGAGGAGGCGTTTAACACCCTCAGTTCTGCAGATGCTTGTATCCGAGCCGCTCAAGACGGGCTCGCTAGAGCCACTCACCAGCTTTCAAAAGATATGCGGGTAAATGTTAATTTCGTGTTCCCATGCCAGTAGCCCTCGAGACTTAAAGCAATTGGTCCAACTGATTTGAGGATCATTGTGTTTTACAAGCGCTCCGAGAAAAGAATAACATCTTATCCAAGGAGCTGAAAGAATGTCGGACCCAGCTGACGACTGTCAGCACCGAATTGGAAAATTCGAAGAAATCCGAAAAGGATACTGATGGTAAGAACAATAGTGTCCGAACAGTATGATATTTGTGTCGATCAATAGTCTCTAAGTACATATTGGTTGAAATGAAGCAACAGGGCCGACCGACCAATGGGAGAATAAGCTAAAGGCTGCTCTAGCGGATAAAAAATTGCCGAAGAGGAAACAGCTGCTGGTAAACGTGTGTTGACACGAACCATAAGTGAAAGAAACCAAACGCAGGATAAAAATGTCAGGCTAGAACAGGAGTTAAAGGACGTGCAAGCCCAACTCTCAGATGCCTTGGAAGAGAACCGGAAGCTTCAAGGTGGCATATTCAGTATGTCCTTAAACCCAGCTCTCATTATAGTCCCTTGTTTTCATAGTTTTTCATAAAACTGTGCCTGCAGGTTTGTTACGACGGGGAAGTGTCCGGCTTTCAAGGCGACGTGCTGCAAGAGCTTTGCAGAGTACACGAGCGAGATCGGAAGGCCATGAAGAATTGGCCAAGGCTTTATGGCCGGGCGATTTGCCTCCAAAAACTATGGAGGACTTGGCGGATTTGTTCAAAGGGGCTCGACACCGCTTTGAACTGTGGAAAGCGTCGGCATGTCATATGGGTGCTCGAGAAGCCTGGGCCATGGTGAAGACATGCTACACCAGGCTTGAACCGAATCATATGGCCCGCGTGGGACCTCGAGGATCGGATGGACAAGAAATTCCCGTGAGCTTGGTATATGACCAGGTAGAGATAGCTGCCAAGTTTTCCCAACAGGACTGTAAACTAGACATCCTTATAGAGGAAATAGAAAAAGAGTAGTCGTTTGATTCTATGTATCAGTGTACTTTAACATCAAACTTATCTCCGGCCGAAATTATAAAAAGATTGTCATGGCCGACCTTCCGCTTTAACCTCCATACACCCAAAGGCTGGAGTGTTTCTGAATACTATACATGTGGTAAACACGTGGTATGTTCGGAAACCAGGCAATCTGGTCATAATTGCTTGAACAGACAAACTGTGTTCGGGGAGTTATGTTATATTACTATTTAACTTAAGAAACATCTTCCAGATAGAATAGTTCCGTTAAGGGTTCCTTTCCCTGGGTCAGCATGCGTATATATGCATGCCTAGGCTTTTTATCCTCTAAAAGGTTTGTAGGATGCCATATCCTATGATAGTTTAAAATGTATGCGTTAAAAGCAATATGTCGTGTATCTGCCGACCAATTATTCCCTTAAGAACGCTAGCTTTCGGCTTCACCCAATCTGAGGTACAGGTCCGGATTACCCGGTTGTAACAATCGCAGAGGTGCTCCCTTTACACCCTAGCCTAACAATCAGGAACATAGGGGTAAGCACAGGAGCCAGGCAACCCAGCTTGGCCAAAACTTAAGTCATATTGGTGCATATAATGGCAAGGAAAGACTGTAAAAAACAGACGACATTGTAAGCAAGAAGCTTTATGATAATGGTCTTCGTTAAAGAAGCCCTCAAGTATATTCAAGGTAGATACATTCAAAGATGTTCTATCTTGTGATAGTTCGGGTGAGCCGAATACTTACCAATGAAAGGAAAAGTAAGAAAAAAAGGAAAGAGAAGAAAAATAAAAATAAAAGACAAAACCTAACTTAAAAAGAGGAAATAATGCTACCAAACTATCCATAGAATCGTCGGAGCCTGGCAGCGTTCCACGGGTTCGGCTCAAGGCGGTTGTCTTGCGCATTCCGAAGGCGATAGGCTCCACCGGTGAGTACTTCATACATAATGAAGGGGCCCTCCCATTTTGGTTTGAGCTTGTCCTTTTTCTTCTCCGGGAGGCGTAAAACAAGTTCGCCGACATTGTATGTCTTAGCCCGCACTTCTATGCTCTGGTACCGCCTGGCCTGTTGTTGATAAAATGCGGAACGGGCGTGCGCTATATCGCGCTCCTCTTCAAGTCCATCGAGGTCGTCCTGTCGATCTAGCTTGGCTTCTCGCTCTTCGTACATGCGCACTCGAGGTGAGTCATGAATAATGTCGCAGGGCAAAACAACCTCTGCACCGTACACCATAAAAAAATGTGTGTATCCGGTCGTCCGATTAGGTGTGGTCCGCAGCCCCCAAAGTACGGAGTCAAGCTCCTCAACCCAGTGTTTATCATACTCCCGTAGGGAGCGCACTAGTCGGGGTTTAATGCCGCTCATTATCAGACCATTGGCTCTTTTGACTTGACCGTTTATTTGAGGATGGTACACGGAGGCGTAACCAAGTTTAATGCCTAACTTTGCGCACCTCATCAGCTGTAAAGTTGGTGCCGTTATCTGTGATAATATTGTGCGGGGCATCATAATGGTGTACTACACCGGATATAAAATCTATCACCGGCCCTGCCTCAGTTGTTTTTACTGGCTTGGCTTCTATCCATTTAGTGAATTTATCCACCATCACCAGCAAGTATTTCTTTTTATGGCTTGCCCCTTTAAGAGGTCCGACCATATCAAGCCCCCAGACCACAAAAGACCAAGTAATGGGGATGGTTCTCAAAGCGGTGGGAGGCATGTGACTTTGATTTGCAAAGAGCTGGCAGCCAACACAATGTTGGACTAAGGTCTGGGCATCTGCTCGGGCAGTGGGCCAGAAAAAGCCAACTTGAAAAGCTTTGCTCACGAGCGCCTGAGCTGCGGCGTGATGGTCGCCCATTCTAGCGTGTATTTCAGTGAGAAGTTGTTGTCCCTCCTCTTCGGAGATGCACCTTTGGAGAACGCCAGTAGTGCTTTTCTTATATAGTTCACCTTCGTGAACTTTGTAGGCTTTAGAACGCCGAATTATACGGCGGACCTCATTTTGGTCATCGGGGGTTCTTGTCTATTAAGGTAAGCTAAGAAGGGCTTTGTCCAGGGGGCTATGACAGCCATGATCTCGTGAGCCGAAGATGTTATCTCCATGTCTGAGTCCCTGATGACGTCTGGGTTACGTTTGGCTGGGGGTGTGTTCGGATCTGAATTAGTAACGCCACTCTCGTCCTGCCATGTTACTGATGGCTTAAACAGCCTTTCCACGAAGGTGTTAGGCAGGATTGGGTTGCGTTTAGCGCCCATACGAGCGAGTATATCCACCGCTTGGTTATTATCCCGGGCTACATGGTGGAATTCTAACCCCTCAAATCGAGCCGATATTTTCAATATGGCATTGCGATAAGCTGCCATCTTAGAAACCTTCGCATCGAATCTTCGTTTATTTGAGAGATAGCGAGGTTTGAGTCTCTGCGTACCTCGAGGCGTCGTATGCCCATGGATATAGCTAGGCGGAGACCATGCAATAGTGCCTCGTATTCGGCTGCATTGTTTGAGTCCATGTACATGATTTGTAGTACATACCGGACTGTATCCCCTGTTGGAGATATCAGGATGACGTCGGCCCCCAATCCGGCTAGAATTTTGGAACCGTTGAAGTACATTGTCCAGTGGGAATACGAGCCGTGTTTTTAGGGAGTTCGGCTTCCATCCATTCTGCGACGAAGTCAGCCAACACCTGGGATTTAATAGTCCGGCATGGCTTATATGATATTTCGAACGGTAAGAGCTCGATGGCCCATTTGGCTATGCGTCCAGTGGCATATTTATTGTTGATGATATCGTTAAGTGGTACTTGGGATGCCACTGTGATCGAACACTCTTGAAAGTAGTGTCGAAGTTTCCGAGATGACATGAAGTCCGCATAGGCAATTTTCTGATAGTGCGGGTACCGTGAATTACATGGTGTGAGAACCTCGGATACGTAGTATACAGGTTTTTGAATAGGGAACTTATGTCCCTCTTCGTCTCGTTCGACGATGAGCACGGCACTCACTACTTGGTGAGTGGCTGATATATACAGCATCATTGGTTCGCCAACACCTGGGGCGACTAGGATTGGGTTGCTTGCTAGTAGAGTTTTTTATTTCTTCTAATCCGGCTGTGGCTGTATCCGTCCACTCGAAGTTGTCAGTGTGTCGTAGCAATCTATAAAGTGGCAATGCTTTCTCTCCTAACCTGGAGATGAAGCGGCTCAAGGCCGCTACACAGCCTGCTAGTTTTTGCACTTGTTTGAGATCGGTTGGCGTTTTGAGCCGTGACAAGGCCCGGATTTTAGCTGGGTGAGCTTCGATTCCTCTATGGGATACAATGAACCCTAATAGCTTTCCGGCTGGAACGCCGAAGACACATTTTTCCGGATTGAGCCTTATGTCATATGCTCAAAGGTTATCAAACGTAAGGCGGAGATCATCCACCAATGTCTCGACGTGTTTGGTCTTAACGACTACGTCGTCAACATATGCATCCACTATCTTGCAAATTTGTTTTTCTAAGCATGTTTGAATCATGCGTTGATATGTGGCACCGACGTTTTTAAGTCGAAAGGGCATAATGTTGAAACAAAAAGGACCGTACGGGGTGATAAATGCCGTTGCGGACTGATCGGATTCCTTCATCTTTATCTGATGGTATCCGGAGTAAGCATCAAGGAAACATAACGAGTCGTGTCCGGTCGTTGCATCGATAATATGATCAATGTGGGGCAGAGGAAAGGGATCCTTAGGGAAAGCCTTGTTCAAGTCTATAAAGTCAACACAGAGGCGCCAGGATTTATCCTTCTTCGGTACCATGACTAAGTTGGCTAGCCAATCCGGATGTTTAATTTCTCTGATGAATCCGGCCTCCAATAGCTTGGCTAGCTCTTCTCTCATTTCTTGTCTTTTTGGTTCGGAAAATCGTTGCAGTGACAGCTTGACTGGTTTGAACCCTTTGACAATGTTGAGGCTGTGTTTGGCCAGCCTGCGTGGGATTCCTGGCATATTTGAAGGGTGCCAGGCGAATATATCCCAATTTTTGCGAAGAAAGGCGTGTAACGTGCTATCTACCGCCGGATCCAGTTGTGCCCCGATAGACGCTGTCTTATTAGGGTCCGTTGGGTGCACTTGAAATTTTATAATTTTATCTGCTGGCTTGAAGGAGGTAGATTTCGATCTTTTGGCAAGGATTACATCGTCCTTGTCCACTGTGGATCGTAAGGTGGTTAATTCCTCGGCCGCTAGGGCTTCGGATAATGCCTCTAGGGCTAAAGATGTCGTTTTGTTCTCGGCGCGGAGTGCTCTGTCCGGATCACTTGTTAATGTGATTACTCCATTCGGCCCTGGCATTTTAAGCTTCATGTACCCGTAATGGGGTATGGCTTGAAAGCGTGAAAAAGCGTCTCGTCCTAAAAGGGCGTGGTATCCGCTATTGAAGGGAACAATGTGGAAGAGCAGTTCCTCCGACCTGTAGTTCTCGGATGTGCCGAATACTACGTCGAACTTAATGCTTCCCGAACACCGGGCTTCCCGGCTAGGAATAATTCCTCTGAAGGTTGTGCTAGTGTGCTCAATGCGGGATTTGTCAATCTGCATTTTTGCAAGCGTTTCCTTGTATATGAGGTTGAGTCTGCTTCCTCCATCCATGAGTACTTTAGTGAGGCGAAAGCCGTCTACTATTGGATCTAGTACAAGAGCTGCTGTTGCTCAGACCAGCCGGACTCGAGGTACGTCTTCGTCAGAAAAAGTGATTGCCGTGTCGCTACATGGGCTTGCAGAGCTAATTTGATAGACCTCGGCAAGTTCGTGATTTGCTCTCTTGCGGTGGTTGTTTGAGGAGAATGTCTAGAAGACAGTGAAGACATCAACGTCTTTCTCCCCTGATACTATGGTGGCAAGGATTGCTGCACCGCTCTTTGCTACCTGCCGGAGTACCCAACATGCCCTAAGGTAGTGGTTTGGGATATTGTTCGGGGCTGGATGTATTTGGCAAGGTTTATCGAGCAGTTCATCCAGTACGGACCTGCGTCCTGTAGAAGGTTTGTTCCTCTTGCCGATAGGCATATTATCGGATGACCTGTTGGGGTATGTCCGTTTAGCCTTAACAATGTGTTGTCCGAATATGGACTGTTCTAGAGGTGTATTCTGGGCTTTCCAAGTGTTTTCCATTGCGCAGTACTTTCATACTAGCGACAGGTCTGTGAAACTCAGAACACGATGTCGGTTGAGGGCGTTCAAAACTCCCTCATCCATACAGTTGCGGTGAAATAAGGGGACCGCATCGTCGTCGCAACAGTCATTAATCTTGTTTTTTACAAGCAGGAATCTGGCCCAAAAGTGGTTGACCGTCTTTTTGGGGCTGCCGTTGTATGTTCGCGAGATCGTTTATGTCCGGGAATCCGGATTTACTTGGAGAGTTTTTCCTAGGGTGGGTGGGTGTTGGTAATTTTGAATCCCGTCCCAATGTGGTATTTGGGGTTTTGACAACCTCCGATGTGGACGATCTGGGCTCAGCGGGATCTGAATGTTCCGTGGGCCCGACATCAATCTCAGAGCTCGAAAAACACAAAGTGCCACCCGACGGGGGCATGTTCGGCTCGTTGGGTTCGGAGATCCGAACTGTGACGGTCTCCGTATCAAGAGGGGGAGTATCTTTGGCTCTGTCCTCGACTGCGCCACTAGATGAGTGATCGGGATGGGATCAATCTCATTCTGACCGGATTTAGGTCCGATCTGATCTCCTGGCGATGAAAGCCCCAGGGCGGCGATGCGATCTAGCAGCTCACTTAAGGGTGAGAGATCTGCCGAGGTCGCGTCATCGGAGTGGCGGGAGTCAACATAAGGGTGATGCTCGATGACCGCAAGAAGTGCAGCCGGCCCGAAGGCCACACGGGCGCATACATCGAACCCGCCGAGCTGGAGAACCTGGCCAATGGACAAGTTGTTTTCAAGGGTGATCTCATCGTTGATGACAAGACGAGCCATCGATCGCTTATTGCGAGCGCACAACGGAGCTCTCAATGAAAGCACCATTGTCGGTGTCAAAACCAGCAGATCTCGGGTAAGGGGGGCAAGCTATGTGTCTAAGGACCAATGATAATAGGAGACTGGGGGCACGATGTTTACCCAGGTTCGGGACCTCTCGATCAAGGTAATACCCTACTTCCTGCTTGGTTGATCTTGATGAATATGGGTTACAAGAGTTGATCTACCTCGAGATCGTGATGGCTAAACCCTAGATGTCTAGCCTATGAGATATGATTCTATCGTTAGCCTCCACAGACTAAACTCTCCGACTTATATACACGCTGGAGGGGGCCTAGGGTTACAACATCAACTTGGGGAGGAAGTAATAGCCACATCCGAACATCATGCCTACCTTTCTACGTACACAGGAGTCCTGACCGAATATGGGGGAGAGTTTTATGCTTCTATCTTCGCGGCCCATCAATACAACCCAGCTTCATCGACACGGACGCCTGAGGACCCGTGAACCCAGGACTCCCTCATCGCCCAAGAATCGCTCATCGGTACCATCTTCTTCGAATTTCTCCCAATCTACATGAGTTGCATGGAGGAGGTCTTCGGTGTTGGAGTGACATGCCTCCTCGGCGTCCTCCTAGCCGATCTCCATGTGCTTGTTGACTCAGCCTTGCAGCAACGGTCACATAGAGGAGACGGGGCGGCGAGTAGAGAGCTACATGAGGAGATGTTCTGGTCATGTGGAAGAAATAGGTGCATGTAGGAGATGAGGGAGATGGTCGGCCATATCGCTGCATGCAGGCGGTGGCAGTGGCCGATAGTGGCTCACACCTAGTGTTGTAGCGAGAGCGAGATGAAGGGAGGCGAAGTTTGTCTGGTGTGACGTTGCGCGATGGGTATGGGGAGGGGATTTTGGCTCAAAGTTTGTAGCTGGGTTAGCCTAGGGTAAAGCGGCTAGGGTATTTTCCTTCTTTTAGTGAATGACACATGACCTAGCTGTTGGAATGGTATAAGGGTATGCCGGTACATGATCACGGGTATTGCCGTCCTGTGTGAAAGGATTGATTGTTCGGAACATTGCATGGGAAACATATCCATGGAGATGCATAGCTACGAGAGGGGAGTGTATCGACATACCCTTGTAGATCGCTAAGCGGAAGCGTAAAAACGCGGTTGATGTAGTCGTACCCTTCGCGATCCATTCACGATCCAAACGATCTAGTGCCGAATGGATGATACCTCCGAGTTTAGCACACGTGCGACTCGATGACGTCTCCTCCTCCTTGATCTAGCAAGATAAGGCGGAGAAGTAGATGGGATCACAACCAGCACGACGGCGTGGTGGTGATGGTGCTAGTTTAGCAGGGCTTCGCCAAGCGCTACTAGAATGACGACGGAGGAGCTACGGAGTAACGAGAGAGAGAGGGGCGCTAAGGGCTTCGTCTATCCTCTTGAGGAGCCCCTTCCCTCTCTATATAGGTGGAGGGGCATGGGGAACAACCCCTCCAAGCCCTAGGGCGCAGCCAAGGGGGGAGGTGGAATCCTAGTCCTCCTCCTTCCCTTCCATACATAAATTGACTTTCACCTTTACCAACTGCATGGGCCTTGAGGGACTTGTGCGCCTAGCCCTATAAGGCTAGGGTGCCTCCCCTCAGCCCCCATGTTGATCCTTGCACTACAAAAAAAGACACAACCGTGACATTTTGGACCGAACGAATTTTTTTTCTATCATACTTATGACACTTCTATGACAATAATTGTGACAAAAACCCGTATCATCATAGATGTGGTGAGCTGCTACTTCTATGACAAAATAATCATGACAAAAAATGGGATTTTTGTCCTAGGAGGGCCGGAGACGCAGCTGCATGACATTCTTTGGGCCGTCCATGACAGAAAAAACCGTGGTAGAAGCGAGGGCGAGGAAAATTTCGGGGAGTTCCCAGTTATGGTGGGTGGTTGGGACGGAGTGATGCACGGAGGTTTGCACATTTCTCTCGTACACGTCGCGTGTAAGTGCGAGGCGTTGGGCTCTAACAGAACCCTAGCGAGGCATTCGCTTACTGAACCCGAGCGATTGCACTAGCTACATTACTGAACCCGAGGGATCGATCCCTTGGCTGCTAACTGAACCCGGGCGATTCCTTCGCTACCGCTGCTAACTGAACCCGATCGATCACTGCTGCTGCTTACTGAAGTCGATCGAACCTGATGCCTCTTGATGAACAGTGAATGTGGGGTTGGTTGAACGAGTCGAGACGTACGTGGTTGGGTTTGGATGAACAAGACCCTGTGGGGTTGGATGTTGCGGTTGCCGCTGGATGAACAGGACCCCGAGACGAGGCTGCCACGGCCGAGGTGTTGGGGGTGGATGAACATGACCCCGTGGTGGGCTGGTTGAACAGTAGCCAGTGGAGGGCTCGTAGGATGAACAGGACCCCGTGGAGGGGTGGATGAACATGACCCCATGGAGGGCTGTATGAATAGTAGCCGGTGGAGGCAGAGAAATACGAGGTGGATGAACAGTGCAGGTGGAGGCTGGAGGAAGTTGACGGTGGGTGAACATTAGCCCGCGGAGTCCCGTTTTGCGGTACGCCACACCCCTCCCAATGAACAGGACCCCGTTTTCAACCGTAGCACTCCAACACAAGTTCGTTTCCTTCGTTTTGCGGTAGCCAGATCCATCCCGATGTACAGGATCCTGTTTCGACCATAGCCGGTCGAGCAGAAGGCCGTTTCCTCCGTTTTGCGATACGCCAAACCCTTCCCGATGAATAGGACCCCGTTTCGACCGTACGCGCTCCAGTAGAAGGTCGTTTCCCTCCGTTTTGCGGTACGCAACACCTGGTTTCAGCTATTCCGTCCAAGCCGATGAACACGACGTTGTTTCTCCGTTTCGACCCCGTCGGTTGGCTGCCGATGAACTAGACGCCATTACTGCCGTCCTCTACCTCTCCATGTACACCAGCCCTGGCCATATGTTTGCGTGAGTACGCGTCCCTCCGCCCGTATGTACATACGTAGCCATATTTTTTGCCCTGTGGCTGTACGTACATGCACACAATTTTGAAGGGACTACCTGAACTGCTACGTTGGCGGCTCTACTACTACATGTGTCGCTTCTTGCTCGGCCACGGTTCATCATTGCTGAGAGACCGATCGACTAGTATGTACGTACACGTTCGCGACCAGAATGACAACGCTATGTACACTTCGACCAGGTGGGCCCCGGCTATCAGGGAGGATAAGGAGGCACTTCCTTGCGTGCGAAGATATAGCTGGCGAGTCCCAGCTGTCAGGGGGGCATTCATTTTTTTCTGCGTCTAATATGGAGACACTTTCCTTGCATTCGAAGATATAGCTGGTGGGTCCCAGCTGTCAGGGGGAAAACGTTTTTTCACAAAATACAGCTAAGCCAAAATATAGAGACCTTCCGGTAGGTCCCTGCTGTCAGGTGGAGGAATCATTATTTTGCGCGTAATAAGGAGGCACTTCATTGCTGCGGCCGTGGACCCAGCTGTCGGCCTCTCCATGTACAATCCTCTTCCGATGTAAGTCGTTCCTTGACCACGTTGACCACGCCGCACCGAGAGCACCAAGGTGGTGGACGACAGCGAGGCCTAGGAAGGGAATGACCCGGAGCCGGGGAAGACTCGGCAGTTGTTTCCCATGCGGAGGGGCATACAAGGGTTTACTGGTTGGCTGCAGTGTGAGGCTACCATTGCCGGAGAATAAAAGTAGGTATGGGTGAGTACAGGGATGGCCATGCCAGCGATTGGAGTAGGGTGGGGCGGTAAGGCCTGTGCGGAAGCAGAGCCGGCCATGGGAGGCAGGAGCAGGCGGCACGACCGGCGCTATTTTGGGCGGCTGGAGCAAGAAAACCAGAGGTTGAAGAAGCACTATGGCAGTTGGATGGACATCATATGGTCACCGGAGCTAGAATCGTTCATATTGACTAATAAGTTGACAAAGCACTCCGTCTGCGTCAACTTAGTAGGCCCACAAGTCAGCCTCCAACTACGGTGAGTCCCAGATAGCAGGGGCAGTATTTATTTTTTTGTGCATAATCATGTTTTCTTAGTTTCTTCTTTTTCGAGTTAGAATAAAAAGGAAACAATTTAGCATCTTCGGTACAATCTATATTTTCACGAAATGGATCATAATAGAGCTGGTGGGTCCCAGATGTCAGGGAGAGGAAACTTATTATTTCGGCGTAACAAAGGAAGCACTTCCTTGCGTGCGAAGATGTAGCTGGTGGGTCAAACCTGTCAGGGGGCGAAATCATTTGTTTTCGCATAATACGGGGCACTTGCTGCGTGCGGCCATGTGGGTTCCTACTGTCAGCCACCCCACATACATGCCTCTTCGGATGGCTCTCGTTTGTTGACAAACTTGACCACTCTGCATCGAGAGAATCAACGCAGTGAATGATGGCAAGTCATAGGAAGGGAACGAATAGGAGTCGGCGAAGACACATCATTGGATTCCCACGCGGAGGAGGGGTACGAGGGTTCACTGGTTCGGTTGCGGTGTGAGGTTGCCGTCGCCGGAGCAGAATAGGAGGTGTTGGTGAGTAGAGGAATGGTCTGGATGGCATTTGGGAGTAGGGTGGTCTGGTGAAGCCTGTGCGGCAGAACAGCCGACCACGGGAGGCGGTAGCAGGCGATACCGCCGGCGGTGGTTTGGACGATTGAAGCAAGAATATCCGAGACTGAAGAAGCACTACAGCTATTGGATGGATATCCAACGACCACCGCTGCTAGAATCGTGTCTTGACTATAAGTTGACAAAGCCTTCCGTACGCCTTAGTAGGCCCACAAGCCTTCCGTTCGCGTCACTAATTATAATTCTCATAAAAATAGTAGGCCCACAAGTTTTTTAGGCAAAGTAGGCCCAAAATGAGCATCACATCTCTGGCATAGAACATATAGCCCATTTGCGATTTGTAATAATGTACAACCCATTTTTTGAATTCTAATGAAATTTACTACAACTCATTTACAGTCTGTTAAAATTACATCCCATTTTCTCGCCAGGACAACGATTAATAATTTAACCAACTGCTCAAAACGGAATTCAATAAAAAATCCCACATTTTGATGGGATCCGATATATTTTTATCACAAAATTTCAAGTCATATTAAATATAATTTGAAAACGAATTGGTATTAGCTAGAAATCTAACAAAATATTGCGCGCACAATAAGTAATGAAATTTAAAAATTAAATTCAAAAAATAATATTTTTGAAACTAATTACATGTTTGGTGCGTTTTTGTATATTTACAACCCAATTTTTATAATTATATCCCATATATTATTTCTTAAACTCCATTTTCTTGTTAGGCCTGATGCATCCCTCCTAGGAAAGATTTACGGTCCAGCGGGGCGGAGAATAAAAAGTTTACCTGGGTTGGT
Source organism: Secale cereale (assembly GCA_902687465.1). Lineage (NCBI taxonomy): Eukaryota > Viridiplantae > Streptophyta > Magnoliopsida > Poales > Poaceae > Secale > Secale cereale. The sequence continues at coordinate 153,660,450 of LR738709.1, forward strand.
TATTCTGCAAACAATGTATAGCCGGGCTAGCCATTTTCACCTTGAAAATTTAATATCTGGGCTGGATATTTGGTCGACATCAAATAATAGCCTGGGCTAGAGGGACCACAGCCCGCTCAGTTGATCTCGTCTGAACAACAACAAAAACATCGCTCAAGAAAAACTCTGCTTACACATCAAAAAACAAATACTGCTCGAGCTATTGGGTCCCAGCTGTCGGCCGCTCCTTGTGCAATTCTCTCGTTTATTGACTATATAGGTTGACAATGGTGTGGGACCGTGATGTCAGGAAACAAGGAGGTAGCAAAAAAATAGTTGCAGTATTCTCTGCTCCTATAAAAGACTCGGTTGGTGATGATGGTGTGTCTGCCATCCGTCTTTTCTGACCATCAGATCTACATCTTATGACTCTGATGTAAGCTGTGGCATTTTTGCGACAAGACCTCACTTCTCTGCTCCAATTTGCACAAACCCCTTAGTATCTTGAAACCAATCACATCCCTCCCCCACCTCATCAAAATAGCCATGAGGAATATATTTTAAGTGAACGAGTATATTTTTAGTGATATATATACCAAAACTCGAGTGTTTTTCTTTCAAATTTGTGAACATGTATTATTCTACTTTGGATCTGTTGCAACGCACGGACACATTGCTAGTATATAATAAGGAGGAACTTGCGTACGTACGGCTATGGCCCTGGTCGGTCCCTACTGTCATCCTCTCCAAGTAAAGTCATCTCCTGATTCCGCATATTAGTTGACCATGTTGACAAGTGACAATGCTCGGCACCACGGGCGAGCGCAACAACTCGAAGGACGACGGAGAGGGCCTCGCAGGCCCTACGGATGGTATGATACAACACCCGCTGCTTATTCAGGAAGCCAGGATCATTGGACTCCTATGAGCACCTTCGAGAGACTGAGCCGGCCCAAGGTGACGAGGTCTTTAACGAAAACCGGCAAGTTACGCGTGTAATCTGAGAGACCAGTTTATATTTTACCAGTCGAAATTGATCGACCAAGCACTTCACCCAGGATCATCTGCTTTCATTTATGATCCAATCACGGCCTAAGATGATTAGTTAGTCGGAAGATCATATGGTTTCACCTCTAACCTACCCAAGTTGTCGTATAGGCTACGAAATGAAACATAAGACGAGGAACTTCTTAAGAACAGAAAAAACAGAAGAGGATGATCTTCTTAACATGCAAATCACTGGCATTAGATCAACATGCAAAACAATATGAAGCATTATTCTCAGGAGGCACGGTGAACAGCTCGTGATGCCGCATGCCAGAGCATTCTAAGCTCAACTTTGCAATCAAACTCACAAGGCCTGGCATTTCATAGACAACATTCAGAACAAACTCTTAAAATACATTACATAAGTCAACATTCATATGACTATGCATCTCACTAGAGTAAATATTTACTTCTGAACTAAATGGTTTCTCATCAATTTGCACATTGAAATGGCACATGGAGCCAGATTAACCAGCGTATCTTTTTCTGCAGTTCCACTGAAATCAAACAATGTCTTGCGTAGCATGGTTGATTTCATATTTATATGTTGCAAGGCCTTGAAGACATTGTCAGCTCCATTCAAGTAGATAGTTCGGTGGCTCAAGGAGACGACGAATGATTAGAGAACCATTCATGTATTGTGCATGATGGAAGTATTATGGAGGACACGAACCATCTGAACATTTTGTGCAGTTCCACTGAAATAAAGCTGAGCATCCCTGTCTGCATAAATATAGAAAAAGCATGATGAATATAGTAGTGGTACTAGTTGATTAAACATACACTTATAACTATAATCATCTTCATTATCTTAACAGGAAAAGATAGCAATACACTAACTTCAATTAAACATTTATTCAAAACAATACAACAATATAAGTAGCACAACATAACAAAGCACAATCATGTGGATGAAGGTCAATACTGACCTCGTTTGTTACAGCTGCGTCAGCAACTGACTTGGTCAAACTTTTACTTGTGGAGTGAATTTTGCACTCCACGTGTTGTTGATTTTCCCATGCTCTGTGCAGACTAGTTATGTCACCAACGTCTACTAATACTCTGTAAAGCTTCTCGATCATTCCTTGTGTAATGTGGCGCAAACAGTGACTGCTTCTTTCTGCAAAGTGGAAAGACCAACTGGGCCCAATAAGGCAACAGTTTGCCTAACACATTGTCTTCTTTTGTGCAATTCAACTAAAATCAATGTCGAAATAGAACCGAGCAGAAGTTTTGATATCCCTGTATACAACAATAGGTAAAGGAAACAATTACTGAGAAATAACGGTTGATGACTTATACTCTCGGAAGAAAAAATATCTACCTTATCTTAATGGGAAACAAAGCATGAGAGTAGAAATTCTCAAATAGTGTGATTCATTCATATTAACTGAGACATTATCTTAACAATACCTTGTTTCAACATGTATAAAGAACGACAAAGCAGAAAAGTACCATTCCTAAAACAATGCAACAACAGAGATATTATCTTGACAATACCTTGGTTAAACATGTAGAAAGAACTACCAAGCAGGATAGTACCATTTGTAAAACATTGTAACTGATATATATATATATATATATATATATATATATATATATATATATATATATATATATATATATATATATATATATATTAATAGACACATTATCTCAACAATACATTTCTTAAGCATGTACTCCGGCCGATCCCTAACAGAAATGGTACTCCCGCTGATCCCTAACAAGTGTTGCAATTTTGAACTAAGATTCAGTAGTTAATTCTGAGAGTGGCATTGCTTAATTTTAAAGGTGGCATTATATTAACAAAAAACATAAACAGTTCCAGGGGTGAGTGGGCGCAACAGCACAATGTGCTTCCATCAACTTATAAAGGGGGTGATGCAGAGTTTTGTTGTAACAAAGAAACAAGCATCATGTCTAGGTTGGAACAATTTTTGATCACTTAATGGTAAAAGACAACAGTTCAGTAGCTTCAATTCAACATTTATCCAAAACAGTACCAATACAAGTTGCACAACATCTCAAAGCACACTGCACCATCATGTGGATGAAAGTCGGTACTGACCTTTCTTGACCAAGATTTGAAACAAATCATGATGAGAACTTCAAAGAAACCTCAACACATATATGGAAATCCAATATACTTTTGTGTAGTTCCACCAAAATTAAGCAAAGTCGCGGTGTGACATTGAAGTTGAACTGCAGAAAACACTCTTAAAACAAAAGTGTTTCGTGTAGCGAAGCAAAATGTCGCAATAGCAAAAAGTTGAATAGATATCCCTGTTTTAACAGAGGCAAAAAAGGAAACAATTACTGGCCAATAAAGGAGGATGAGGATTAAATTTCATAGTAATCTCATATATTCAACATAAACATGTGGCCACAAAAGAAGCATATGCCTTATCTTGATGGAAAACTAAGTATAGGACAGTAGCATTTCTAAAACGGTTGCATTGATTCATATCAACAGATAAATTCTCTTAAAATAACATTTGTTAAAAATGTAATTTACTTTTAACAGTAGCATTGCTTCAATTTTCCAGTGGCATTCTTAGATTTACAACAGCAAAATAGTTGTATGGAACATGGGACATGCCAACACCATGTGCCTCCACACGTATAAACGGGTGATGCAGAGTATGTTGCAAAGCAGCATATCTGTTTTGGTCCCATATTTGTTCTCTTTGAACCTTTTTCCTATGCGAGGGCAGCAAATCGAGTCCTGTACAAACTCCCTGACCCCCCGGTTTCTTTCCTTTTTCAACAAAGAGATCAGTTCCTTGAAGATGTGTGTACTAGGTTACCCCCCCTTTTCCCTTTTCGACCAACAGAGCGGCTGGATAGCCAGTCGATACTACTTTACCTCCCTCCTTTCCTCATTGAGACACGTCCTAGATTCATGCTCCACCCCACCCCACCCTTCTTTCCTCTTTGAACCAAGACCTAGATTCAACGGAACACACTCGAAAAAGATCCGAATACAACTAGAGCAATGACAGTTTCAAAGAAAGTTATACCTTAGGGTCGTCGGGATGTGGCGAGGCATGCGGAGGGAGGCCGGATCTGCCCACACTACGTACGGTAGCGAGGAAGAAGTGGTCGGAGGCCCTCCCGCACAGGCGCTGGGTGAAAGAGAACAACGCAGCCGGCAGTGGATTTCCTCCCTCGCCGAGGGCGACAGAGTGAACGATGCACCTCCTCCCCTTCCCGGTGCGATGGGATCCGGACGGATCCTTCACCAGCTGTGAGGGAGGAGAAAGAGAGGCCAACGCAGTCTTGTTTAGATCTGATTAAGAGGGTGAGAGATTGTGAATATAGCAAACCCTAGCAAAGGAACGATAAGCCTCCGGCGTGTATATATATGTAGTGCAGCGAGAGTGTGAAGAATGCAAACCCTAGTGAACAAGAGTTGAGGCTCCAGCTTATATAGTACTCCCTCTGTTCGGAAATACTTGTCGGAGAAATGGATGTGTCCATTTTTATATACAAGGCCACAATCAAAATTACAATTTGCAACGATACAAGGCCACTCACAGCAATCAAGACAAATTAATGATATTTCCTCGTGCTGCCAACTTGTTTAATATAAGAAAATTTGGATAGCAAAGTAGTCATTAAATTTTTCCTTGGTATAGTACCTGTAATATGAGTTTGTGGCCTTGTATAAGGGAATGAATTAATTATCCCTTGCATGCAGGTGTGTGTTAGAAGTTGGCTTGCATGCGTCTCATTAATTAACCAAATGGAGTGAGAGCATTGGCTTCTTGTAGAAGGTGGGGCATATAAATATGCATTAACACATTTACTTTTACCTTGGTACCTGCTGTAATATTGCTTTGTGGCCTTGTATACAAAAATGGAGGGAGTATGCAGAGTAAATAAAAACGGAGGGGTACTACCTCCATCTGGGTTTTTAGTCCACACCATATTTTTAATCAAAGCCTGACAACATATTCAGTTAAAAGCTGGACAAATAAAATTACAGGGGAGCTGAAGACAAGTTGTGAGAAGGCTTAGAAATCAATACAAAACTTTTGCTCTTAGTACCAACGTCGATGCTTCTTCGAGGAAACATTTGGTTCATATCCAATTGTGTGATAAAATTGCACCAACGTAAACGACTGCTCCAAGATGAACCTATGAAGGATATCGTCTTTGTGGTAAGACGTAAAGAGCACTGATGGAAGACAACCCTTTCTTCATTGAACATCGATCATCTTCACCAGTACATGCAAACATGAGATGCAACCATGAGCATCGATAGGTCATCGTGGTGATGCATCATCGATGTTGGCATCAAGTTTGGGTCAGGCACTAATGAAGTTTGATAATCCTCACTATGGTTTGTTTCTTCTCGGTAATCAAGCTCGAGAAAGGAAGAACCACTTGGTAGAAGACAGTGAGGAGAAACAACAATGGACATCCAATTTTGTGCAGTTCCACTAAAATTGAGGAAGACACGCCCGGATATGGAGATACGCATCGCTATCTGAAAAATAAAATAAAAAAGGATATTTACTTAGTGTCATTACTTTGTTTTGGCAGTGGAACAATATTAATAGTGGCGTCTTAATTGTCAATAAGAATTAATGAAATGTACACAAAAAATAGAAGCATCATGATTATCTTGATGTGAACTAAAGCGGAAAAATAAATTAAAGCAGGACAGAAGGATTTATTGACGCCTCTAGATTGGCAGCAACATTACTTCAAAGGGACGTCACTTTAACATGGGCATTGCTTAATTTTACCAGTGATAGTTTTATATATTAGCAGAAGCAATATGAGCATATGGACAATGACCGCACAACCACCACGTACTGCTGTAAAAAAACATTTATACCAGCACCGAGGCATAAACCAGGACAACGTTTAGAGTAGGTGATGTTGAACCAGCCGACAAACCCTAGCTATAGTAGATGGGGAGCTGGGGAGTAGTGGTATAGAAGAAAACATGCATGGAGCAACCTGGGGAGTTGGACCAGTACAATGAAGCATGAAATCCAAAAGAAGTTATACCTCAGGTGGGCGAGACATGGCTTAGGCGGGCGGGCGAGCGGGATCTGCCCACACGACGGGAGCGAACAAGGGCGCTGAGGACTTTCGTCTGCACCAGTGCCTGCTCCGAGAGGACGGTGCGCATCGGCTTCCTCCATCCCCGACGGCGACAACGTCAACACTAGACCTACTCTCCTCCCGCAGCGGATGAGATCCAGCTGGATCTGTGACCACCGGTGAGGAGAGAGATAGAGAGGATAGAGAGAGCGAGATGCGAGAAACCCTATCAAAGAAGAGGCTATATATACAATGGAGAGAGGTTGTTTGAGTAACTTAGCTAGTAGTTACTGTAACATCAGATGTCACCATGCAATACGAGTCTATAACCTAATAAATGAAGCTTTGCATGATACACTTATGTTACTACCTACTATGAAGGTAGTAACATAATCTAGCGATATGTGTATGTTACTAGTGTATGTTGTACTCTCCATTGTCGTTAGTGTCGTAGTACGTCCAGCACCTCTTGTTTGCGGCCGTCAAGACTGCTGCCATGCCCGCTCCCGCCATGGCCAACCCGAACCCTCATCATCACCTGCGCGCACTTCCCGCCCGAAGCGGTCAGTGTCGCATTCATTCCCGGCCAAAGCGGACGCGACCTCTCACTGGCGCCGGCATTGAAGCGGCGCCGCTTCCCGGTGCACGCGACTGCTCGGCGTTCATGAAGGAAATATGCCCTAGAGGCAATAATAAAGATGTTATTTGTATTTCCTTATATCATGATAAATGTCTTTTATTCATGCTAGAATTGTATTAACCGGAAACTTGATACACGTGTGGATACATAGACAAAATAGTATGTCCCTAGTATGCCTCTACTAGACTAGCTCATTGATCAAAGATGGCTATGTTTCCTAGCCATAGACATGAGTTGTCATTTGATCAACGGGATCACATCATTAGAAGAATGATGTGATGGACTAGAACCATCCGTTAGCATAACACTATGATCGTTTAGTTTTACTGCTATTGCTTTCTTCATGACTTATACATGTTCCTATGACTATGAGATTATGCAACTTCCGAATACTGTAGGAACACCTTGTGTGCTATCAAACGTCACAATGTAACTGGGCGATCATAAAGATGCTCTACAGGTGTCTCCAAAAGTATTCGTGATGTTGGCATAGATCAAGACTAGGATTTGTCACTCCGAGTGTCGGAGAGGTATCTCTGGGCCCTCTCGGTAATACACATCATAATAAGCCTTGCAAGCAAAAGACTAATGAGTTAGTCACGAGATGATGTATTACGGAACAAGTAAAGAGACTTGCCGGTAACGAGATTGAACTAGGTATAGAGATACCGACGATCGAATCTCGGGCAAGTAACATACCGATGACAAAAGGAACAACGTATGTTGTTATGCGGTTTGACCGATAAAGATCTTCGTAGAATATGTGGGAGCCAATATAAGCATCCAGGTTCCGCTACTGGTAATTGACCGGAGATGAGTCTCGGTCATGTCTACATAGTTCTCGAACCCGTAGGGTCCGCACGCTTAACGTTTGATGACGATCGATATTATGAGTTTATGAGTTTTGATGTACCGAAGGTAGTTCGGAGTCCCGGATGAGATCACGGACATGACGAGGAGTCTTGGAATGTCCGAGACATAAAGATTGATATGTTGGAAGACTATATTCGGACACCGGAAGTGTTCTGGAAAGTTTCGGAATTTACCGGAGTGCCGGGGGGGGGGGGGGGGT
>LR738709.1:153668344-153718238 GCA_902687465.1 Secale cereale
GGGGGGGGGGGGGGGGGGGGGGGGGGGGGGGGTTACCGGAACCCCCCGGGGGAATGATGGGCCCTGGTGGGCCATAGGGGAGAGAGAGGGCAGCAGCTAGGAGGTGGCGTGCCCCCTTTCTAGGGGCAGTCCGAATAGGACTAGGGGAGGGGGGCGCGACCCCTCTTTCCCTCTCCCTCCCCCTCTCCTTCCTTCCCCCTCTCCTTCTTGGTGGACTCCTACTAGGAATAGGATTGCAATCCTATTCCTAGTAGGTTTGCCTCTCTAGCCGCACCATAGAGGGCCGGCCGGCCTCCCCCTTGCTCCTTTATATACGGGGGCAGGGGGGCACCCAAAGACACACAAGTTGAATTGTTTTAGCCGTGTGCGGTGCCCCCCTCCACAGAAACACACCTCGGTCATACCGTTGTAGTGCTTAGGCGAAGCCCTGCGCCGGTAGTCACATCATATCCGTCAACACGTCGTCGTGCTGACGAAACTCTCCCGTGAAGCTCAACTGGATCAAGAGCTCGTGGGACGTCATCAAGCTGAACGTGTGCTGAACGCGGAGGTGCCGTACGTTCGGTGCTTGATCGGTTGGATCACGAAGAAGTTCGACTACATCAACCGCGTCACTTGACGCTTCCGCTCCCGGTCTACGAGGGTACGTAGACACACTCTCCCCTCTCGTTGCTATGCATCTTGTAGATAGATCTTGCGTGATCGTAGGAAAATTTTAAAATACTACGTTCCCCATCAGTGGCATCATGAGCCAGGTCTATGCGTAGATGATATGCACGAGTAGAACACAATGAGTTGTGGGCGATACTAGTCATACTGCTTACCATCATGTCATACTTTGCTTCGGCGGTATTGTGAGATGAAGTGGCCCAGACCGACATTACGCGTACGCTTATGCGAGACTGGTTTCACCGTTATGAGCACTCGTTGCTTAAAGGTGACTAGCGGGTGTCTGTCTCTCTCACTTTAGCTGAATCAAGTGTGGCTACGCCCGGTCCTTGTGAAGGTTAAAACATCACATACTTGACGAAACATCGTTGTGGTTTTTGTATGCATAGGTAAGAACGGTTCTTGCTAAGCCCGTAGCAGCCACGTAAAACTTGCAACAACAAAGTAGAGGACGTCAAACTTATTTTGCAGGGCATGTTGTGATGTGATATGGTCAAGACATGATGAGATATACGGTTTTGTATGAGATGATCATGTTTTGTAAAGTTATCGGCAACTGGCAGGAGCCATCTGGTTGTCGCTTTATTGTATGAAATGCAATCGCCATGTAATTGCTTTACTTTATCACTAAGCGGTAGCGATAGTCGTAGAAGCAATAGTTGGCGAGACGACAACAATGCTACGATGGAGATCAAGGTGTCGCGCCGGTGACGAAGGTGATCATGACGGTGCTTTGGAGATGGAGATCAAAAGCACAAGATGATGATGGCCATATCATGTCACATATTTTGATTGCATGTGATGTTTATCTTATTATGCTTCTTATTTTGCTTAGAACGACGGTAGCATTATATGATGACCCCTTACTAAATTTCAAGGTATAAGTGTTCTTCCTGAGTATGCACCGTTGCGAAAGTTCATCGTGCCGAGACACCACGTGATGGTCGGGTGTGATAAGCTCTACGTTCAAATACAACGGGTGTAAGCCAGTTTTGCACACGCAGAATACTCGGGTTAAACTTGACGAGCCTAGCATATGCAGATATGGCGTCGGAACACTGGAGACCGAAAGGTCGAGCGTGAATCATATAGTAGATATGATCAAAATAAGATGTTCACCATTGAAACTACTCCATCTCACGTGATGATCGGACATGGTTTAGTTGATTTGGATCACGTGATCATTTAGATGACCGGAGGGATGTCTATCTAAGTGGGAGTTCTTTAAGTAATATGATTAAATTGAACTTTAATTTATCATGAACTTAGTCCTGATAGTTTTTTGCATATCTATGTTGTTGTAGATCAATGGCCCGTGCTACCGTTCCTTTAAATTTTAACGCATTCCTAGAGAAAGCTAAGTTGAAAGATGATGGTAGCAATTACACGGACTGGGTCCGTAACTTGAGGATTATCCTCATTGCTGCACAAAAGAATTATGTCCTTGAAGCACCGCTAGGTGACAAGCCCCCTCCCGCTAATGTAGACGCTTTGAACGTCTGGCAGTCGCGGTCTGTTGACTACACGATAGCTCAGTGTGCCATGCTTTACGGCTTAGAACCGGGACTTCAACGACATTTTGAACGTCATGGACCATATGAGATGTTCCAGGAGTTGAAGTTAATATTTCAAGAAAATGCCCGGATTGAGAAATATGAGATTTCCAATAAGTTCTACAACTGCAAGATGGAGGAGAATAGTTCTATCAGTGAACACTTGCTCAGAATGTCTGGGTACTACAATCATATGACTCAACTTGGTTGCAAAGTTGACGAGGATAGTGTTATTGATAGAGTTCTTCAATCACTGCCACCAAGCTATAAAGGCTTCGTGATGAACTATAATATGCAAGGGATGCAAAAGACAATTCCCGAGCTCTTAGCTATGCTCAAGGCTGCGGAGGTAGATATCAAAAAGGAGCATCAAGTGTTGATGGTTAACAAGACCACTAGTTTCAAGAAAAAGGGCAAGGGAAAGAAGGGGAACTTCAAAAAGAATAGCAAGACAGTTGCTACTCTCGCGAAGATACCCAAGTCTGGAGCCAAGCCTGAAACTGAGTGCTTCTACTGCAAAGGGACTGGACACTGGAAGCAGAACTGCCCCAAGTATTTGGCGGATAAGAAGGATGGCAAGGTGAACAAAGGTATATGTGATATACATGTTATTGATGTGTACCTTACTAATGCTCGTAGTAGTACCTGGGTATTTGATACCGGTTCGGTTGCTAATATTTGTAACTCGAAACAGGGACTACGGATTAAATGAAGATTGGCTAAGGACGAGGTGACGATGCGCGTGGGAAATGGTTCCAAAGTCGATGTGATCGTCGTCGGCACGTTACCTCTACATCTACCTTTGGGATTAGTTTTAGACCTAAATAATTGTTATTTGGTGCCAGCGTTGAGCATGAACATTATATCTGGATCTTGTTTGTTGCGAGACGGTTATTCATTTAAATCAGAGAATAATGGTTGTTCTATTTTCTGAATAATATCTTTTATGGTCATGCACCCTTGAAGAGTGGTCTATTCTTAATTTCTTATTGGATCTCGATTGTAGTGATGCACATATTCATAATATTGAAGCCAAAAGATGCAAGGTTAATAATGATAGTGCAACTTATTTGTGGCACTGCCGTTTAGGTCATATTGGTGTAAAGCGCATGAAGAAACTCCATAGTGATGGACTTTTGGAATCACTTGATTATGAATCACTTGGTGCTTGCGAACCATGCCTCATGGGCAAGATGACTAAAACTCCGTTCTCCAGAACTATGGAGCGAGCAACAGATTTGTTGGAAATCATACATACTGATGTATGTGGACCAATGAGTGTTGAAGCTCGCGGCGGGTATCGTTATTTTTTGACCTTCACTGATGATTTAAGCAGATATGGGTATATCTACTTAATGAAGCACAAGTCTGAAACATTTGAAAAGTTCAAAGAATTTCAGAGTGAAGTAGAGAATCATCGTAACAAGAAAATAAAGTTTCTACGATCTGATCGTGGAGGAGAATATTTGAGTTACGAGTTTGGTCTTCATTTGAAACAATGTGGAATAGTTTCACAACTCACGCCACCCGGAACACCACAGTGTAATGGTGTGTCCGAACATCGTAACCGTACTTTATTGGATATGGTGCGATCTATGATGTCTCTTACCGATTTACCACTATCGTTTTGGGGTTATGCTTTAGAGACAGCTGCATTCACGTTAACTAGGGCACCATCTAAATCCGTTGAGACGACACCTTATGAACTATGGTTTGGCAAGAAACCAAAGTTGTCGTTTCTTAAAGTTTGGGGCTACGATGCTTATGTGAAAAAGCTTCAACCTGATAAGATCGAACCCAAATCGTAGAAATGTGTCTTCATAGGATACCCAAAAGAGACTGTTGGGTACACCTTCTATCACAGATCCGAAGGCAAGATATTCGTTGCTAAGAATGGATCCTTTCTAGAGAAGGAGTTTCTCTCGAAAGAAGTGAGTGGGAGGAAAGTAGAACTTGATGAGGTAATTGTACCTTCTCCTGAATTGGAAAGTAGTACATCACAGAATATTGTTGATTGGAAATGATATAGAATTTCTGGATAGCATAAAAGGATACTTGAATAAGAGTTTTTCGATGAAAGACCTCGGTGAAGCTGCTTATATATTAGGCATCAAGATCTATAGAGATAGATCAAGACGCTTAATTGGACTTTCACAAAGCACATACCTTGATAAAGTTTTGAAGAAGTTCAAAATGGATCAGTCAAAGAAAGGGTTCTTGCCTATGTTACAAGGTATGAAGTTGAGTAAGACTCAATGTTCGACCACTGCAGAAGATAGAGAGAAAATGAAAGTCATTCCCTATGCCTCAGCCATAGGATCTATCATGTATGCAATGTTGTGTACCAGACCTGATGTGTGCCTTGCTATAAGTCTAGCAGGGAGGTACCAAAGTAATCCAGGAGTGGATCACTAGACATCGGTCAAGAACATCTTGAAATACCTGAAAAGGACAAAGGATATGTTTCTCGTATATGGAGGTGACAAAGCACTCGTCGTAAACGGTTACGTCGATTCTAGCTTTGACACTAATCCGGATGACTCTAAGTCACGAACCGGATATGTATTTTTATTGAACGGTGGAGTTGTTAGTTGGTGCAGTATCAAGAAGAGCGTCATGGCGGGATCTACGTGTGAAGCGGAATACATAGATGCTTCGGAAGCAGCAAATGAAGGAGTCTGGATGAAGGAGTTTATATCCGAAGCGGTCAGTGTCGCATTCATTCCCGGCCAGAGCGGACGCGACCTCTCACTGGCGTCGGCATTGAAGCGGCGCCGCTTCCCGGTGCACGTGACTGCTCGGCGTTCATGAAGGAAATATGCCCTAGAGGCAATAATAAAGATGTTATTTGTATTTCCTTATATCATGATAAATGTCTTTTATTCATGCTAGAATTGTATTAACCGGAAACTTGATACATGTGTGGATACATAGACAAAATAGTATGTCCCTAGTATGTCTCTACTAGACTAGCTCATTGATCAAAGATGGCTATGTTTCCTAGCCATAGACATGAGTTGTCATTTGATCAATGGGATCACATCATTAGAAGAATGATGTGATGGACTAGACCCATCCGTTAGCATAGCACTATGATCGTTTAGTTTTACTGCTATTGCTTTCTTCATGACTTATACATGTTCCTATGACTATGAGATTATGCAACTTCCGAATACTGTAGGAACACCTTGTGTGCTATCAAACGTCACAACGTAACTGGGTGATCATAAATATGCTCTACAGGTGTCTCCAAAAGTATTCGTGATGTTGGCATAGATCAAGACTAGGATTTGTCACTCCGAGTGTCGGAGAGGTATCTCTGGGCCCTCTCGGTAATACACATCATAATAAGCCTTGCAAGCAAAAGACTAATGAGTTAGTCACGAGATGATGTATTACGGAACGAGTAAAGAGACTTGCCGGTAACGAGATTGAACTAGGTATAGAGATACCGACAATCGAATCTCGGGCAAGTAACATACCGATGACAAAAGGAATAACGTATGTTGTTATGCGGTTTGACCGATAAAGATCTTCGTAGAATATGTGGGAGCCAATATGAGCATCCAGGTTCCGCTATTGCTTATTGACCGGAGATGAGTCTCGGTCATGTCTACATAGTTCTCGAACCCATAGGGTCCGCACGCTTAACGTTTGATGACGATCGGTATTATGAGTTTATGAGTTTTGATGTACCGAAGGTAGTTCGGAGTCCCGGATGAGATCACGGACATGACAAGGAGTCTTGGAATGTCCGAGACATAAAGATTGATATATTGGATGACTATATTCGGACACCGGAAGTGTTCTGGAAAGTTTCGGAATTTACCGGAGTGCCGGGGGGGTTATCGGAACCCCCCGGAGGAATGATGGGCCCTGGTGGACCATAGGGAAGAGAGAGGGAAGCAACCAGGAGGTGGCGTGCCCCCTCGCTAGGGGCAGTCCGTATAGGATTAGTGGAGGGGGGCGCGGCCCCTCTTTCCCTCTCCCTCTCCCTCTCCTTCCTTCCCCCCTCCTTCTTGGTGGACTCCTACTAGGAATAGGATTGCAATCTTATTCCTAGTAGGATTGCCTCTCTAGCCACACCATAGAGGGCCGACCGGCCTCCCCCTTGCTCCTTTATATACAGGGGCAGGGGGGCACCCAAAGACACACAAGTTGAATTGTTTTAGCCGTGTGTGGTGCCCCCTCCACAGAAACACACCTCGGTCATACCATTGAAGTGCTTAGGCGAAGCCCTGCGCCGGTAGTCACATCATATCCGTCACCACATCGTCGTGCTGACGAAACTCTCTCGTGAAGCTCAACTGGATCAAGAGCTCGTGGGACGTCATCAAGCTGAACGTGTGCTGAACGCGGAGGTGCCGTACGTTCGGTGCTTGATCGGTTGGATCGCGAAGAAGTTCGACAACATCAACCGCGTCACTTGACGCTTCCGCTCCAGGTCTACGAGGGTACGTAGACACACTCTCCCCTCTCGTTGCTATGCATCTTGTAGATAGATCTTGCGTGATCGTAGGAAAATTTTAAAATACAACGTTCCCCATCAGTTCAAACATCACCACAGGCGGCCACAATATGCAATGGAGTACAAAAAGTTCTTGGGAGTCCGTGGTACAACCAGCTGTCCCCCCCTCCTCGTCTATCTCTTCCAGTAGTGCTACTACTCCATGGCGCGATCCGTCGACATGCAGGCAGGGAAGTTTGACTCGGTTTGTGGTGAGTGGCATGCTGAGCGACGGAGCATGTGGGTGGAGGAGGGTGAGACACGAACGCGATATACGTGATTTAAACATTTGTTTTGCTCGATGGCGCAATCCAACAAAACAAAACGTTGGTTTCCAAAAGAATACCGTACTACATGAGGGAGAAGCGGATTCAACGCGTTAGCTAATTGCAGTGACTTACATTATAGGAATTGCTGGATTTTGTTAGGTGCCTAATGCACCTGGACAGAGGGAGTACTACTACATACTCTGATAGTATGCACTATGAAGGTAGTATCATACACTAGTATCATATGCATGATACTAGTCTATGATACTACTCCCCACTATACGCATACAAAAAAGGACTGGAGGGAGTACGAAGCTTTCAGATTTTGTTTCATGTATATTATCCTGACTCCAAGGTTGCCCCGTTACAACATTTCGTCAAGTACAAAGGAAAACTAACACACAAGCTGATGCATCTCAATGATTCACAGATCATAGCCAATATTTACTTCACAATTAAAGACAAAAGTTGCGAGTGTGTGTACATTTTTTACTGATGGAGTCCCTAGCCCTTAAACCCTAAACCCTAAACATGATTTTATTTCCTGGCTAGGTAGAACCTGTCGAAGGAAAGAAGCCTGGCACCCTTGGATCATAGGATTCTTTTGTGCAGTTCCACTAAAATTGAGCTGAGCATCCTTGTTGGCAAAGATATTGCAGAAGTGTGATTAGAATAATAGTAGTGGCACTAGTTCATGAGACATAAACTCATCACAAATAGAAGGTGGTAGAAGTAGAGAAAGATCCCCCCCCCCGAAAAAAGTAGAGAAAGATCCACATCGAGGTGGAGCTACGTGGGGAGCTGCGACAGTGGAGCAAGCCAGCTCCAACGGGAAGTTGTAATACCTGGGACATCGGGTTGTGGCTAGAAGGCCGGTGGGAGGCGGCATCACCCCATACTGCGGGGACCTCCGACCGGGACGCACCGACAGTGGGTTTTCTCCCCGCCGCTGACGACCGCGTCTACGTAGAACATCCTCCCCTTTCCCCGACGGCGGGATCAGGCCGGTGTCGGCACCGTCGTTCTATGCGAGAGAGTGTGAAGCGAGCAACCCAAGCAAGCATGCTTGTAGCTTAGGATTCTACTAGTGTATATATAGAGGATCCGTTTTCCTTTTATCTTCATATCAACCTTTCTTATATTGCGTACGTGTCATTGAATCGAAGAGTGAAATGATGGTTGCTTCATCCGAGCAACTTACCATGTGATTTGACTGCTCATTTAGTCATATTACCGCGGCCCCTGCACATACCCCCCCTACGTGTATGGCCGTTCCCGAGTCTCGCTCATACTTATCTGTATTTTCTTGCAAGACACGTGGACCCGGATGCTGGACGTCCCGCATGACATGATAGCATTGTAGAGTATTAATATGGGCAATAAGGCATGCGTGAACAACGAAAGAGCATACCTTGCATGATACGTTTTGACAAAGCTTTGAAATATGAACATGTGAATGTGAGGGATTACAACCTCGTGCACGCATGCAACAGTCACACGTACACATGCACACAAAAATGCGCGCGACGTCCTAATCCGTGCATACCCAAGCACACGATGGAACACACACGCTCACGGTCAAGTGCTCAACCTACACGCGCATGCACACACGTACTCAGCCAGGGTGAGCTAGTGACATTATAAACACCGGAAAACGTATTATATTGACCGCAATGAGCATATTATGAAGTCCACTGACCATATTTTTACAAATATACAGTGACCGCAACTGTATTTATCTCGTTTCAAATTAAGCCATATTAACCGGAAAAAGATGCAGTATGGACTAGCATTACTTTGTTTTGTCCCGTCAACTCGCAAGACGAGGAGAAGCTTGCAGGACGAGGAGAAGCTTGTGGGACAAGGAGAAGCTTTTGGCTAATGCAAGCTCTCCCTCAGCTCAGGCGGTGGATGTGCAACAGTTAATTCGGTGTCAGATTGCCAGAAGCATACATTGTAGTACCATCATTGTTCGACTTCCCGAAGACGCGAAGAGCCAAGCGCAAGGTTTACTACAGGTACTACTACAAGGAACCGCATGGTGGAGCCTCGGCACTCTTAATTTTATTTTAATCTGTGACCATGCAATCTTCAACACATTTGCTTCTCTTCGAGATGGTTCTCGCATGTGATAATGGAAGTTGATCACATGGAGTTGGTGACACTCTCGAACAGTCGCCACAATACTCGCTTAATTCTGGCTCCTTTCCCGTTGGAAATACGAGAGCTGATCAGTAACAATTTCTCTTGTTTTGTTATTCAGCATGTAAACAGGTCAGCAAACCTTTTGGCGCATCTTTGTGCGAAGCATGCATGCACTTTGAATGTGACCGAGAGCTGGCTTGATGAAACACCTAGCTTCCTAGTGACCAGTCTCTTGGCTGATTGCCCTAAGAATGCTTTTATATGAATAAATATCTCTCATTTACCCGCAAAAAAAGCCATATCACGGACTAGCACTACTTTGTCGTGTCCCGTCAACTCGCAGGAGGAGAAGCTTGCAGGATGAGGTGAACCTTGTTTTATACAGTACTACGCCCTCTCTGTCTAGCACAAGCGCAGTGGCTCGCAAGAAGAGGAGAAGCTTTTGACTAATGCAACCTCTCCCTCACCCAGGTGATGGACGTGCAGCAGTTCATTCGATGTCAGATTGCCAGAGGCATACACTGTAGTAACATAATTGTTCGACTTCCCAAAAGGCGAAGAGCCAAGCGCAAGGTTTTAGTAGTACGAGTAGTACAACTTACTAGTAGTAGTAGGGCCGCCTAGTATTAGTATCCAGGTACTAGGAACCCCATGGTGGAGTGTCTGCACTCTTATTTTAATTTAATCTATGATAAAGTACCTGTGGTACACAATTATTCAAAAAACATCAAACATGTAATGATGACATCGATCATGCTCTAATATTTCTTGGCCTCCGTGCAACACCTAGCCCGTCTGTGTTCTCGCTCCTCGTGTCTCTCAAGGAGCAGCGAGTTGGCCATTTTGCCGTCAATTGAGATCGGTTTGCTCACACTCCGGTCCCACATGTCAGTGATATGCTAAGAGGAAGCGCGTTTACCGACATGCCATATGCGCACTTGGTCAGTACTACTCCCTCCGTCTAGGTGTATAAGGCTAGTCATGGTGGGAGTAACATAAGTAGTACTCCCACCATTCCCTTATATAAGGCCACTATGAAAAATACATTTTGCATCTATACAAGGCCACTAATAGTAATCGAGGCAAAAAATAATGATGTTTTCTTGTACTATGAACTTATTTAATACTTGGATGCATGTAGTCATAATGACGATGTGCTATTTCCTTCCCATTCCTTCCTTGCATGCATGCAGGCGTATTAATGACCCCGATTAACGAAAAGGAAAGTTGGCTTGCAAAGATGTCTAAATTTTACCTTGGTACCTGTAATATGAGTTTGTGGCCTTGTATAAGGGAATAGAGGAAGTAACATATATGCGACATAAGCAAAAAAGATGATGTATCATGTAATTAAAGAGGAGAGAGACAAATAGAGTAACATAATATGTTACCATCATATATCGGTTCCCAATACAAAATGAGTCTACAAAGCAGTAAATGCAGATATGAATGCTACTACATCTATGACACTTCCCACTATGAATGTGGTAACATGTACTAGTAACATATGTATGTTACTACTCCCTCCGTCTAGGTGTAGAAGTCACCTTACAAAAACCAAATAATCCCAAAACACTTAGGCGCGAGGCATTAACTCTCACCTCGTTTATTGTTTTTTGACATGATTAAATCAATCAGCCAATAAGAGATGTGGGGCGTGTGTGCTTTCAGTGACTTGAGACTACCAAACACGGCATGCAATGGTCAGTTCATTGCATGCAATGCTATTAATTAAGGTCTCTCATTTTTTGCTCCGCCTTGGTTGCGGTGCACAATCTAAGATGACTTGTTCACCTAGACGGAGGGAGTAGTCTAAGTTACTCCCCACTATAACTAGCCCAAGTCACCTTACAAAAATAAAATAGTCCCAAAACACATAGGCATGATGCATTACCAGCCCTTGCGTTTCCCTGAGGTGGCCCCGCAGAACCCCCAGTTTGGACCAACACTCATGTGGAGCACTGGCCCGGGTTGTTGATTAAGAAAAAGGGTTAATTAATCCCTATGAAAGTTTTAGTTGTTAGGCAAATGTAGTACCAAAGTTGGGCCTTGCTGGAAAAGCTTTAGCGCTAAGCGGGTTATCGAGGGGGGCCCATAAACTCCAACCGTGTTAGGAATGCAAAATCTGGGAACATAACACCAGTTTATCGGGTCCTAAGGTGGCATGAGTGGAACAAAACACCGAGCAAAAGGCCAAGCCTTCCACCCATTGCCAAGTATATAGGTGTGTTAATATATTTAAGAGATATTGTGATATTCCAACAACAAGTTCCAACATGGAGCACTCTTCATCTTTACCTGCAACTAACAACGCTATAAGAGGGGCTGAGCAAGCGGGTAACATAGCCAAACAACGGTTTGCTGGGAAGGTGTCAAAGGTTAGAGGTTTCATGGCAACAATAGGGGGCTGACAAATAGGCATAGGCATCGAGGCAATACGCTAAAGATCAAGACATCTAGCATAGGCAAAGATAGTAGTGATATCTGGGTAAGGTCATCTTGCCTGGGATTCCGCAAAGAAGAAGAACAAGTCCATGAAGTAGTCGAACAAATCCTCACAACTCCGGAGCGAAACCGAAGCTATCGAGAGAAGCATACCGGAAAGAAGCAAACAACACAGTAAACAAACAAGCTCAAACATGGCATATGATGCACAAACAAGTATGATGCATGTCCGGTTAAAATATGCATGACATGGCAAAGTGCACAAACAAGTACTACAAGTTAAGTGGAGCTCAATATGCAACGAGTTGCATATTGAAGAAACACCACAATTTCTTTATTTAGTTGACTCCCGTTTATTAACAAGACAAGATTAATGTTTTTATTTAGCATGGAAAGAGACGAAGCATGAGCAAAAATACACTATCTAGTCATTTTAAATGAGGCCGGAAATAACAACAACATTTCCGGAAACTCCTCATGTCATATAGCAATTATTGAAGCAACAACAATTTAAACATCTTAATGTTGTTATCATGATGCGGATGACATATGCAAGTTTTATGCAATTTATTTGTTAAAAGTTGACATAATGGATATGAAGCATTTGCCACCGTGGTGGAAAGGGGTGCCACGACGACGAATCCGAAAATGATGCCATGGCAACATATCGGTTTCGGTAACTAGTTGAGAGACCGGTGCAAAAGAAAGGATCAACGTGAGCGTGTCATGCAAAGATGGTGGGGTGCTTCCGGCTACCCGGTTCCCACTTGACAGGGGCAGGGCAAATGAGGGTCCCAACGGACACGATGCAAACATCCGATTCATCTCATACAACACATGCAGTCCACGGGCGTCGTCCCGGGTTATACCTTCGGGGCGTGCGTCTTCGAAGTGGTTCAAGTCGTCAAGGGAAGTACTCGTTCACGGGTCGGTCGTAGTGGACGTAGTGGTACATGGCGACGGTAGATGTACACATTTCGTAGCCGTTCATGTTTGCGTAGACGTTCGGGTCACATGAAGAGGTACTTGGCATTTTCGGAGACGGCGGTAGAGGTTCTTGGCGCGTCCGGTAGTCGTACTCGAGGTCGTCGTGGTAGTTGCATCTATGTAGTCGATCTTGGCGGTTCTTCGCTCCTCGCTGTTGTAATCGTTCGTAGTCGATGTAGTGGTACTTGGCATCGGACTTGCAGAGTTGGACAGAGACATGGCAGCAACAAAAGGTTGTGCACGGCAGAGTAGGCTGCGGCCTTGGTTCCCATGGCGAATGAAGGTGGGGTCGCGAGCAGAGGATGCAGGGCGCCGGCGGAGGAGAGGTGGCAAGGAGGTCCTGGTGATGGTCGCCGGTGGGATGGAGCTCCGGCGGCTGCTGGTCCTGGAAGTCGCGTGCGGCAGCGTGCGAGGAAGTCCTGCTGGACTCCGATGGTGGCGAGGGACGACGGAGGAGACATGTGCGGGGTCGGGGTTCACCGAAGGAGCCGAGGTCGTGCACCATGGGGATGCAGCCAGCCAAGAGGCGCGGATGGGACGGCGCCGGACGCCGACGTCAGGGCCCGTGGAGGCGCAGGCGAGGCTGAGGCTGGCCCCGCGGGAGGAGGTCGGGCGCGAGGTGGCCTCGGCCTCCTGGCACGATGGGGACGCGGCGGAGGACGGCCGCAGGTGGCTGAGGCAGGGGCTTGCTGGATCCCGCAGGGAACGGGCGACAACGGTAGCTGGAGGTGGCTGGGCGCGGCGTTGGAGGCGGCGGTCACGGCTGCGGGTGAGAGAGCGAGAGGAGGGAGAGCGCTGCGGGGCTCTGGGTCGAGGGAAAGAGGCAGGGGTCGAGCGAGAGAGAGATGGCAGCACGAGGGGAGGACGAGCGAGGGAGAGATGGAGGGAAGGCATGCGGGGTGCTGGCTAGGGTTAAATGGAAGAGGGCAAGATGGGCCTTGGGCCAAAATTGGGGGGCTGGTGCTGCAGAGGCCCAAGGGAGGCCGACTGTGGGCCTCTGGCCTGCTGCGGCTGTCTGCCTCTCCTCTGCATTCCATTTTTAAACAAGACAAAAAAGGAAGAAAAGAAAGAGGAGGTAGGGTGGAATCTGGGCATGGGGATAATTTTCCCGGACTCGCAAAAATGTAAGGAATTTAAATAAAATCAACGGAAGACTTTTGGGAAAAGAAGATTCAAACAAGTTTGAACAAAAGTCAAACTATTTGAATTCACGAAAACCCTTTTGATGGAATCCAAAAGGGGTGGGATTTGAGGATGTGGCTTAACTCAGCTAATTAGATTCATGGGCGAAGGTTGAGGCCAAAATTGAGAAAGGGAAGGCATGGGAAAAAATATGCAAGTGTGTTATGGTGAATTCCAAACAAATGGAATAATTCAATATAGCTCCCTAATAATATTGAGAGGCTTTTATATGTTATAAAAAGAAGTCACCATAGTGAGTATCCCTCAATTTAAATGGATCGACGATCCATACGGTTTATTTAGTTGAGTTTTAAAATTAAAATACTTGATGGCATGATGACATGATGCAATGCAAAATAAATAAAGCAAGCACAAATCAAACACACGGGAAAACCTGGAACATCTGGAATCTTCTGGAGCGTCGGTCTTCGGGCGTCACAACTCTCCCACACTAACAGAGGATCTCGACCCGTGATCCCGGAGATGGCACCGGATAGAAATGGAAAAGAAGAGGTAAAACAAAGTTGCTTCTTCGACAAACGAGTGAAACCACGAACCTTGAGAGGTTAAACAAGTTGAATAAAGAATACAATGAAGATGAACGAAGATGAAAACACTCCGTTAGAAAAGAGGAACAAGGAGCATTATGAGAACCATGTAGGTTGAAAGACATGAAACAAGAGCTTACGAACCAAAAGAATATGAAACTGCAACGGTATAGCCAAGGAATAAGAATGACATAATTTGGACATCACTCCGATTGAAAATAGAGGAAAAACTAGATAAGATGACGGAACTTGAATGGAGGACACAACAATCCGGTTAAATAGACAAGCAAGGGAAGAATATGATCTTGATAAAAACGAGATGATGGTCAAAGAGAGCAATATCACAATGCCTCCAGAATGAAAGAATAGAATATAGATCAATGAAAGAAATGAACGGAGAAAAATATGACAACTTCTCTCAAAATTGAATTTGAAAGAGCATCCTTACAACGATGGATTGAATAGAGTTGTTGGAAATTCAACAACGAAAAGAATAAGCTTGATGTGAGCTTATGGAAAACATCTCAAAACTATAAGGTGACAACCGGCCACTGACGAAAACATTTGATTGGATTGAGATCAACAAGGAGACGAAAAACTTATTTCATCGGAATGATAAATGAAGAACTTGGGTCATTTATAAGCTCCATAATAGCAACAATTATTAGGGAAAGCTTTAGGTGAATTATAACCCACGAAAACTACAACGAATAAATTGAAGGGTTAGAAGGATCTCCTGAACGAAGAAAATGATGGGTTCAAATATCACATTCCTGACAAACTTGTGAATCATGAGACACGAAAGGAAATTGTCAAGAATGACATAACACCACCTCAAAAGATAAGGTAGAAAGAATTGCACTTCGGAATGCATGAAGAAGAATAGCTTGAGCTCCAACAAGAATCTTGAAGAACACTTCGAGGATGAATTAAATCATGATGAGCCACCATGAAAACTCCGGTAACAAAAGGATGAAAAGTGAAGGATGAAAAGAATAAGATTCAAGGCATGCAATGATTCAGATAGAGCTTCGTGACAAGATAATTGAGAGAATTTGGAACTCCGGAAGAAAAGATGAACAACCAATAATTTGATATAAGGCACGAACTCCAAACAAAGGAATTAAACACTTGGAAGGAACAAGAATAAGAATTATGTTATGAGTATCCTTCACCAATTTAAATTGATGACAACCAATGGATTTGGCATACTACTTATTCTTGTTGCAAAGAATTAAAGAGAGATCTCACACCAACTTGGGTAAATCTTCAACGAACCACCGTAAGATCTCTGAGATTGAAGATTGGAAACACGAGATCTCACACTGGAATCTTCTGGAGCGTCGGTCTTTGGGTTGAAGAGATCTTCTGGTTCGTTGAAGATTGGAAACACGAGTCCTCTGAGATCTCTTGTACACTCCGAATAAGAATTAGAGAGAGTTTAATAATCCAGAGAGACTTTGGATTAGAATTCCCACATTGGAAAACATGTGAAACAAGAGGCACATATATGATCAATATGGAAGCTTGGATTTAGTTCACCGGAGAAGAATATTAGAATTAAGAATGATGAACTTGAAACTCTTGAGCATCTTCACGATAATTCACCGGATAAGAACATTGAAGGAAATGAATGAAGAACCATCACATGAATAAAATGGATATTTCATTTGAGAATTTCTGGCTCCATAAAGAAAAGGGTGGGAGGGTGGGGAAAAACAAAGACAACTTGGGATGAATGAAATAAAACACCATTGAGAAAAGACTGAGAGTTGATCTTGCAGATGATGAAGAGATCGGATTAACTTGAAGCGAAGCACACCGGTTGAGAAGAATTTAACATGACAATCTTGATGATCAAGAAGGATTAGCACTCCCATAGAAATATGAGAACACCGATTAGGGAAGGTATGGAATCAACACTTGACATCGAAGCAACTCGAATACCAGAATCAAAACAAAAACAAAGGATAGATATGTTGCAACATAATCTTCACAATATCATTTGAACAGAGGATTGACCGAATGAATTCCATAGCTTAATGGTACAACACTTGTCGAGAAGCCACTTGGAAGAACAAAAGGTAAATAAAAAACTACAAGGAGCAGATAGAACAAATACAAGATAGAAGTTTCGTTCCACATATTCGTGCTGAAAGCTCATGGAACGTGTTACAAAAGGGTTTTGCAATCCCTGGATCAGCATAGCCAAGGACCCTTTAAGATGCAACTCCCGATCGGAACAAACACCCATAAACCACTTCACTCAATGTAGAACCCCGAACTCCATATCATGCATTCGTTGGAAGAATGCCTACGAGCTACTAGATGAACCCACCTATTAATTTCCAAAAGTTTCCAGTTATGCAATCAGGTGTTGGGGATACAGGGGAAGCATCGCGCACTCAACTCTAATCCTACATCCAGCTGTATCCATCCTTTAACACATAACCAGTTATTTCTGGAAACCGTCTACCTCGGACCTTCGAAACGCATCTGCTATACAAGCTATGGAAATACTCCCGAACTACCTCCCCAGTACTGGGTGATGTCGGGGTTATCTTGCCACTAACCGCATAGGAGAGTTTTCGATGGCGGTCGTCTTAAGTATTCCAGAACTGCTGCGATATATTTATGACGACAACACCTCGGAGCTCAACTCCCCGGGACACTGCCACAACCCCTAAATGACAGGAGGCATCGAGAATAATGTTCTCGTCACAAAGAGATCGGAACAATCCAAACAATACTCGCGTGATCCTAAAAAAAATAGTGATTTTTTGAGAGTAGAAGAGATAGAGTAATCGTCAGGAGTCCTCACCAGAGTGAAAAGGGATGAGGAGCAAAAAGAAATCCTACTCTCCGATATATATATAGGACTCAAAACATTTTCAAGTGTGTGCCAAGACTCAACCGTCAATGATTCGATCAATCAGTGGGGGCTTCTAGGTCGGAGAAGGCTCTGAATACCAACTTGTAATGCCCAGTATGAGATTATACCTCCTACGTGTCGAGGCACGACTTAAAGGTATAAGCTCATACTAGAATGATCTCAAGTATGGTATCTTTGCACGACTCATGTAAAGGAGGGATGAAATTGCAAAAGAGTAGTTGGCTTACACTCGCCACGTCACACAATGCATTACATAAACATTCATCATTCAAATAACATCAGAGTCCGACTACGGACGAAGATCCAAATGAAAGATACCATAAATAAAACAACACAAGTTACCGATCGCCCTTAGTAGGAACCACTACTGATCGTCGAAAACGTCACATACATACGGCTACGCTCTTCATCGAACTCCCACTGAAGTTCTGATCCACCTCCTGCATTGTTCTCGAATGTACCTGCATCTGGTGTGTAGTAATCTGTGAGCCACAAGGACTCAGCAATCCCGTTCCCGGGTATCAAAACTAACAAAGCCTTTAGGTGAGGGAAGGCTTTAAAAGTGTTTGCAGCAAGCACTAAGCAACTAACTTACGAGTTCAGAGCGACAAGAGAGTAAGAGCCAACGATCGTCAAGGTGATCACGAAGTCATCCTAACTACTCACGTCAGACCTAACCCCACCGTGTTCTTCTTCTCGAAACCCCTTCGAGAAGATACAATCACAGAACTCACATAGGTAGTGTATTCTTAAGGATAGAGTATCATGTTATCTACAACCGGATATTAACAAATTCCCATCTGTCACATAACCGCGGGCACGGCTTTCGAAAGATCAAAACCCTACAGGGGTGTCCCAACTTAGCCCATCACAAGCTCACGATCTGCGGAGTCGCAACTCCAAGGTGGGAAGACCCGAGTATTCTCGGAATCCCGTGCTCAAGATATTCCGACAAAGGTAAAACTAATCCAGCAAGACCTCCCGGCGTGCCGACACCCTGATAGTAGCCGCGCGTATCTCGTCTCAGGCCACGACCGGATGGGCGATTCTATAGGTTTTTAACAACCCTTGAGTTTCCCCGAAGTGGCCCCGCAGAACACTCAGTTTGGACCAACACTCATGTGGAGCACTGGCCCGGGTTGTTGATTAAGAAAAAGGGTTAATTACTCCCTATGCAAGTTTTAGTTGTTAGGCAAATGTAGTACCAAAGTTGGGCCTTGCTGGAAAAGCCTTAGCGCAAAGCGGGTTATCGAGGGGGGGCCATAAACCCCAACCATGTTAGGAACGCAAAATCTGGGAACATAACACCGGTTTATCGGGTCCTAAGGTGGCATGAGTGGAACAAAACACCGAGCAAAAGGCCAAGCCTTCCACCCATTGCCAAGTATATAGGTGTGTTAATATATTTAAGAGATATTGTGATATTCCAACAACAAGTTCCAACATGGAGCACTCTTCATCTTCACCTGCAACTAACAACGCTATAAGAGGGGCTGAGCAAGAGGGTAACATAGCCAAACAACGGTTTGCTGGGAAGGTGTCAAAGGTTAGAGGTTTCATGGCAACAATAGGGGGCTGACAAACAGACATAGGCATCGAGGCAATAAGCTAAAGAGCGATACATCTAGCATAGGCAAAGATAGTAGTGATATCTGGGTAAGGTCATCTTGCCTGGGATTCCGCAAAGAAGAAGAACAAGTGCATGAAGTAGTCAAACAAAACCTCACAACTCCGAAACGAAACCGAAGCTATCGAGAGAAGCATACCGGAAAGAAGCAAACAACACAGTAAACAAACAAGCTCAAACATGGCATATGATGCACAAACAAGTATGATGCAAGTCCGGTTAAAATATGCATGGCATGGCAAAGTGCACAAACAAGTACTACAAGTTAAGTGGAGCTCAATATGCAACGAGTTGCATATTGATGAAACACCACAATTTATTTATTTAGTTGACTCTCGTTTATTAACAAGACAAGATTAATGTTTTTATTAAGCATGGAAAGAGGTGAAGCATGAGCAAAACTACATTATCTAGTCATTTTAAATGAGGCCGGAAATAACAACACCAATTTCGGAAACTCCTCATGTCATATAGCAATTATTGAAGCAACAACAATTTAAACATCTTAATGTTGTTATCATGATGCGGATGACATATGCAAGTTTTATGCAATTTATTTGTTAAAAGTTGACATAAGGGATATGAAGCATTTGTCACCGTGGTGGAAAGGGGTGCCACGGCGACGAATCCGAAAATGATGCCACGGCAACATATCGTTTCCGGTAACTCGTTGAGAGACCGGTGCAAAAGAAAGGATCAACGTGAGCATGTCATGCAAAGACGATGGGGTGCTTCTAGCTACCCGGTTCCCACTTGACAACGGCAGGGCAAACGAGGGTCACAACGGACACGATGCAAACATCTGATTCATCTCAAACAACACATGCAGTCGACGGGCGTCGTCTCGGGGTTATACCTTCGGGGCGTGCGTTTTCGAAGCGGTTCGAGTCGTCGAGGGAAGTACTCGTTCACGGGTCGGTCGTAGTGGACGTAGTGGTACACGGCGACGGTAGTTGTACACATTTCGTAGCCGTTCACGTTTGCGTAGATGTTCGGGTCACATGAAGAGGTTCTTGGCGTTTTCGGAGACGGCGGTAGAGGTACTTGGCGCGTCCGGTAGTCATACTCTAGGTCGCCGTGGTACTTGCATCTATGTAGTCGATCTTGGCGGTTCTTCACTCCTCGCTATTGTCATTGTTCGTAGTCGATGTAGTGGTACTTGGCATCGGACTTGCGGAGTTGGACAGAGACATGGCAGCAACAAAAGGTTGTGCACGACAGAGTAGGCTGCAGGCTTGGTTCCCACGGCGGATGAAGGTGGGGGTCGCGAGCAAAGGATGTAGGGCGCTGGCGGAGGAGAGGTGGCGAGGAGGTCCTGGTGATGGTCGCCGGCGGGATGGAGCTCCGGCGGCTGCTGGTCCTGGAGGTCGCGTGCGGCAGCGCGCGAGGAAGTCCTGCTGGACTCCGATGGTGGCGAGGGACGACGGAGGAGTCAGGCGCGGGGTCGGGGTTCGCCGGAGGAGCCGACGTCGTGCACCATGGGGATGCAGCCAGCCAAGAGGCGCGGATGGGACGGTGCCGGATGCCGACGTCAGGGCCCGTGGAGGCGCATGCGAGGCTGAGGCTGGCCCCGCGGGAGGAGGTCGGGCGCAAGGTGGCCTCGGCCTCGTGGCACGATGGGGACGCGGCGGAGGACGGCTGCAGGTGGCTGAGGCAGGGGCTTGCTGGATCCCGCAGGGAACGGGCGACGGCGGTGGCTGGAGGTGGTTGGGCGCGGCGTTGGAGGCGGCGGTCGCGGCTGCGGGTGAGAGAGCGAGAGGAGGGAGAGCGCTGCGGGGCTCTGGGTCGAGGGAAAGAGGCATGGGTCAAGCGAGAGAGAGAGATGGCGGCGCGAGGGGGAGGACGAGCGAGGGAGAGATGGAGGGAAGGCCTGCGGGGTGCGGGCTAGGGTTAACTGGAAGAGGGCAAGATGGGCCTTGGGCCAAAATTGGGGGGCTGGTGCTGCAGAGGCCCAAGGGAGGCCGACTGTGGGCCTCTGGCCTGCTGCGGCTGTCTGCCTCTCCTCTTCATTCCATTTTTAAACAAGACAGAAAAAAGGAAGAAAAGAAAGAGGAGGTAGGGGTGGAATCTGGGCATGGGGATAATTTTCCCGGGCTCGCAAAAATGTAAGGAATTTAAATAAAATCAACGGAAGACTTTTGGGAAAAGAAGATTCAAACAAGTTTGAACAAAAGTCAAACCTTTTGAATTCACGAAAACCCTTTTGATGGAATCCAAAAGGGGTGGGATTTGAGGATGTGGCTTAACTCAGCCAATAAGATTCATGGGCAAAGGTTGAGGCCAGAATTGAGAAATGGAAGGCATGGGGAAAAATATGCAAGTGTGTTATGGTGAATTCCAAACAAATGGAATAATTCAGTATAGCTCCCTAATGATATTGAGAGGCTTTTATATGTTATAAAGAGAAGTCACCATAGTGAGTATCCTTCAATTTAAATGGATCGAGGATCCATACGGTTTACTTAGTTGAGTTTTAAAATTAAAAGACTTGATGGCATGATGACATGATGCAATGCAAAATAAATAAAGCAAGCACAAATGAAACACACGGGAAAACCCGGAACATCTGGAATCTTCTGGAGCGTCGGTCTTCGGGCGTCACGAATGCTTTCAAGCTTTCAACTTTTGTTTCACGAGTCTTGCCAGCTGGAAGGTTGTCTCGTTACAAGATCAATCAAATATGGAAACTAACATCCAAGCTCTTCCGCAAAAAAAACTAACTACCTGCTAATGCATCTCAATGATTAGAAGATCAAAGCTAATATTTACATCACAACTGAAAACAAAGTTGTGAGAAGGTGTTATAAAGAAAATAAAATAAAATTGATCCATGCTTTCATTGGCAGCAACTTTCCCGCAGCTCTGTCTAAATCAACAAGACATGTTGGGAAAAAAGTAGAAGCCAGGAGCATGGAACATTCCGATCATTTTGTGCAGATCCACTAAAATAGAGCTGACCGTCCCTGTTCCGGATATGTTGAGTAAGTGTGATTACAATAATATAGGACTGTTGATGAAACGATAAACACACAAATAGAAGCCGGACACCTTCGCAAGTATCTCTTAAGACTAACTAGTTGGAGAAGATTAAGCAAATAGTTGGAGAAGATTAGCCTCAGAGTTGGATGAGGAGGATAGAGCAAAACCAATCTCCCTTTGTGCAGTCCCACTGAAATATAGAAACGTTGCCCATGTGACATTTCAGCAAAACTGCACAAAACACTCTTAAGAAAAAAGTGATTTGTGCACTTCACCAAAAGATCGCCATAACAACGAGGTGAAATGGACAGCCCTGTTTGCAAAAGAGGTAGAAAGGAAACAATTACTGGCCAATAACATTTGAAGACACATACGCCGACAAAAAAGAAGCATATTCCTTGTCCTAAGGGAAGATGGCAGCACGGTTGTTTATCTAAAAAGGGTGTGAGGACGAGATTGCAACATGGAAAGTAGGCCGGCCGAGCTACGATTTGGGCGAAGAACTAGGGAAGATCCACATGCATGATTTTCCACATGCAGCGACGTGGGGAGATGCCAAGATGGGTTGTGGAGCAAGGCCGGAGGGGTGGAAGATGTACCTGGGGGTATTCTGGATGTAACTAGGAGGGCGCCCGCAGGCGGGATCTGCCCTGTCGCGCTGGATCTTGGTCAGAGAGAACGGTCGGTACCGCAGATCGAGACGTGTTGCCTCGACACCGTCGAATTAAGCAACGATGCACGTCCTCCCTTTCCGTCGCTGGACGGGATCAGGCTGGATTCTGTGACCAGCAGTGAGAGAGAGAAAGGCCACCGCCGTATTGTGTGAGAGAGTGTGAATACAGACCAACCCCAGCAGGCAAGCTCCATTGAATATCGTGAGCGGATTACCTTTTTCTTCATAACAATCGTTTTGTATTTTGTACGTGCCACTCAGCAATGTAACTTTATTTAAAACTAACGCACCAACGCGTCAAGTCAAACTTTGTTTCGTGCACGCGTGGTAGACGACCCTCCTTCAAGTAAACAAATGCTACACAAGTCAAATTAGCACGTGGGCCGCCTTTTCGTACAGAAATGAGCTCCACCGTGTGTGCCCGCGCGAGTGTTACTGGGAATGAGACGTGAGTACGTGCATCGTGCGTGCACCTCTCCTCTTCGTGTACGTACCCCGCCTACGTGGGTGTGAGAGAGAGAGATGGTGTGTGGGTGCGTGCGTGAGAGATAGACACGTAATATGTGTCGATGATATCAAACAACAAATGTAACATATGCAATGTATGTGAAACAAAGGCATGGATATATCATATCTAGAGGCAGCGATCCACCAGAAGAGAGTGGAGGGATCACCGCCGTGAGATATCAATAGAATCGAAGAGAGAGATGAAGTGTATGGGTGCACTAAAGACAAAGAAAGCCAGCGAGATTGTGTGTGCCCACGTCAAAGATATAGGGCGGCTGGCCTACTAGAACGTTAGAGGGGAGAGCTACAGTTTGTCTGTGTGGCATGGATACATACCTACAACGTTCGATAGTCGGTGTGTGTGAGAGAGAGAAGGGTGGGGGCAGAGACCTGACTATATAGAGGTAGATCGACTGGTATATGTGCGGAGAAGGAGAGAGACCCGGCTATGTATTGAGGGAGATCGATAGACATCCATGCATATATGTAGGAAAGGAACAGGGTTGGGAGAGAGATAGAGCTAGTGCCGAAGAGTTGGTGGTGGAGTTGCTTCTCGAAGAGGGTGGGAGAGGTCTACTAGACAAACAGAGGGGACGACTGCAATAAAATAAGAGAGGGGCTGTGTCTCTGTGTGTGCACGTGCGTGTGAGAGACGGGTCAGGAGGCATGCATGGATGATGAGCGTGGACGATGTGTGTGTGGTAAGCAGACCTAGCTAGATTGGTAAATCAATCGATGTGTGTTGGAGAAAGTGAGAGACATAACCAGCGAGTAGTGATGTACATCGGTCGGTGCGTGGGAAAAAAGGGTTATAGTCGACCTAGCTATATGTAGGGAGATCATTAGGTATACATGCATATGTTAGAGGCAAACAAGGCCCGGAGAGATGGACATAGAGAGAGGTATGCGGCTAGAAGGTGGCCGGTGTGAGAGACCTACTATGTCGAAAGGGGAAGGCATGTGCGAGTGCGAGATCGTAAAAAGAGGGGCGATAGTGTGCATTTGTGTGGGACCATATTAGTGGGTAACGTAGTATTTCAAAATTTTCCTACGATCATGCAAGATCTATCTACTAGAAGCCCATCAATGAGAGGGGAGAGTATGTCTACGTACCCTCGTAGACCGAAAGCGGAAGCGTCTAGTGACGCGGTTGATGTAGTCGAACGTCTTCGCGATCCAACCGATCCAAGCACCGAACGTACGACACCTCCGCGTTGAGCACACGTTCAGCTCGATGACGTCCCACGAGCTCTTGATCCAGTTGACCGTCACGGGAGAGTTTCATCAGCACGACAGCGTGGTGACTATGATGATGAAGTTATCGGCGCAGGGCTTCGCCTAAGCACTGCAACGATATGACCGAGGTGTGTTTCTGTGGAGGGGGCACCGCACACGGCTAAAACAATGTTTACTTGTGTGTTCTAGGGTGCCCCCTGCCCTTGTATATAAAGGAGCAAGGGGTAGGGCCGGCCGGCCCTAGGGCGCGCCAAGGAGGGGAGCAATCCCACTCCTAGTAGGAGTAGGACTCCCCTTTCCTACTCCTACTAGGAGTGGGAAAGGAAGGAGAAGAAAGGAGAAGGAAGGAGAGAGGGGCACCGCCCCCCACTCCTAGTCCAACTACGATTCCCTGGGGGGGCACCGGCGAGCCCTAGTGGGCTGCCTCTCACTTTCCCTCAAGGCCCACTATGACCCAATACTCCCCCGGGGGGTTCTGGTAACCCCTCCGGCACTCCAGTTTTATCCGAAATCACCCGGAATACTTTCGGTGTCTGAATATAGCCGTCCAATATATCAATATTTATGTCTAGGACATTCTGAGACTCATTGTGATGTCCGTGATCTCATCCGGGACTCTGAACTACCTTCTGTACATCAAAACTCATAAACTCATAATAACGATCGTCATCGAACGTTAAGCGTGCGGACACTACGGGTTCGATTGCTATGTAGACATGACCAAGACTAATCTCCGGCCAATAACCAATAGCGGAACCTGGATTTTCATATTGGCTCCCACATATTCTTTGAATATCTTTATCGGTCAAACCGCATAACAACATATGTTGTTCCCTTTGTTATTAGTATGTTACTTGCCCGAGATCCGATAGTCGGTATCATCATACCTAGTTCAATCTCGTTACCGGCGGTTCTCTTTACTCGTTCTGTAGTGCATCATCCTGCAACTAACTTATTAGTCACATTGCTTGCAAGGCTTATAGTGATGTGCATTACCGAGAGGGCCCAGAGATACCTCTCCGACACTCGGAGTGACAAATCCTATTCTTGATATATGCTAACACCACAAACACCTTAAGAGACACCTGTAGAACATCTTTATAATCACCCAGTTACGTTGTGACGTTTGATAGCACACAAGGTGTTCCTCCGGTATTCGGGAGTTGCATAATCTCATAGTCATAGGAACATGTATAAGTCAAGAAGAAAGCAATAGCAGTAAAACTAAACGATCAAGTTGCTAAGCTAACGGATGGGTCTTTGCTACTTCTCGAGCTTGTGTTGTATTCCCTCAAAGAGGAAAGGGAGATGCAGCATAGTAGCGTAAGTATTTCCCTCTGTTTTTGAGAACCAAGGTATCAATCCAGTAGGAGAACACGCGCGAGTCCGCACACCTGCACAAACAAATAAGAACTTCCCAGCCAACGCGATAAGGGGTTGTCAATCCCTTTACGGTCACTTACGAAAGTGAGATCTGATAGAGATGATAGTTTATATTTTTGGTATATTTGTTTATAAGAACAGAAAGTAAAAGCGAAAAAAGTAAAGTAGATGTAGATTGATATGTTGAGAATAGACCCGGGGGCCATAGTGTTCTCTAGTGGCTTCTCTCATGATAGCGATATTCTACGGCGGGTAAACAAATTACTGTCGAGCAATTGGTAGAAGAGCGAATAATTATGAGACTATCTAGGCATGATCATTGTATATAGGCATCACGTCCGAGACAAGTAGACCGACTCCTACCTGCATCTACTACTATTACTCCACAGCTATCCAGCATGCATCTAGTGCATTGAGTTCATAAGAACAGAGTAACACCTTAAGCAAGATGACATGATGTAGAGGGATAAACTCAAGCAATATGATATGAACCCCTTCTTTTTATCCTCGATGGCAACAATACAATACGTGCCTTGCTGCCCCTACTATCACTGGGAAATGACACCGCAAGATTGAACCCAAAGCCAAGCACTTCTCCCATTGCAAGACCTATAGATCTAGTAGGCCAAACCAAACCAATAATTCGAAGAGACTTGAAGGATATTATGAGCACACATAAAGAGTTTAGAAAAGAACCAAATATTTCTCACAGATAATCTTGATCATAAACTCACAATTCATCGGATCTCGACAAACACACTGCAAAAAGAGATTACATCGAATAGATCTCCTCGAAGATCGAGGAGAACTTTGTATTTAGATCCAGAGAGAGAGAAGAAGCCATCTAGATACTAGCTATGGACCCGAAGGTCTGTGGTAAACTACTCACAACTCATGGTGAGGGCGATGATGATGATGTAGAAGCACTCCGTGATGGATCCCCCCTCCGACGGAGCTCCGGAACAGGCTCCAAGATGGGATCTCACGGGAACAGAAGGTTACGATGGTAGAATTAGGGTTTTCTCTCTGTTGCTGATGGTTTCGGGATACATAGACTTATATAGGAGGAAGTAGGACACTGGGGGACGCTTGAGGGGCCCACGAGGCAGGGGGCGCGCCCTGGGAAGGGGGCGCCCCCCCCCCCACCCTCGTGGGCACCTCGTGGCTCCCCTTCCGTGGTTCTGAAGTCTCCCGTGCGTGATTTTCTCCAAAAATAAATCTCCCGAAGGTTTCATTCCGTTTGGACTCCGTTTGATATTCCTTTTCTGCAAAACCCTGAAATAGGCAAAAAACAGCAATCTGGACTGGGCCTTTGGGTTAGTAGGTTAGTCCCAAAAATGATATAAAAGTGTATGACAAAGCCCATTAAACATCCAAGACATCATAAAT
This sequence comes from Secale cereale, assembly GCA_902687465.1. NCBI lineage: Eukaryota > Viridiplantae > Streptophyta > Magnoliopsida > Poales > Poaceae > Secale > Secale cereale. Next base: position 153,695,337 of record LR738709.1, read on the forward strand.
AATAGCATGGAATAATAAAAAATTATAGATACGTTGGAGACGTATCAGTCTTGTCCATCATATCATTCTCCTAATGATATGATCCCGTTGATCAAATGATAACTCATTTCTATGGTTAGGAAACATGATTATCTTTGATCAATGAGCTAGTCTAGTAGAGGCATACTAGGGACACTTGGTTTCGTCTATTTATTTCACACATGTACTAAGTTGCCGGTTAATACAATTCTAGCATGAATAATAAACATTTATCATGATATAAGGAAATACAAATAACAACTTTATTATTGCCTCTAGGGCATATTTCCTTCAGTCTCCCACTTGAACTAGAGTCAATAATCTAGATTACAAAGTAATGATTCTAACACCCATGGAGTCTTGGTGCTGATCATGTTTTGCTCGTGGAAGAAGCTTAGTCAACGGGTCTGCGACATTCAGATCTGTATGTATCTTGCAAGATTCTATGTCTCCCTCCTTGACTTGATCGCGGATGGAATTGAAACGTCTCTTGATGTGCTTGGTTCTCTTGTGAAACCTAGATTCCTTCGCCAAGGCTATTGCTCCAGTGTTATCACAAAAGATTTTCATTGGACCCGATGCACTTGGTATTACACCTAGATCGGATATGAACTCGTTCATCCAGAGTCCTTCATTTGCTGCTTCCGAAGCAGCTATGTACTCCATTTCGCACGTAGACCCCGCCACGACGCTCTGCTTGGAACTGCACCAACTGAGAGCTCCACCGTTCAATAAAAATACATATCTGGTTTGTGACTTAGAGTCATGCGAATTAGTGTCAAAGCTTGAATCGACGTAACCATTTACGACGAGATCTTTGTCACCTCCATAAACGAGAAACATGTCCTTTGTCCTTTTCAGGTACTTCAGGATGTTCTTGACCACTGTCCAGTGATCCACTCCTGGATTACTTTGGTACCTCCCCGCTGAACTTATAGAAAGGCACACATCAGGTCTAGTACACATCATTGCATCCATGATAGATCCTATGGCTGAGGCATAGGGAATGACTTTCATTTTCTCTCAATCTTCTGCAGTGGTCGGGCATTGAGTCTTACTCAACTTCACACCTTGTAACACAGGCAAGAGCCCTTTCTTTGGCTGATCCATTTTGAACTTGTTCAAAACTTTATCAAGGTATGTGCTTTGTGAAAGTCCAATTAAGCGTCTTGATCTATCTCTATAGATCTTGATGCCTAATATATAAGCAGCTTCACCGAGGTCTTTCATTGAAAAATTCTTATTCAAGTATCCTTTTATGCCATCCAGAAATTCTATATCATTTCCAATCAACAATATGTCATCCATATATAATATCAAAAATGCTACAAAGCTCCCACTCACTTTCTTGTAAATATAGGCTTCTCCAAAAGTCTGTATAAAACCATATGCTTTGATCACCTCATCAAAGTGTATATTCCAACTCCGAGATGCTTGCACCAGTCCATAGATGGATCGCTGGAGCTTGCACACTTTGTTAACATCTTTAGGATCGAAAAAACCTTCTGGTTGCATCATATACAACTCCTCCTTGAGGTATCCATTTAGGAATGCAGTTTTGACATCCATTTGCCAGATTTCCTAATCATAAAATGCGGCAATTGCTAACATGATTCGGACAAACTTAAGCATCGCTACAAGTGAGAAAGTCTCATCGTAGTCAACTCCTCGAACTTGTCAAAAACCTTTCGCAACAAGTCGAGCTTTGTAGACAGTAACATTACCGTCGGCGTCGGTCTTCCTCTTGAAGATCCATTTATTTTCTATGGCTTGCCTGATCATCGGGCAAGTCAACCAAAGTCCCCACTTTGTTCTCATACATGGATCCCATCTCAGATTTCATGGCCTCAGGCCATTTTGCGGAATCTGGGCTCATCATCGCTTCCTCATAGTTCATAGGTTCATCATGGTCTAGTAACATGACTTCCAGAAATGGGTTGCCGTACCACTCTGGTGCGGAACATACTCTGGTTGACCTATGAGGTTCAGTAGTAACTTGATCCAAAGTTTCATGATCATCATCATTAGCTTCCTCGCTAACTGGTGTAGGAATCACTCGAACTAGTTTCTATGATGTACTACTTTCCAATTTGGGAGAAGGTACACTTACCTCATCAAGTTCTACTTTCCTCCCACTCACTTCTTTCGAGAGAAACTCCTTCTCTAGAAAGGATCTATTTTTAGCAACAAATATCTTGCCTTTGAATCTGTGGTAGAAGATGTACCCAATAGTCTCCTTTGGGTATCCTATGAAGACACATTTCTCCGACTTGGGCTCGAGCTTATCAGGTTGAAGCTTTTTCACATAAGCATCGCAACCCCAAACTTTAAGAAACGACAACTTTGGTTTCTTGCCAAACCACAGTTCATAAGGCGTCGTCTCAATGGATTTAGATGGTGCCCTATTTAATGTGAATGCAACTATCTCTACAGCATAACCCCCAAACGATAGTGGTAAATCGGTAAGAGACATCATAGATCGCACCATATCTAATACTGTCACACCCTGCATTTTGTATCATGTTATTTGCATCAATGAAGCATGAAAATTTGGACCAGCAATTTTTTTTGGCATCATTTGGCTTTTATTTGGAATTGAGTTTTTCCTTCATGTGCTTTTCATGTGCTCAATAAAGTCAACTATTACCTCTTGTAGAATTCATCTCCATACCCAAAACTTCTGCCCAATGATCATGCCAAGTGTTATATAACAGTATAGTATTTTCTTACAAAATTAATTTGGCCAAAATGTATTTTATAAATTTAGTATTCCTAAAACCCCTGAATTGAGGTTTGCACTGCAAGTGCTTGATTTAGGGTGAGAAAATTATTTCAAAAAGCATATTTGAGACCTAGTAGTCATAGGACTCCCAAAAACCACAAAAGTATAATTTTAAAAGTTATTTTCCTATTTTATTTAAAAGCTTTTTCTTAAGGCCAGAAATGGTATTTAATAGGGAAAAATAATTTAAGTATTTCAAAAATATTTGCCAAAATTCAGGGAGACTCAGAGGACATATATTGTCCATATATGAGAGTTTCAACACTTGGTCATGTTCAAAATAATGGGCTAATCCCTCTAAAACCCTTTCTGGATATTTCAAGCTTTTGAAATATTTACAAAGGAAATATTCTCCAAAAATTCCAGGGAAATTCTATCATGTCATATATGACATATTTGATGATTTTGCCAAGTCCCATGCCTTGGGAAGCAAGAAAACATCCTCAAAACCCTTCATAACCATTCTGTCCATATTTGAAGTTTGAGCAACTTTACATTGCCAAACTTATCCAAATGCTCTCAAACTTGGTGCACATGCTAGAAATGCCTAATAAGGCATCTAGACCAAATGGCACAAGATTGGGAGTAGATCAACTTGATTAGAATACCCCAAAACCCTTTCTGTTCAAATGCAAATTTGAAAACCTTTACATTACCAACTTTTTATCTGGAGCTTCAAACTTTGTGGGCATGATCAACACCCCAAATAATGATACTACACCAAGTGGTGCATCAAGGGGAGATGATTAGCTTGACTCAAACAAGATGAAGCCATTTCTGTTGATTTCTAGGGTTCACCAAAGTTACATTGGCTAGTTTCTTCAAATAAGCCTAAATTTGGTGAAGCACCCTATTTTCACATGTCTTTCAATCCTGTTAAGTGTCATGGCAAGTGGAGATCATTTGCTTGACCAAACACTGATCAAACACCTTCTGCAAAATTACCAAAACCCTCTTCTTGATCACTTTTACTATTTACCCTGGCCTCAACTTTCTACCACACGTCCATCTAGTTACTATCTACCTCCAGTAACTCCCCCAAGTCCCCAGCTCCATGATTGAGGGGTAAAAACCCTAGTTCACCCTGCTGGACAACCATTTTCTACCAAGTCACCAGCTTCCTCTCTCTCTCCTTGACTCTCCAGAGCATCCAAAGCTGCAGACAAACTGCTTGCAACACCCTGGACCCCCCAGACACGGTGGACGCGTCCAGAGGGCCAATGGCATGCGATGGCATGCGATAAGGGCGCTCCAGAGCGCGCTACAGTGCGCCACCGCACTGTAGCTTCGCCCAATCGCCTGCCCCCGACAGCCTCGAGCTCTCCCCTCACGCCTCCCAACGTGCCTCGACGTCCGCAGCCTCCACCGGTGCTGTCCCCCTCCTCCTGCGCCCTCCAGTGGCCGTCTCCACACGCGCACCGGCCGCCCGCAACGTCCACTCCTCGGCTTCACACGCGCGCACGGTCTGGAGCGTCCCCCGCTCCTCCTCTCCCCTCAACTAGGCGTGGAACACGTCCACGAACCTCCCTGGCTCGATCACTGGCACCAGAACGGCCTCTGGCCTCGCCTGCAACCTCGCCGGCGCACGAGTCCACGGTGGACCGTGGGCGCGGCTATATAAGCCCCCCCCCTCGAGCTCTCCACTCAGCACCAGGAACATCACCACATCCCCTTTAGTCCTCCAGCACCGCTAGTTCATCCCCGAAGAGCCCCAGTGCTCGGGATCGACCGGAGCTCCGCCGCGTCGGGCAGTCGGCGATCTCGCAGTACGGGCCTCCTCCGCCCATTCTCTTGCCCGATTTGGAACCGCCACACCTCGCTGATGCGTTCCCCTCCATTTCCCCCTTCTGCAGCTGCCGGAAACAAGCTGGCCAGCAGCTTCCCGACGACCCTCCGCCGTCCCACCTCGCCGCCGACGAACCCGACCTCCCCGGCGAGCCGCACCACCACCACTACCTCCGCGACTCGTCGCTGAACCCATCCCTGCCCTCTGTTGCCTTCGTCGTGGCCGGAATCGACGTCGGTGAGCTCGCCGTCGCCGTGGCCGAGAGGTTGAAGATGACAGGCGGGCCCCGCCTGTCATCCTCACCACTCTCCCTCTCCCCTCACAGCCGCTGACCGCCGGGCCCCGCCCGTCAGGTTTGAAAACCTGACGTGCGCGCGCTGGCGCCCGTGCGGCTGGGCTGTTAGCCCTGGGCCGTGCACTGTGGCCACTCTGGCCCAGTAGCACAGGGCCATTTCTTTTTATTCTTTATGTAAATAATTCAATTAATTTTACAGAAATGAATATTAGTCCAAATGAAATAATTCCAACTCCTAAATTCTTGTAATATTCCAACCTATTTATTGGTGTCACTTTCAAACATATCCATAAAACTTTTTTGTTCTGTTCAAATTTAAATTCAAATTTGAGCAATAAAACTCCAGTTCTAAAATCCCTAGATTCCATTCTGTTACTCCAAAACTCCAACTAGGAATTTTCTCCATCTTAGTTTTCCCTCTAGTATTTAACAAAAATAAGTCGACATTTTTCTGAGCACTTTGATTTTTCTGTTTTCATTGTGGTCTTATTTTCCCATTGTTATTTTGCGACGATTAGATCCCGTATTTGACGAAGTTGCTGAAGAAGGAGAAGGAGAAGGATTTGAAGACTTTGAAGACCAAGCCAATCCAGGCAAGCAGCCCTTTGACCATGATACACTTGTTCTTCGGAACCCGTTTGTTTCCGATGCATGATGATAGAGTTACGGTGGTGACCTAGTTGGACCACCACATGATGCATGCCTTGCTCTTAATCTTACTATGTGCTAAATGACATGCAAATAGTAAGTAGTGATGCTTAGTGATGCATGTGTGATATGAATCTTCGTGGTTGAAATCTTTGCATAAATCCCATCGGGTGCCCCTAATGCCCGAGGGTGATGTTGAGTTAGGTCATCACTTGAGGAAGAAGTGATGTGCCGGTAAATCTTGTGCATGGGTGAAATAATGGATTAGATTTATGTGTGACTACCGTCCCAACCAAACATGTGCAACCACTCTACCCCTTATGGGACGGGGCTTTATTGATTACTTAGGTCGATACTAGCATGGTGCCCGCATTACTAGTGACGGGAAGACTTGAGGTCTTTCCCGGGACGGGGTCGTGCTTGGATAGACGACCATGACTGTTTTTACAGGGCACTGGACACACCGTTGGTCCCTTCGGGTACGCGTGACATTGAAATTAGGGTAAGTCTCGTGATCTATTGTTTGTACTTGAGGGCCGTGTACCAACGAGTGGACTCTATGTTAGTGTCGTCTAAGGAAAGATAATGATCGGGTGCTTTCCCCGAGTACTTGAGGTACTGCGGGATCGTGGATGACACGAAAGCTTCCCGGATCTTGTGGGTAAAGTGCGCAACCTCTGCAGAGTGTAAAACTATTCGAATAGCCGTGTCCACGGTCATGGACAGTTGGGTGGTGCTACTTAAACTACGTCCAAAATTTTACTTCATCGGCGAAAGTGTGTGTGTGATGAGTCAAGGTGGTGACTTGACTCGATGAGTTGAATCATATTCATGTTGATATCGGTAACCTGTTTTCAAGGTTACGTGAACTCGTTGATGCATACACTTGATGGTAGAATATTTATTCTAGCCCATTGCTAGCTTGCTCATTATTGTTCAATTGCATTGTTACTTTGAACCACATCATGGGTTGCTTGCGAGTACATTCAAAGTACTCATTGGCTTGCCACTGGTTATTTAATTGGCCAGGCATGGAGGAACAGGAATTTGAGGAAGAGTTCTTTGGAGACGACCATGCGAACTAGGACGCTATCCCAGTCAGAATGCCTGTAGGGTTAAGGCAGATGGCATGGGTTCTACCTATCATCGAAGACTTCTGCTATTTGAGTTATTTGCTATTCAGACCGTGAGGCTTTACCTATGTAAGACTTGGCCATAATGGCCTTAATTTGTGTAAGACGATATGTATGGATGTAAGACTCTTGTTATTCAGCTTCTGTGTGTTCAGTGATCATTGATCTCTGGGATCACTGTACACATGCATTCGGTGATCTCGACTTCTAAGTCGGGGTCCCGGCAGAGCTGGTATCAGAGCCATCCTGACTGTAGGAAGCCTTAGTTATCATGGGCATTAGTTAGATGGGACCCTTTTTCAAGAATCTTCTGAACCTCTCTCCTTTTCTAAACCTGAGATTTCATCAGCTTATTAACCCCTCCTATTCCACCTTTGTAGATGGCCGCTGTACCCGAAGAGCACCTGACCACTGGATTTCCCTTGCTTCTCGAGGATAGCCTCCAGGAGTGTCAGTTCCACCGAGCGCCCATCCTCACCTACCTTGAGCATTGGGTTAGCGACACTGAGGTGGAGTACCATGTGGAAGTGATCGTGAAGGCAAACGATCCTCCCACAAGTTGGTTCTTCGAGGGACCCCAAATGGCAACACTACCTCTTGCTGTCGAGGCTGCTGCACTCAAGGCACTAACCCGTCTCCGCGAGCTTCTTCCGGAGATGGCAGCCAAGATGACAACCCGCTTCTTACCTTACCGGAAGGAAGGTGAAGATGAAAGCAGCGCACTAGCCCCTCCACTGAAGGAAGGACTCTCGCTTCGGTTCCAGACCTACTTCAGTCTATGTGCCGACAGCTTGGCACAAGACTTGGCCTCAGAATCGATGAAGCTTCGAGAAGAACTTCACAAGACCAAGGCACTTCTTCGTCAAGCTCAAGAGAAGACAAATAGGATCAAGAAGGAAGGAGCACCTTCTGGACAGTCCGCTATCGCATACCGAGGCGGAAAGCCCTCCGAGGATGTATCTTCCAAGAATGGAGAACCACCTCGGCGACGCTGGATGACGGCAAGGGAATATCGCAAGCTTTTCCCTGCACCACCGACGAAGCACCGTCGTATCCAACTCCTCCACTCCCCCCACACCTTCAAGTGACAAGGGGGCCCAGACAGATGAAGACAAGGAGGAAGACCCAGAAGAGCCGGAATACGCGACCGAGCATTCCGCCGCTTAGGCATTATTCGCTACTAGGATATGCCAGTTGTGACCTCTACGGTAGGATAGGTCGTGTAACCCCTGTGCGTAGTCGAGTCCTTGTATGGTTCATATGAAACCATCTAGTGTTTGCTTTTGTTGTGTCTGGATGCATGTCGTATTCTTCCTTCGGGAATGTGTAAACGACTGGATCACCCATTTGGATTTTTAATAGATGTGTTTTGGCCTTACGGCCCTTGCATGATTTGATTAGTGTCACACCCACCCCCTTACTAGGCACCCATCTATCTTGCTTTCCCTCTTCCAAGTCATGAGACCTTTTACCGCTCAAACAGGATGCCTGTTGTAACTCGTACTGGTACCTCTACCCAGCACACTAAAGCCCGAGCATCCGCTCAGTCAGAGGCAGGCCACGACCAAACCAACGACCAAGCTCCACCACCACCACCTCCTCCGAACATGGACATGGCTCAGCTTCTCCAAGCCTTCCGAGAGGAATGCCAAGCCAACACTGCAGCCCTTCAGCTGATTGCTCAAGCTGTCACCAACAACCGCCAGCCGGCGGGGAATGGCAATGGACGTTCCACGTTGGCAGAGTTCAAGAAGCATGCACCGCCAACCTTTATCGAGACTGCTGAACCCCTGGATGCAGACGACTGGGTCCACTCCATTGAGGACATACTGGAACTAGTCGGATGCACCGAAGACCGCGAGAAGGTGGCTTATGCAGCCCACTGCCTCGGGGGGACTGCTAGAGCTTGGTGGGATGGATTCAAGGTCATGCATGCTGAACAAGACATCACTTGGGTCAACTTCAAGGCAGAATTCCGCAAGGCCCACATTCCCTCCGGAATCATGGCTATCAAAAAGCGTGAGTTCCGAACCCTGAAGCAAGGAAGTGGTACTGTCAAGGAGTACATGCAGAAGTTCAGTGTTCTGTCAAGGTATGCCCCTGAAGATGTCAGCACTGATGCTGCAAAAAGGGAGCGCTTCATGGAAGGCCTCAATCAGACTCTGCAGTATTCGCTTATGGTGTGCGACTGCCCAACCTTCCCTGACCTGGTGAACAAGGCACTTATGCTTGAAGACAAGGGGCGTGCTTTGGAAGACACTCGCAAGCGCAAGATGGTCAGCAAGGGAAGTTCCAGCAACCAGAAGCCTCGTCCGTGGCAGTCAGCCCCGGCCAAGCCAACCTATCAGCAACCAAGAGCTCCTGCACCTCGTACCAACTTTCAGCCTCAGCAATATGCCAACCCAAGGCCAGCTTTCAACCCCAATACCAGTGGTGTCAACAAGATCAGCATTCCAAACCAAGTCACTTGCTATGGATGTGGTCAGCTCGGACACATCTCAAGGGTGTGCCCCAACAAGAAGCCAGATGCCCCGCGCCCCAATGCGCAGAACCAAGGACAAGGCCGCGGGATGCCACCAAGGAACCCAGCTCCTCGCAATCCACCTAACCATGGGAAGGGGCGTGTGAATCATGTCACTGCTGAAGAAGCCCAGGAAGACCCGGACATCGTGCTGGGTACATTCCTTGTCAACTCAGCACCTGCAACTGTCTTGTTTGATTCTGGAGCAACGCATTCATTTGTCACTCAAAGATTTGCATTAAAAAGTGGCATGACCCCTACACCCCTGAATAACCCTATGGTGGTACGAACCCCCGGAGCAGAGATGAGAGCCAAGATAGGCTGTAAGGGAGTCAGTATTACCATTAACGGTGTAGATTTCCTAGCAGACCTCATCGTCTTGAGATCACAAGGCTTGGATGTGATCCTAGGCATGAATTGGCTCAGCAAGCACCAAGGCTTGTTAGACTGTGCCAATCGGACAGTCACTGTGACCAATGACCAAGGAGTCGAAGTCAAGTTTGCTCCCAACTCCTCTTCCGCTCAAGCCATTCAAGTCAACTGTCTGTCTGAAGTTGGGCTAGAGCAAGTACTGGTAGTATGTGAGTATCCTGATGTCTTTCCGGATGAACTACCGGGAGTGCCCCCTGACCGTGACATTGAGTTCATCATCGAGCTCGTGCCCGGGGCAGGACCCATCTATAAGAAGCCTTATAGAATGGGGACGGAAGAATTAGCCGAGCTGAAGAAGCAACTGGAAGAGCAGCTGAGGAAGGGATTTATCCGCCCGAGTGCCTCCCCTTGGGGATCTCCCGTTCTGTTTGTGGCAAAGAGGGACGGTACCATCCGCTTATGCATTGACTATCGTTCCCTCAATGAAGTTACAATCAAGAACAAATATCCACTTCCCAAGATCGAAGATCTGTTTGATCAGCTCAGCGGAGCCAAGGTGTTCTCCAAGATCGACCTCAGATCTGGGTACTACCAGCTGAAGATCAGACCCCAAGATATTCTGAAGACAGCATTCGTAACCAGATATGGCTTGTACGAGTGCACGGTCATGTCCTTTGGGTTAACCAATGCCCTAGCTTACTTCATGTATCTCATGAATAAAGTCTTCATGGAATATTTGGACAAGTTCGTTGTTGTCTTCATCGATGACATTCTTGTCTTCTCAAAGTCGGAGGAAGAGCACGAGCAACATTTGAGGATGGTCCTAGATAAGCTTCGGGAGCACCAACTGTATGCCAAATTCAGCAAGTGTGAGTTCTGGCTGCATAAAGTTGATTCTTAGGTCACGTCTTGACCGAAGAAGGATTGTCAGTTGACCCCGCAAAGATCAAAGCTGTGACCCAATGACAATCTCCAACGACCGTCAAGGAAGTCAGAAGCTTCCTCGGACTTGCGGGCTATTATCGCAAATTCGTGGAAGGATTCTCTAGCATTGCACGGCCAATGACTCAGCTCCTCAAGAAGGACAAAAAGTTCGAGTGGACACCAAAATGCGAAGAGAGATTCCAAGAGCTCAAGAAGAGATTGACCACCGCCCCAGTTCTGGCAACACCTGATATTCACAAGGATTTCGTGATATATTGTGATGCCTCTCGAACCGGATTGGGAAGCGTTCTGATGCAAGAAGGCCGAGTCATAGCCTACCTCTCCAGGCAGCTACGACCCCATGAGGAGAACTACGCTACTCACGATCTTGAGTTAGCAGCAGTGGTTCATGCCTTGAAGACATGGCGGCATTACCTCCTAGGGAAACGGTGTGAGATATACACGGACCACAAAAGTCTGAAGTACATTTTCACCCAAAAGGAATTGAACATGAGGCAGCGAAGATGGTTGGAACTCATCAAGGACTATGACCTCAGTGTTCAATATCACCCCAGGAAGGCTAACATGGTGGCCGATGCCTTAAGCAGGAAGGCTTGCTCCTTGAATACTATTATTCAAGAAAGGCAGCCAGCCTTGTTTAAGGAACTCGAGCAATTCAGTTTGGAATTGGTCACCCCTGGATTTCTGGATTATTTGGAAGTCAGACCAACCCTGATGGACGAAGTCAAGAAGGCACAAGATGGACATGCAAGCATTGAAGGCATCAAGAAGAAGATGAAGCTAGGCAAAGCCCCAGGATTCTCTGAAGACGAGCACGGGATTGTTTGGTACAAGGGCCACATCTGCGTACCAAACAACACAGAGCTGAAGAACCTGATCCTGCAAGAAGCCCACGACACTCCGTATTCCATCCACCCCGGAGGAACCAAGATGTACCAAGACTTGAAGACACGATTCTGGTGGCACGGGATGAAAAGAGAGATTGCAACCTATGTTGCAAAGTGTGATGTGTGCCAAAGGGTCAAGGCTGAATATCAGCGACCTGCTGGATTGCTTCAGCCACTCAAGGTTCCTGAGTGGAAGTGGGATAAAGTCGGAATGGACTTCATCACTGGATTACCAAGGTCGGATAGAGGACATGACTCTATCTGGGTCATAGTCGATCATTTGACCAAGGTGGCCCATTTCATTCCTGTCAAGACCACTTATGATGGCAACCGGCTGGCAGCTCTCTACATCGACAGAATCGTAAGTCTTCACGGCGTTCCCAAGGAGATTATGTCAGATTGAGGAACCCAGTTCACCTCAAGGTTCTGGAAGAAGTTCCAAGAAGCCTTGGGAACCAAGTTATCTTTCAGCACGACTTTTCACCCACAGACCGGAGGTCAGACAGAGTGAGTTAATCAAATTCTCGAAGATATGCTCCGAGCCTGTGTCTTGGCGTATGGAGCCAAGTGGGAAGATTGTCTCCCTTTTGCCGAGTTCTCCTATAACAACAGTTATCAGTCGAGCCTTCAGATGGCACCATTTGAGGTGTTGTACAGACGCAGATGTCGCACACCCCTCAACTGGCCAGAGACTGGAGAAGGGCTAGTCTTTGGACCGGATATTCTCCGCGCAGCAGAAGAGCAAGTCCAACTAGTCAGAGAGCGTTTGAAGGCAGCCAAGTCAAGGCAAAAGAGCTATGCTGACACTCACCGTCGGGACATGAGTTTCCATGTCGGGGACCATGTGTACCTGCGGGTAACTCCTCTGAAGGGGACCAAGCGTTTCCACGTCAAGGGGAAGCTCGCACCAAGGTTCATTGGACCCTTTGAGATCACTGCACGACGAGGAGAAGTGGCTTACCAGTTGGAACTACCACCCGAGCTATCCGGCGTGCACAATGTATTCCATGTGTCACAACTCCGGAAATGTCTCCAAGTTCCAGACAAGCCCAATCTCTACAAGGATGTTGATCACCAAGCCATTGATCTGCAGCCTGATTTGACCTACCGCGAGAAGCCCATTCGCATTCTGGACGAAGCAGAACGACGGACGCGAAGCCGCACCATCAAGTACTTCAAGGTCCAGAGGAGCAACCACACCGAAGCAGAAGCAACCTGGGAGCGTGAAGACTATCTTAGATCCGAGTTTCCCGATCTCTTTTAAGACCTAGTTTAGGAATCTCGGGGACGAGATTCTTGTAAGGGGGGTAGGTTTGTCACACCCTCCATTTTGTATCATGTTATTTGCATCAATGAAGCATGAAAATTTGGACCACCAATTTTTTTTGGCATCATTTGGCTTTTATTTGGAATTGAGTTTTTCCTTCATGTGCTTTTCATGTGCTCAATAAAGTCAACTATTACCTCTTGTAGAATTCATCTCCATACCCGAAACTTCTGCCCAATGATCAAGCCAAGTGTTATATAACAGTATAGTATTTTCTTACTAAATTAATTTGGCCAAAATGTATTTTATAAATTTAGTATTCCTAAAACCCCTGAATTGAGGTTTGCACTGCAAGTGCTTGATTTAGGGTGAGAAAATTATTTCAAAAAGCATATTTGAGACCTAGTAGTCATAGGACTCCCCAAAACTACAAAAGTATAATTTTAAAAGTTATTTTCCTATTTTATTTAAAAGCTTTTTCTTAAGGCCAGAAATGGTCTTTAATAGGGAAAAATTATTTAAGTATTTCAAAAATATTTGCCAAAATCCAGGGAGACTCAGAGGACATATATTGTCCATATATGAGAGTTTCAACACTTGGTCATGTTCAAAATAATGGGCTAATCCCTCTAAAACCCTTTCTGGATATTTCAAGCTTTTGAAATATTTACAAAGGAAATATTCTCCAAAAATTCTAGGGAAATTCTATCATGTCATATATGACATATTTGATGATCTTGCCAAGTCCCATGCCTTGGGAAGCAAGAAAACATCCTCAAAACCCTTCATAACCATTCTGTCCATATTTGAAGTTTGAGCAACTTTACATTGCCAAACTTATCCAAATGCTCTCAAACTTGGTGCACATGCTAGAAATGCCTAATAAGGCATATAGACCAAATGGCACAAGATTGGGAGTAGAGCAACTTGATCAGAATACCCCAAAACCCTTTCTGTTCAAATGCAAATTTGAACAACTTTACATTACCAACTTTTTATCTGGAGCTTCAAACTTTGTGGGCATGATCAACACCCCAAATAATGATACTACACCAAGTGGTGCATCAAGGGGAGATGATTAGCTTGACTCAAACAAGATGAAGCCATTTCTGTTGATTTCTAGGGTTCACCAAAGTTACATTGGCTAGTTTCTTCAAATAAGCCCAAATTTGGTGAAGCACCCTATTTTCACATGTATTTCAATCCTGTTAAGTGTCATGGCAAGTGGAGATCATTTGCTTGACCAAACACTGATCAAACACCTTCTGCAAAATTACCAAAACCCTCTTCTTGATCACTTTTACTATTTACCCTGGCCTCAACTTTCTACCACACGTTCATCTAGTTACTATCTACCTCCAGTAACTCCCACAAGTCCCCAGCTCCATGATTGAGGGGTAAAAACCCTAGTTCACCCTGTTGGACAGCCATTTTCTACCAAGTCACCAGCTTCCTCTCTCTCCTTGACTCTCCAGAGCATCCAAAGCTGCAGACAAACTGCTTGCATCACCCTGGACCCCCCAGACACGGTGGACGCGTCCAGAGGGCCAATGGCATGCCATGGCATGCGATAAGGGCGCTCCAGAGCGCGCTACAGTGCGCCACCGCACTATAGCTTCGCCCAATCGCCTGCCCCCGACAGCCTCGAGCTCTCCCCTCGCGCCTCCCAACGTGCCTCGACGTCCGCAGCCTCCACCGGTGCTGCCCCCCTCCTCCTGCACCCTCCAGTGGCCGTCTCCACACGCGCACCGGCCGCCCGCAACGTCCACTCCTCGGCTTCACACGCGCGCACGGTCTAGAGCGTCCCCCGCTCCTCCTCTCCCCTCAACTAGGCGTGGAACACGTCCACGATCCTCCCCGGCTCGATCACTGGCACCAGAATGGCCTCTGGCCTCGCCTGCAACCTCGCCGGCGCACGAGTCCACGGTGGACCGTGGGCGCGGCTATATAAGCCCCCCGAGCTCTCCACTCAGCACCAGCAACCTCACCACATCCCCTTTAGTCCTCCAGCACCGCTAGTTCATCCCCAAAGAGCCCCAGTGCTCGGGATCGACCGGAGCTCCGCCGCGTCGGGCAGCCGGCGATCTCGCAGTACGGGCCTCCTCCGCCCTTTCTCTTGCCCGATTTGGAACCGCCACACCTCGCTGATGCGTTCCCCTCCATTTTCCCCTTCTTCAGCTGCCGGAAACGAGCTGGCCAGCAGCTTCCCGACGACCCTCCGCCGTCCCACCTCGCCGCCGATGAACCCGACCTCCCCGGCAAGCCGCACCACCACCACTACCTCCGCGACTCGTCGCTGAACCCATCCCTGCCCTCCGTTGCCTTCGCCGTGGCCAGAATCGACGCCGGTGAGCTCGCCGTCGCCGTGGCCGAGAGGTTGAAGATGACAGGCGGGCCCCGCCTGTCATCCTCACCACTCTCCCTCTCCCCTCACAGCCGGTGACCGCCGGGCCCCGCCCGTCAGGTTTGAAAACCTGACGTGCGCGCGCTGGCGCCCGTGCGGCTGGGCTGTTAGCCCTGGGCCGTGCACTGTGGCCACTCTGGCCCAGTAGCACAGGGCCATTTCTTTTTATTCTTTCTGTAAATAATTCAATTAATTTTACAGAAATGAATATTAGTCCAAATAAAATAATTCCAACTCCTAAATTCTTGTAATATTCCAACCTATTTAATGGTGTCACTTTCACACATATCCATAAAACTTTTCTGTTCTGTTCAAATTTAAATTCAAATTTGAGCAATAAAACTCCTGTTCTAAAATCCCTAGATTCCATTCTGTTACTCCAAAACTTCAACTAAGAATTTTCTCCATCTTAGTTTTCCCTCTAGTATTTAACAAAAATAAGTTGACATTTTTCTGAGCACTTTGATTTTTCTGTTTTCATTGTGGTCTTATTTTCCTGTTGTTATTTTGCGACGATTAGATCCCGTATTTGACGAAGTTGCTGAAGAAGGAGAAGGAGAAGGATTTGAAGACTTGGAAGACCAAGCCAATCCAGGCAAGCAGCCCTTTGACCATGATACACTTGTTCTTCGGAACCCGTTTGTTTCCGATGCATGATGATAGAGTTACGGTGGTGACCTAGTTGGACCACCACATGATGCATGCCTTGCTCTTAATCTTACTATGTGCTAAATGACATGCAAATAGTAAGTAGTGATGCTTAGTGATGCATGTGTGATATGAATCTTCGTGGTTGAAATCTTTGCATAAATCCCATCGGGTGCCCCTAATGCCCGAGGGTGATGTTGAGTTAGGTCATCACTTGAGGAAGAAGTGATGTGCCGGTAAATCTTGTGCATGGGTGAAATAATGGATTAGATTTATGTGTGACTACCGTCCCAACCAAACATGTGCAACCACTCTACCCCTTATGGGATGGGGCTTTATTGATTACTTAGGTCGATACTAGCATGGTGCCCGCATTACTAGTGACGGGAAGACTTGAGGTCTTTCCCGGGACGGGGTCGTGCTTGGATAGACGACCATGACTGTTTTTACAGGGCACCGGACACACCGTTGGTCCCTTCGGGTACGCGTGTGTCGGGGGAAACTGTCCGCCACGAACACCTATGGGACCGGAGCCCCTTGTCTGTGCGGTACGAGGGCGGAGGGAGCACGAAGAGCAGATCGTGGCGAGCACGCGGGCAGTTTTACCCAGGTTCGGGCTGCGGTAGACGCGTAAAACCCTACTCCTGCTTAGTTGTGTATTGAGTTGGAGAGCTCGGGAGCTTGAAGAAGCAGCTACACCGAGCGTATGAGTGATCTGGGTTCCGAACCCCCTCCACGTTGTGCATGGGCCTCCTTTTATAGTGCAAGGGGTCACCGACAGGTGTCAACGTAGGAGAAAGGGGTAAAAACGTAAAAGAGGTGGTAGTTGTAACAGTGCGGGAACAGTGGAGTTACAGTGCATGAACAGTGGTCGCTACCTACTTTGACAGTGGGGGACAAGGGCATTTAATGCCCGTCGCCGTCGACCCCAAAAGCTCCCGCCCTTGCGTCTCCGTCCGCCACGGCGATGGATCCACCACCGTGGAGTGCCACCGTGTCCCCCAGGCTGCACAGCCATCCGCCACGCGTCCCTGGACAGGCCCCAGGGCGACGCGTGGGCCGATGAGCTGGAGCGTGGGCACACAGCGCACCCTTCTCGGCAAGCACCTTGCCGGGGGCTTGATCTTGCCGGGCCCGGGAGCTCGCCGGGCTCTAAAGCTTGTCGCTCCCCGGGCCCTCGCCGGGTCTTCTATGATGGAATCTTCTAGTCTTCCTGGCAAGCTCCTCTTGCCAGGGCCTTGTGCTAGTGAGGCAGTCTTGAGCCTGGTACGGCCTTCCCGGCAAGCTCCACTTGCCGGGGTCTCGATCTTCTGTTCTGCATACTTTGTTTTTGAATGGCTTGATATGGAGCAGGAAGGTCTCCGGCGAGCGCGTGGTAAACCCTGCCGCGGGAAGCTGCAACTGCCCGTGCACAAGTTGGGGTACTGAGGTACCCCTACCTTAGTACACCGACAGGAGCCCCCGGGCCTGGGCCACACACGGTGCCGAGCGCTGTTGGGCCAGGCCCAAAATAGTGCACGGGCACACGCGGCCCGCGGCGCGCCGAATCCACTTCCGTATCCGCCGCATCCCCCCGTAACGGCACGCGTCGATTGCGGCGTCGTGGGATGGGACGTGCCCACGTTCCATCAATGAAAAGGGCGAAACGCCCCCCACTCCCCCATAAAAGCAGAGGAAGCAGGAGCGGTTCCCCTCCTTGCGCTTTCACTGCATCTTCTTCTTCCTCCAGAAACCCTCTTCGCGCTCCGCCTCCGCATCTCCGCCGCCGCCGTCTGCATCTCCGGCGTCGCCGGGCTCTTCATCCCCCTCCTTCCGCCGCGTCCGCCATGGCCCCAAAGACCGACAAGGCGAAGGCGGAGAAAGCCAAGAGGGAGAAGTCGGAGCAAGCGGCGAAGCTCGCCGCGTATCGGAAGCAGAATCTCGTCTTCCCGCCGAAGCTCGGCGTGCGGGAGCTCTGGAACAAGTATTACTTGTTCTGGGCCAAGGAAACCAAGGCGCATCCCCGCACTCAAGCTTATCCGGCCGCCGCCAAGGACATCTACCCCAGCGGGTACTACTTCTTCGCAGCCTTCTTTCACTGCGGTCTTTGCCCTCCTTTCTCTAGTTTCTTCTGCGACGTCATGCACACCTATGGCTTCCACCTCCTTGACTTCACCCCCAACGCCATCCTCACCATGGCGGTTTTCGCACACATGTGCGAAAACTTCATAGGGATACACCCAAACGTAGCGCTGTTTAGGCACTTTTTCACTCCTAGAGCAGAGGCCGACGCCCCCCTCTCCGGAGGAATTTCTTGGGTTTTCCGTTTGAACAAGAAGGGGTCCTACTTGCCGGGGGAGCTCCGCGGCAAGTGGGAGGAATGGCGTGCAGACTGGTGCTGGATCGTTGAGGACGAGCCGCGGCCCTTCACCGCGCCGCGCACAACGCCCATCGTGCGCGGCAGGGATTGGAGCGAGCTGGACTCCGACGACATCAAGCTCGACGTCGCCCTCGTCCGGATTCTTCGTCTTCGGACCGCCAAGCTGTCCGTTGCAGAGGTGGGCGCAGACTTCCTCCGCCGCCGCATCGCGCCTCTCCAAGACAGGAAAAGGGCGGCCTGGGAGTACGGCGGCCCGGCGGATATAATGAGGCTGCGCCCCGGGCTCAACTTCAACTTCACGACGCTGGAGCTGAAGGGGATGGTCCGGGAACTCTTCAAGTATGACCCGGCACACCCTGAGTGGTTCAGGCCTCCCCGGGGAGTGGTGCCGCTCTGCAACAGCACAGTCCGGGACCGTCTCTGCGCCATGATGCCCGCCTGCGATTCGCACGGCGTGGACCGCACGTGGATTCCGCCCAAGCCCATCGACGTCCTCACCTTCTTCGACAACCTCGTGGAGGTGGCGAAGAACAAGAACGACCTCAAGGAGCACACGCGGGACACCACCGAGCAGGAGCTTGCTTACATAGCTTCTCGGGCTGAAGAGGCCGCTGCAGCTGCAGCGGCAGGAGATTTCGGTTACACGCCTGATGAGGCGGAGGCTGCGGATGCGTCCAGCTAGGCGGAGGAGGCGGAGATCCGCAGACTGCTGCAACTCCCTCCCGACGCGCTCGCCGGGGTCCCCTCTCTGAGGCACTCCGGGATCCACGGAATCGTGGCCGAGGCCGCGGCAATGGAGGGTGCCGCCGGAGGGAACAGAGGCGCCGCGAGGAGCGGAGGCGCCGGAGGGAGCGGAGGCGCCAAGGGAAAAGAGGCCGCAGCGCAGGGCGCTGGGCCCAGTGAGCCGGCCGGGGAGGAGGAGGAGGAGGAGGCCGAGGACTCCGACGGATCTACGAAGCTCTACGCCGACGACCTCTCCTCGTCGGAGAGCTCCCCGCCCCCGGCAAGCCCAAGGCAGTCTCCACCGAAGCGTCTCCGCAAGACGGCGACGGGAGAGAGGGCGCAGGCGCCCCGGCAACAACCAGCTCGCCGGGCAGCTCCCCGGGGGAGCCAAGCTGCGCCGGGGGCGACCGGCGCACCAGTCACAGCGGAGGCGGCCCGCGCGCGGGCCACGACGGAGGCGTCCCGCAAGCAGGCGTCGAGCCGACAGGGGTCTTCTCGGAGCGGAGCAGCGGCTCCGCCCGCTCCCCGGGCTCCGGCTACCACAGGGGCTGGGTCTTCGCAGCCCCCAGCCCCCGGGATCGCCAAGCGCCCGAGGGAATCTTCATCTTCCGCTCCTCGCGCAGACGCGCCCCCGGTGGAGTACGACTTCTCCGCCTTGAGCGAGGACGACGAGGAGGATCAGGAGTAAGGATCCAAGATCTTACACCTTCTCGAGTTTTGTCTTGATTATTGTTGATGCTGACTTTGTTTGTTGCTTTGATTTCAGGACCTTGGTTCAGCGCGCGGCGAAGAAGGCCAAGGCGCCCGTGGTCGAGGTCGCGGAAGGCTCGGCCACCGCGGCAACAGGGGACGTGCCGGAGCCAACCCTGCCGGACCCAAGCGCTGCTCCGAGGAGCAGCCCCCAGCGCAGCCCCCAGCGTAAGTCTGGGGTCCATCCTTCCGCTTGTCGGGATGCGCTTAGGGATTTTGTCTTCTTTCAACATCTTGATGTTTCTTGTCTTTTCTTGTGTAGAGGTGGAGCCACAGCGGCAGGAGCGCCCGGAGACCGTCCTTGAGGAGCCGCAGGCCCCGCCGTCCCCGCCAAGGCCGAACTCTCCGGCAAGGGAGAGTGCTCCGCCAAGGGCGGGTACTCCGCCAAGGCAGAGTACCCCGCCAAGGGCGAGCAGCCCGGCGAGGGCGGCCACTCCGCCAAGGCAGAGCTCCCCGGCGAGGGAGCCCGCCGCTGAGGACGTCCGCCAAGGTATGCCTTGTAGTTTGTCTTCTTGGCTTCGTCTCTTTTTGGATATTTGCTTGAATTTCTTTTTCTTCTTCTTCTAGATCCTCCTCCTCCCGAGCCGATGGAGACAGAAGTCATCAACATCGAGGATGAGGAGGGCGCGCAGGGCGGTGGCAGCGACGTCCCTGTTGTCGAGGACACGGCGAGAGCCGCCGAGCCGGCCGCGCAGGAGACCGCTCCGGCTGCGGACGCAACGGCCGGGGAGGGGGACGGCGACCGCACCGCCGACCCGGAGGCGGCGGGAGCATCAAGTGCTGCGCCGGCCACCGACCCCTCCGCCGGCAAGGAGCAGGGCTACTACCTTGAGGCCCCCAACGGCGTCTTCATCCAGATGCCTTGGGGGTCTTCATCGCGAGCTCCCGCGGAGGGCGAGGCGTTTGACGGAGAAGTCCTCGCCTCCGCGGGCCTGAAGATTGTCGAGGCGCCCGGCGGGAGTGAGGGGCCCGAGGAGGAGAAGCTACTTCACCAGCTCCTGGCCCTTTACCGGGCCAGGCAGGCGAAGCTTGCTTCCCGGGAAGCCCTTGCCGCCAAGGCCGCCGCGGAGATGGAGAAGCGCGCGGCGGAGCTCAGCGCCGCCAACCAGGCGGCCCTCCGCGAGGTGGCGGAGGAGCGCGAGCGGCTTGCCGGCGAATACCAGGAATGGGTGCTGGAGAAGGCCGAAGCTGAAGAGCAGCAGCGGCTCGCCGGGGTGGAGCTGTCCCGGCGAGAAGGAGAACTCGCCCAGTGGAAGGTCCAACTCGACTCCCATGAGGATGACCTTGCCGCTCGGGAGGAGGCCCTTGGCGGGGAACTGAAGGAGGCGAAAGCCGCCGCGGTTGCCGCGGAGACCGCCAAGAAGGAGCTCGCCGCCAAGGTTGTGCAGCTGGAGAAGGCGCTGAAGGTGAGCGCGGAGAAGGTTGCCGCGCTCATCACGGAGCGCGAGAAGGACGCCCACACCAATTCAGAACTCCAGGTGCGTCTTTCTGAGAGGGGCGACGAGTTGAAGGCCGCCAAGGACTCCATCGAGGACTTGGAGTTGAAGGTCTCTACACTGAAGGATTCACTCGACGCTGCCCGGGCCCGGGAGACCAAGTTGAAGGAGGAGCTCCGCAAGGAGCGGACCCTAGTGGACAGCGCCAACAAAGCGGCCGAGCTCTTCCGCAAAACTGTTGAAGTATGGACTGAGGACTTAGTGTCTTGCGCGTCCAACATCGACCAGGAGCTGCTGGCGTTGAAGCTGGAGCACCTCATCTACTCCCCGGATCCGAACCTCCCACACAGCGCCAAGCTCAGCCTCTTCTTCAGGGGAATCGCGCCGGCCCTTGTTGATCTGCGGAATAAGATCCCCGCGCAACTGGCCGAGGAGACGCGCCTGCTCTGCGCGGGAACTCTGGAGCGCGTGCTGACGAAGATCGTGTACCGCAATCCGGGCATCAACCTCACCAACGTTCTTCGCAGCTTGCCGGCCGACGCGAACACGGAGGCTTTGAAGGAGCAGGTCGCCCACATCATTGCCAAGGTGGCCAAGATCTCCAGGAAGGAGGGCGACCGCGTAGATTAGGCCTCCATTATCTTTATCTCTTTTTGTTGCTGCACATGATGTCATGAACTCATTAGTCCATTGTGACAAGTTATCCTTTGTAAGATATTTATCTCATTTTAATCAATCAGTGCAATGTTATCTTCCTTGTCTTAACCCTTGACTTTGTATGTTTTTCGCCCTACGCTCCCGGGGAGCTTGCCGGCAAGGGGCCTTTGCCGCGAGCGCTGAGTGCTGGACTCTGAGCAGCCTGCTGGCCAAGGTCTTACCGGCAAGCAACCTTGCCGCGGCTAGCCGCAACGCACTTAGCTTGCTGAGCGTACTCGGAAACGAAACAAGGGCGCGACACTTGTCGGAGCTCACTTAAATCGTTGAGCGAACTCGGAAACAAGATAAGGGTGCGGCGAGCTACGGGTAGGTTCCTCCGCGCACAGGTTTTCCATACAAAGTGTGATTGTTCAAGGAAGACAACTAAAAATTTAAAATTTGAACTGGTCAAATTCTAACAACTTAGCTTTCATATATTGTTTGCTTCCCGGTAAGGCTTCTCTTTCTTGAACAGCACTTGGTTCCTCCTCCACCTCCTTCCCCCCGGCAAACTTGTGCGCGAGGAACGTTCCTTCTGCTTAAGAGGCAAAGGAAAAGAAGAGGGAAACAAGTACATGGCCTTTCGGCGTGCTAATGCTTACCGGATACTTGAGTGTTGCACCAAATGCCAAACAACACATGCAAATAGCAAAGTAAAGCATGCAAAAGGCAATCGGCGAGAGAAACACGAAAACTTTACTGATGCACGGGGTCTGCGCCCGGCTTTGTACAAAGGGTTACATGCAACAGCGGCAATGCTTGTACAAAAGGTGGTTGCCGGAGCGGGTCACGGCAACCGCGCCTTAGGGGTGAAACTTGCGAAGATGCTCTATGTTCCAGGAGTTGCTCACCGGTAAGCCTTCTTCGGTCTCGAGGCGGACAGCGCCGGGCCTCGTAACTTGTCTCACCCGATAAGGGCCTTCCCACTTCGGCGTCAACTTGTTGGAATTCTTGGCGGACTGAACACGCCGAAGAACAAGGTCGCCTTCCTCGAGACTCCTGGCCTTGACCTTGCGGCTATGGTAGCGACGCAAGGCTTGCTGGTATCGAGCAGCTCGTACAGCAGCCTGGAGACGTTCCTCCTCGAGGAGCAATGCATCATCTTGTCGCAGTTGCTCTTGCTCGAGCTCATCATAAGCGAGCACTCGAGGAGATCCGTATACGAGTTCCGTGGGGAGAACTGCCTCTGCTCCATAGACTAGAGCAAAGGGTGTCTGTCCGGTGGCTCGACT
>LR738709.1:153718996-153781314 GCA_902687465.1 Secale cereale
CTCCGCTTGACCGTTGCTCCTCGGGTGAGCAACAGAAGCGAAACAGACCTTGGCGCCAAGGTCTTGGACGTACTGCATGAAGGTGCGACTAGTGAATTGTGTACCGTTGTCGGTGATGATCCTGTTAGGGATCCCGAAACGGCAAACAATCGACCTGAAGAACCTGACTGCTGACTGTGCTGTCACCTTTCTCACTGGCTCCACTTCTGGCCACTTTGTGAACTTGTCGATTGCAACGTACAAGTACTCAAAGCCCCCGACGGCTCGGGGGAAGGGGCCGAGGATATCGAGCCCCCAGACCGAGAAGGGCCAGGACAAAGGGATTGTTTGGAGAGCTTGAGCTGGCTGATGAATCTGCTTCGCATGGAACTGGCACGCTTCACACTTGGTTACTAGTGCAGTTGCATCTTGGAGGGCTTCTTGCCAAAAGAACCCTTGCCGGAAGGCTTTCCCGGCAAGGGCCCTTGCGCCAATGTGGTGGCCGCATATGCCTCCGTGTATTTCTGCCAACAGCTTCTGTCCATCTTCCCTGGAGATGCACTTCAATCTGACACCATTGAGCCTTCTTCTGTACAGCTCGTTATCCACGAACTGATACATACTTGACTGCCTGGTTATCTTCTCTATTTCTTCTGGGTCGTCGGGAAGTTCTCCAGTTTGAAGGAAACAGACGATCTGCTGCGCCCATGCCGGAGCTTGGGGCTCAACGGCAAGGACTAAAGGCTCGAGGGCCGCTGCGGGAACCTCAGCTTCTACGACGAGGACCTCTGGTTCCGCCGGAGCTGAAGGCCCCCCGGCAAGCTCGCCGGGGCGAGGCTTGTCGGGAACGCTTGCTTCAACTGTACAGACCCGAGGATCTGCAGGAGCAAACTGTTCCTCAACGTTGTGGTTGTCGATCTTGGGGACCTTGGCGGCGGTTGCAGGAAGATCCGCCGGCAAGTAGTCGCCGGAGACCAACTTTCTCTTCTTGGACTGCCCAATTGATGGTGTAACGGATGGTTGAGTCAGCTTGAGCAAGAAGGTCCCTGGTTCCACAGGTAACTTCATCGAAGCACACTTTGAAAGGCCATCTGCTATTTCATTCTGAGCTCTCGGGACGTGCTCCATCTGCAGACCTTCAAAGTGCTCTTCAAGCTTTCTCACTTCATCGACATAAGCTTCCATCAAAGGGCTCTGATAGCTCTTGTTAACTTGCCGGACCACCAACTGAGAATCCCCCCGCACAATCAGCTTCCTGATCCCAAGTTCGGCCGCAATCCTGAGGCCGGCAAGCAAGCCTTCATATTCAGCAGTGTTGTTTGTCGCTTGCTCCCTGGGAAAGTGCATCTGGATAACATATTTGAGGTGCTCTCCGGTGGGTGCGATGAGTACCACGCCAGCACCGGCGCCTTGCAGCGAGAAGGCACCGTCAAAATACATTACCCATTCACTTGTCGGTTCTTGTACGGGTGCACTTGTTTCTTGAACTTCTTCATCGGGCGTTGGGGTCCACTCAGCTATGAATTCTGCCAAAGCTCTGCTCTGTATGGTTGAAGTACTTTCAAACTTGAGTCCAAAGCTTGACAGCTCCAGTGCCCACTCAACGATCCTGCCTGTCGCTTCGGGGTTGTGCAATATCCTCTTCAGCGGAAAGCGAGTGACCACTGTTATCTCATGGGCTTGGAAGTAATGGCGCAGCTTTCTCGAGGCCATGAGGAGGCCGAAAAGCAATTTTTGCACACCAGAGTATCTTGATCTAGCCCCCTGGAGAAGGGAACTTACAAAATACACTGGGCGCTGCACCATCTTCTTCCGCACCTCATCCTGTTCCTGCGCAGAGTTATCCTTGTCGGGGCCAGAGCTTGCCGGAGCAGCCCCCTGCTTGTCGCTGGATTCGCTTGCCGGTGGTGCTGACTCCTCGTCGGACTCCCTCTCCGCTACCAACGCAGCACTAACCACCTGGTTGGTTGCCGCTAGGTATAGCAACAACTTTTCCTGTGGTCTAGGTGCGACAAGTATTGGAGTGGAGGATAGGTACCGTTTCAAATCCTGCAGCGCCGCCTCCGCTTCCGGAGTCCACTTCATGGGACCTGCCTTCTTCAAGATTTTGAAGAAAGGTAGGGCGCGTTCTGCAGACTTTGAAATGAACCTACTGAGGGCAGCCACACAACCTACAAGCCTCCTGACATCCTTGACGCGCTTTGGGGCCTCTATCTGCTCAATGGCTTTAATCTTGTCGGGGTTGGCTTCAATCCCCCTTTGTGACACAAAGAACCCGAGAAGCTTGCCGGAGGGGACTCCAAAGACGCACTTCTCGGGGTTCAACTTGAGCTGTATCCTGCGCAGGTTCTGAAATGTCTCTTCTAAATCTTGGATCAGGGTTTCCTTGCTCTTGCTCTTCACCACGATGTCATCCATGTAAGCCTCTACATTTCTGTGGATCTGTGGCTCAAAAGCAGTGTATACTACCCTTGCAAAGGTTGAGCCTGCATTCTTCAATCCAAACGGCATGCGTATGAAGCAATAAGTGCCACATGGAGTGATAAATGCAGTCTTCTCTTCATCCTCTTTGGCCATGAAAATCTGATGATAGCCTGAGTATGCATCAAGAAAACAGAGTAGCTCACATCCGGCGGTGGAATCAACAATCTGGTCAATGCGCGGCAAAGGGAATGGATCCTTGGGACATGCTTTATTCACATCGGTGAAGTCTATACACAGTCTCCATTTCCCGTTGGCCTTGCGCACGACGACTGGATTTGCCAACCACGTCGGATGGATCACACCTCTAACTAGGCCTGCTGCCTCTAGCTTCTTGATTTCTTCGTTGATGAATTCTTGGCGCTCCACGGCTTGCTTCCTCACTTTCTGCTTGATGGGCCGCGCATGAGGACAGACAGCAAGCTTGTGCTCAATTACCTTCCTGGGAACACCGGGGATGTCAGATGGTTGCCAGGCAAACACATCGACATTCGCCCGCAGGAAGGCAACGAGCGCGCTTTCCTATTTGCTGTCAAGGGTGGCACTGATGGCGAAGGTACCACCAGTGCCGTCCTCCTTGGCGGACACTTTCTTGGTTGCCGGAGGAGCGGCCATTCCTTTCTTACTCTTGCCGGTGGAGCTCGATGGAACGTCCTCGACGGCAGCGCAGCACTCCGAAGAGGTGCGGTTGCCGGAGTGGGTCCCAGAGCACTTGCCGGACTTGGTCTTCGTCTTCTTCCCCCCGGGAGCTTCAGCGGCAAGAGTATCCTTCTCGGCCGCAGCTGCCGCATCCCGGTAGATCTTGTCGGCGCAGACAAGCGCATCTTTCTTGTCGCCGTGGACAGTGATGACGCTTATCGGCCCCGGCATCTTGAGTACGTTGTAGGCATAATGGGAAGCTGCCATGAACTTGGCGAGGGCAGGACGGCCGAGTATTCCATTGTAGGGCAATGGAATATCGGCGACGTCGAAAGTGATGCGCTCAGTTCTGAAGTTGAGCTCCCCGCCAAAGGTCACCGGCAGAGTGATCTTTCCCTTGGGCTTGCTCCTTCCCGGGTTGATTCCTTGGAAAGAACCGGTTTCTTCGAGCTCGCCATCTGGAATCTGGAGTTTCTTGATCACAGCAGAGGAGATCAAGTTCAGCCCGGCCCCGCCGTCAACCAACATTTTGGTGACCTTGAGGTTGCGGATGGTGGGAGAAACCA
Source organism: Secale cereale (assembly GCA_902687465.1). NCBI lineage: Eukaryota > Viridiplantae > Streptophyta > Magnoliopsida > Poales > Poaceae > Secale > Secale cereale. Next base: position 153,722,662 of record LR738709.1, read on the forward strand.
GCATCGGCAAGCACCCGACCGCAGTGGTGCGGTCAGGGTGATCCTCAAGATCAAAAACGATGGGCGTGCTGGACCATTTGAGGAGCCTGCGCGACTCCACGGGCGGCTCCGCTGCATTCACCTCACGCACCCACTGCTTGAGCTGGCGGTGGGAGGTGTGCAGAGAGGCGCCACCGTCGACGCACAGGACCTCCGTGGCCTTCTGGAACTCCTGTTCGCTGTTATCCTCGTCCTCCATGTCTTCATCGTCGTCCTCTTCGTCCTTGTCGCGGCCCCGGGGAGGTCGATCTCCTTGCCGCTGCTTGGCCTTGCCGCGGCGTCCTCCCCGGCCGTTGAACGGCCGCTTCTTGCTTGGCTCTTCCCCGCCACCTTGGGCCTTCTCCTTGTCGCGCCTCTCGTACTCAGCCTTCTGCTGCTCGACGAGATACTCAACGCGCTTGCAGTTGGAGAGATCGTGACCCTTGGTGCGGTGGATCTTACAGTATTGCTTGTCGGAGCTGCCCGGCTTGTCGGCCGCCGCTACAGGGGCAGGCTCCTTGTCGGAGCCGCCAGCCTGCGTTTGCTTGGCGGGGGCCTCCTTGCCGGACTTCTCGACGGCAAGCACCTCTTTCTTGCCCTTCCTTCTGTTATTTCGCCGCCGGCTCTTCTTTGTCGGGGCGGCGTCGTCGCTGTCGCTTCCTCCTGCGCCAGCATCCTCCCCGGGGAGTCTCCTCCCCTCTTCTGCGCGTGCGCACTTGTCAGCCAGAGCATAGAGCTCGCTGACATCCCGAATCTTGGTCATCGCCATTTCTTCACGCATGCGGCGGTTACGCACGTTCTGGTGGAACGCGCTGATAACCGCGGCAGGGTGGACATCAGGGATGTTGTGCTGCACACGGCTGAAGCGTTGGATGTATTTGCGCAGGGTTTCGCCTTCCTTCTGGGCCAGAATGTGGAGATCGCTCTCCTGGCCGTGGGGTTTGTGGCCGCCGGTGAAGGCGCCAACAAACTGGTGGCAAAGGTCGGCCCAAGAAGAGATGGAACCTTCCGGCAAGTGCATAAGCCACGAACGGACGTTCGGCTTAAGCACGAGCGGGAAGTAATTTGCCAAGATCTTCTCGTCGCGCCCCCCGCAGCTTGCACAGCGATGGTATAGACGCTGAGGAATTCCGAGGGGTGCGTCTTGCCGTCGTACTTCTCCGGTACGTCGGGCTTGAAATTCTTCATGCTGGGCCACTGGACGCGCCGCAGCTCGCGGGTGAACGCAGGGCAGCCTGCCGCGTACGGCAAGTCGCCTGGTTCACCGGGCGCGTGCGCGTCGACAGCGTTCCCAGCTCTCTGGTCCGATTGTCGCCGAGCTTCTCGGCGGCGCTCGATTCTTGTCCGAGCGTCTTCTTGTTGCCGGTCGTCGAGGACCTGGCGCTGGTCCCGACGGGCCCGCGGATCCGACGAAGCCGTGGAGCCATCGTCAGCGTTGTTCCGGCGGGGCGGCGTCTTCTGCTTTCGCGGCGGGGAGTGCACGCTTGTCGCACCCCCGGCAGTCTTGTCGCCGTCGGCCTTCGCCTTCTCAGCTTGCCGCGGCCGCGAGGCCGACGGCTGCTATGGAGAATCGTTGTTGGCGAAGGCTATCAGGCTCTGGATGGTGGCCCTCCAGTCTTCGGCCTTGTCTGCCGCTGGAGGGAAGTCAAGGAGCAGTTGCGCTCTCGCGAGCGCTTCCGCTGGAGTGGAGGGGAACGCGGGCGAGCGGTGCGAGGAGCGGGATACGCTCGGACTTCTAACGGCGTTAGAAGGAGCGGGGTCCCGCGCCGGCGCCTTCGCTTTGCTTGTGCCCGGACGAGGGTCCGGGGCATCCCGCGAGCCCCCGGTTTGGCCTTGGCCCAGCAAACGGATGCCACCTCCTGTGACATGGCGCTGCTGGGTTGTTGTGTGCTGAGAGGGACGCGGTGCGTCCACGGAGACCGAGGTTCGGTCGTCCGTCCTGTTCTTGGATCTGGTGGCGCCGTGAGTGTCCTCGCCGGCGACCACCCTTCCGACGGCGTCTCCCCCGCCCACCGTTGGCTCCGGCGGCGGCGGGTGAGACGCGGACGGGCCTCCGACCTCCGAAGGCTTCTTCTTCGGGGCCATGGAGTTGCTGCTAGTGAAGTCGACGAATTCGGAGAGGTTGATGAAGGATGCGCCCGCGCGAACACCGGATCAGGTTCGCACAACCTCGACGCCCCCTACCTGGCGCGCCAAAGATGTCGGGGGAAACTGTCCGCCACGAACACCTATGGGACCGGAGCCCCTTGTCTGTGCGGTACGAGGGCGGAGGGAGCACGAAGAGCAGATCATGGCGAGCACGCGGGCAGTTTTACCCAGGTTCGGGCCGCGGTAGACGCGTAAAACCCTACTCCTGCTTAGTTGTGTATTGAGTTGGAGAGCTCGGGAGCTTGAAGAAGCAGCTACACCGAGCGTATGAGTGATCTGGGTTCCGAACCCCCTCCACGTTGTGCATGGGCCTCCTTTTATAGTGCAAGGGGTCACCGACAGGTGTCAACGTAGGAGAAAGGGGTAAAAACGTAAAAGAGGTGGTAGTTGTAACAGTGCGGGAACAGTGGAGTTACAGTGCATGAACAGTGGTCGCTACCTACTTTGACAGTGGGGGACAAGGGCATTTAATGCCCGTCGCCGTCGACCCCAAAAGCTCCCGCCCTTGCGTCTCCGTCCGCCACGGCGATGGATCCACCACCGTGGAGTGCCACCGTGTCCCCCAGGCTGCACAGCCATCCGCCACGCGTCCCTGGACAGGCCCCAGGGCGACGCGTGGGCCGATGAGCTGGAGCGCGGGCACACAGCGCACCCTTCCCGGCAAGCACCTTGCCGGGGGCTTGATCTTGCCGGGGCCGGGAGCTCGCCGGGCTCTGAAGCTTGTCGCTCCCCGGGCCCTCGCCGGGTCTTCTATGATGGAATCTTCTAGTCTTCCTGGCAAGCTCCTCTTGCCAGGGCCTTGTGCTAGTGAGGCAGTCTTGAGCCTGGTACGGCCTTCCCGGCAAGCTCCACTTGCCGGGGTCTCGATCTTCTGTTCTGCATACTTTGTTTTTGAATGGCTTGATATGGAGCAGGAAGGTCTCCGGCGAGCGCGTGGTAAACCCTGCCGCGGGAAGCTGCAACTGCCCGTGCACAAGTTGGGGTACTGAGGTACCCCTACCTTAGTACACCGACAGGAGCCCCCGGGCCTGGGCCACACACGGTGCCGAGCGCTGTTGGGCCAGGCCCAAAACAGTGCACGGGCACACGCGGCCCGCGGCGCGCCGAATCCACTTCCGTATCCGCCGCATCCCCCCGTAACGGCACGCGTCGATTGCGGCGTCGTGGGATGGGACGTGCCCACGTTCCATCAATGAAAAGGGCGAAACGCCCCCCACTCCCCCATAAAAGCAGAGGAAGCAGGAGCGGTTCCCCTCCTTGCGCTTTCACTGCATCTTCTTCTTCCTCCAGAAACCCTCTTCGCGCTCCGCCTCCGCATCTCCGCCGCCGCCGTCTGCATCTCCGGCGTCGCCGGGCTCTTCATCCCCCTCCTTCCGCCGCGTCCGCCATGGCCCCAAAGACCGACAAGGCGAAGGCGGAGAAAGCCAAGAGGGAGAAGTCGGAGCAAGCGGCGAAGCTCGCCGCGTATCGGAAGCAGAATCTCGTCTTCCCGCCGAAGCTCGGCGTGCGGGAGCTCTGGAACAAGTATTACTTGTTCTGGGCCAAGGAAACCAAGGCGCATCCCCGCACTCAAGCTTATCCGGCCGCCGCCAAGGACATCTACCCCGGCGGGTACTACTTCTTCGCAGCCTTCTTTCACTGCGGTCTTTGCCCTCCTTTCTCTAGTTTCTTCTGCGACGTCATGCACACCTATGGCTTCCACCTCCTTGACTTCACCCCCAACGCCATCCTCACCATGGCGGTTTTCGCACACATGTGCGAAAACTTCATAGGGATACACCCAAACGTAGCGCTGTTTAGGCACTTTTTCACTCCTAGAGCAGAGGCCAACGCCCCCCTCTCCGGAGGAATTTCTTGGGTTTTCCGTTTGAACAAGAAGGGGTCCTACTTGCCGGGGGAGCTCCGCGGCAAGTGGAAGGAATGGCGTGCAGACTGGTGCTGGATCGTTGAGGACGAGCCGCAGCCCTTCACCGCGCCGTGCACAACGCCCATCGTGCGCGGCAGGGATTGGAGCGAGCTGGACTCCGACGACATCAAGCTCGACGTCGCCCTCGTCCGGATTCTTCGTCTTCGGACCGCCAAGCTGTCCGTTGCAGAGGTGGGCGCAGACTTCCTCCGCCGCCGCATCGCCCCTCTCCAAGACAGGAAAAGGGCGGCCTGGGAGTACGGCGGCCCGGCGGATATAATGAGGCTGCGCCCCGGGCTCAACTTCAACTTCACGACGCTGGAGCTGAAGGGGATGGTCCGGGAACTCTTCAAGTATGACCCGGCACACCCTGAGTGGTTCAGGCCTCCCCGGGGAGTGGTGCCGCTCTGCAACAGCACAGTCCGGGACCGTCTCCGCGCCATGATGCCCGCCTGCGATTCGCACAGCGTGGACCGCACGTGGATTCCGCCCAAGCCCATCGACGTCCTCACCTTCTTCGACAACCTCGTGGAGGTGGCGAAGAACAAGAACGACCTCAAGGAGCACACGCGGGACACCACCGAGCAGGAGCTTGCTTACATAGCTTCTCGGGCTGAAGAGGCCGCTGCAACTGCAGCGGCAGGAGATTTCGGTTACACGCCTGATGAGGCGGAGGCTGCGGATGCGTCCAGCCAGGCGGAGGAGGCGGAGATCCGCAGACTGCTGCAACTCCCTCCCGACGCGCTCGCCGGGGTCCCCTCTCCGAGGCACTCCGGGATCCACGGAATAGTGGCCGAGGCCGCGGCAATGGAGGGTGCCGCCGGAGGGAACAGAGGCGCCGCGAGGAGCGGAGGCGCCGGAGGGAGCGGAGGCGCCAAGGGAAAAGAGGCCGCAGCGCAGGGCGCTGGGCCCAGTGAGCCGGCCGGGGAGGAGGAGGAGGAGGAGGCCGAGGACTCCGACGGATCTACGGAGCTCTACGCCGACGACCTCTCCTCGTCGGAGAGCTCCCCGCCCCCGGCAAGCCCAAGGCAGTCTCCATCGAAGCGTCTCCGCAAGACGGCGACGGGAGAGAGGGTGCAGGCGCCCCGGCAACAACCAGCTCGCCGGGCAGCTCCCCGGGGGAGCCAAGCTGCGCCGGGGGCGACCGGCGCACCAGTCACAGCGGAGGCGGCCCGCGCGCGGGCCACGACGGAGGCGTCCCGCAAGCAGGCGTCGAGCCGACAGGGGTCTTCTCGGAGCGGAGCAGCGGCTCCGCCCGCTCCCCGGGCTCCGGCTACCATAGGGGCTGGGTCTTCGCAGCCCCCAGCCCCCGGGATCGCCAAGCGCCCGAGGGAATCTTCATCTTCCGCTCCTCGCGCCGACGCGCCCCCGGTGGAGTACGACTTCTCCGCCTTGAGCGAGGACGACGAGGAGGATCAGGAGTAAGGATCCAAGATCTTACACCTTCTCGAGTTTTGTCTTGATTATTGTTGATGCTGACTTTGTTTGTTGCTTTGATTTCAGGACCTTGGTTCAGCGCGCGGCGAAGAAGGCCAAGGCGCCCGTGGTCGAGGTCGCGGAAGGCTCGGCCACCGCGGCAACAGGGGACGTGCCGGAGCCAACCCTGCCGGACCCAAGCGCTGCTCCGAGGAGCAGCCCCCAGCGCAGCCCCCAGCGTAAGTCTGGGGTCCATCCTTCCGCTTGTCGGGATGCGCTTAGGGATTTTGTCTTCTTTCAACATCTTGATGTTTCTTGTCTTTTCTTGTGTAGAGGTGGAGCCACAGCGGCAGGAGCGCCCGGAGACCGTCCTTGAGGAGCCGCAGGCCCCGCCGTCCCCGCCAAGGCCGAACTCTCCGGCAAGGGAGAGTGCTCCGCCAAGGGCGGGTACTCCGCCAAGGCAGAGTACCCCGCCAAGGGCGAGCAGCCCGGCGAGGGCGGCCACTCCGCCAAGGCAGAGCTCCCCGGCGAGGGAGCCCGCCGCTGAGGACGTCCGCCAAGGTATGCCTTGTAGTTTGTCTTCTTGGCTTCGTCTCTTTTTGGATATTTGCTTGAATTTCTTTTTCTTCTTCTTCTAGATCCTCCTCCTCCCGAGCCGATGGAGACAGAAGTCATCAACATCGAGGATGAGGAGGGCGCGCAGGGCGGTGGCGGCGACGTCCCTGTTGTCGAGGACACGGCGAGAGCCGCCGAGCCGGCCGCGCACGAGACCGCTCCGGCTGCGGACGCAGCGGCCGGGGAGGGGGACGGCGACCGCACCGCCGACCCGGAGGCGGCGGGAGCATCAAGTGCTGCGCCGGCCACCGACCCCTCCACCGGCAAGGAGCAGGGCTACTACCTTGAGGCCCCCAACGGCGTCTTCATCCAGATGCCTTGGGGGTCTTCATCGCGAGCTCCCGCGGAGGGCGAGGCGTTTGACGGAGAAGTCCTCGCCTCCGCGGGCCTGAAGATTGTCGAGGCGCCCGGTGGGAGTGAGGGGCCTGAGGAGGAGAAGCTACTTCACCAGCTCCTGGCCCTTTACCGGGCCAGGCAGGCGAAGCTTGCTTCCCGGGAAGCCCTTGCCGCCAAGGCCGCCGTGGAGATGGAGAAGCGCGCGGCGGAGCTCAGCGCCGCCAACCAGGCGGCCCTCCGCGAGGTGGCGGAGGAGCGCGAGCGGCTTGCCGGCAAATACCAGGAATGGGTGCTGGAGAAGGCCGAAGCTGAAGAGCAGCAGCGGCTCGCCGGGGTGGAGCTGTCCCGGCGAGAAGGAGAACTCGCCCAGCGGAAGGTCCAACTCGACTCCCATGAGGATGACCTTGCCGCTCGGGAGGAGGCCCTTGGCGGGGAACTGAAGGAGGCGAAAGCCGCCGCGGTTGCCGCGGAGACCGCCAAGAAGGAGCTCGCCGCCAAGGTTGTGCAGCTGGAGAAGGCGCTGAAGGTGAGCGCGGAGAAGGTTGCCGCGCTCATCACGGAGCGCGAGAAGGACGCCCACACAAAATTCAGAACTCCAGGTGCGTCTTTCTGAGAGGGGCGACGAGTTGAAGGCCGCCAAGGACTCCATCGAGGACTTGGAGTTGAAGGTCTCTACACTGAAGGATTCACTCGACGCTGCCCGGGCCCGGGAGACCAAGTTGAAGGAGGAGCTCCGCAAGGAGCGGACCCTAGTGGACAGCGCCAACAAAGCGGCCGAGCTCTTCCGCAAAACTGTTGAAGTATGGACCGAGGACTTAGTGTCTTGCGCGTCCAACATCGACCAGGAGCTGCTGGCGTTGAAGCTGGAGCACCTCATCTACTCCCCGGATCCGAACCTCCCACACAGCGCCAAGCTCAGCCTCTTCTTTAGGGGAATCGCGCCGGCCCTTGCTGATCTGCGGAATAAGATCCCTGCGCAACTGGCCGAGGAGACGCGCCTGCTCTGCGCGGGAACTCTGGAGCGCGTGCTGGGTAAACCCTGCCGCGGGAAGCTGCAACTGCCCGTGCACAAGTTGGGGTACTGAGGTACCCCTACCTTAGTACACCGACAGGAGCCCCCGGGCCTGGGCCACACACGGTGCCGAGCGCTGTTGGGCCAGGCCCAAAACAGTGCACGGGCACACGCGGCCCGCGGCGCGCCGAATCCACTTCCGTATCCGCCGCATCCCCCCGTAATGGCACGCGTCGATTGCGGCGTCGTGGGATGGGACGTGCCCACGTTCCATCAATGAAAAGGGCGAAACGCCCCCCACTCCCCCATAAAAGCAGAGGAAGCAGGAGCGGTTCCCCTCCTTGCGCTTTCACTGCATCTTCTTCTTCCTCCAGAAACCCTCTTCGCGCTCCGCCTCCGCATCTCCGCCGCCGCCGTCTGCATCTCCGGCGTCGCCGGGCTCTTCATCCCCCTCCTTCCGCCGCGTCCGCCATGGCCCCAAAGACCGACAAGGCGAAGGCGGAGAAAGCCAAGAGGGAGAAGTCGGAGCAAGCGGCGAAGCTCGCCGCGTATCGGAAGCAGAATCTCGTCTTCCCGCCGAAGCTCGGCGTGCGGGAGCTCTGGAACAAGTATTACTTGTTCTGGGCCAAGGAAACCAAGGCGCAAACCAAAGATGTCGGGGGAAACTGTCCGCCACGAACACCTATGGGACCGGAGCCCCTTGTCTGTGCGGTACGAGGGCGGAGGGAGCACGAAGAGCAGATCGTGGCGAGCACGCGGGCAGTTTTACCCAGGTTCGGGCCGCGGTAGACGCGTAAAACCCTACTCCTGCTTAGTTGTGTATTGAGTTGGAGAGCTCGGGAGCTTGAAGAAGCAGCTACACCGAGCGTATGAGTGATCTGGGTTCCGAACCCCCTCCACGTTGTGCATGGGCCTCCTTTTATAGTGCAAGGGGTCACCGACAGGTGTCAACGTAGGAGAAAGGGGTAAAAACGTAAAAGAGGTGGTAGTTGTAACAGTGCGGGAACAGTGGAGTTACAGTGCATGAACAGTGGTCGCTACCTACTTTGACAGTGGGGGGCAAGGGCATTTAATGCCCGTCGCCGTCGACCCCAAAAGCTCCCGCCCTTGCGTCTCCGTCCGCCACGGCGATGGATCCACCACCGTGGAGTGCCACCGTGTCCCCCAGGCTGCACAGCCATCCGCCACGCGTCCCTGGACAGGCCCCAGGGCGACGCGTGGGCCGATAAGCTGGAGCGCGGGCACACAGCGCACCCTTCCCGGCAAGCACCTTGCCGGGGGCTTGATCTTGCCGGGCCCGGGAGCTCGCCGGGCTCTGAAGCTTGTCGCTCCCCGGGCCCTCGCCGGGTCTTCTATGATGGAATCTTCTAGTCTTCATGGCAAGCTCCTCTTGCCAGGGCCTTGTGCTAGTGAGGCAGTCTTGAGCCTGGTACGGCCTTCCCGGCAAGCTCCACTTGCCGGGGTCTCGATCTTCTGTTCTGCATACTTTGTTTTTGAATGGCTTGATATGGAGCAGGAAGGTCTCCGGCGAGCGCGTGGTAAACCCTGCCGCGGGAAGCTGCAACTGCCCGTGCACAAGTTGGGGTACTGAGGTACCCCTACCTTAGTACACCGACAGCGTGACATTGAAATTAGGGCAAGTCCCGTGATCTATTGTTTGTACTCGAGGGCCGTGTACCAATGAGTGGACTCTATGTTAGTGTCGTCTAAGGAAAGATAATGACCGGGTGGTTCCCCCGAGTACTTGAGGTACTGCGGGATCGTGGATGACACGAAAGCTTCCTGGATCTTGTGGGTAAAGTGCGCAACCTCTGCAGAGTGTAAAACTATTCGAATAGCCGAGTCCACGGTCATGGACAGTTGGGTGGTGCTACTTAAACTACGTCCAGAATTTTACTTCATCGGTGAAAGTGTGCGTGTGATGAGTCAAGGTGGTGACTTGACTCGATGAGTTGAATCATATTCATGTTGATATCGGTAACCTGTTTTCAAGGTTACGTGAACTCGTTGATGCATACACTTGATGGTAGAATATTTATTCTAGCCCATTGCTAGCTTGCTCATTATTGTTCAATTGCATTGTTACTTTGAACCACATCATGGGTTGCTTGCGAGTACATTCAAAGTACTCATTGGCTTGCCACCGGTTATTTAATTGGCCAGGCATGGAGAAACAGGAATTTGAGGAAGAGTTCTTTGGAGACGACCATGCGAACTAGGACGCTATCCCAGTCAGAATGCCTGTAGGGTTAAGGCAGATGGCATGGGTTCTACCTATCATCGAAGACTTCCGCTATTTGAGTTATTTGCTATTCAGCCCGTGAGGCTTTACCTATGTAAGACTTGGCCATAATGGCCTTAATTTGTGTAAGACGATATGTATGGATGTAAGACTCTTGTTATTCAGCTTCTGTGTGTTCAGTGAGCATTGATCTCAGGGATCACTGTACACGTGCATTCGGTGATCTCGACTTCTAAGTCGGGGTCCCGGCAAATACATTACGGTTACGACGTTCAGACACACCATTACGCTGTGTTGTTCCGGGTGGCGTGAGTTGTGAAACTATTACACATTGTTTCAAATGAAGACCAAACTCGTAACTCAAATATTCGCCTCCACGATCAGATCGTAGAAACTTCATTTTCTTGTTACGATGATTCTCTACTTTACTCTGAAATTCTTTGAACTTTTCAAATGTTTCAGACTTGTGTTTCATCAAGTAGATATACCCATATCTGCTCAAATCATTGGTGAAGGTTAGAAAATAACGATACCTGCCGAGAGCCTCAACACTCATCGGTCCACATACATCAGTATGTATGATTTCCAACAAATTAGTTGCTCACTCCATTGTTCCGGAGAACGGAGTCTTAGTCATCTTGCCCATGAGGCATGGTTCGCAAGCACCAAGTGATTTATAATCAAGTGATTCCAAAAGCCCACCAGTATGGAGTTTCTTCATGCGCTTTACACCAATATGACCTAAACGATAGTGCCACAAATAAGTTGCACTATCATTATCAACCTTGCATCTTTTGGCTTCAATATTATGAATATGTGTATCACTACGATCGAGATCTAACAAGAATAGACCACTCTTCAAGGGTGCATGACCATAAAAGATATTACTCATATAAATAGAATAACCATTATTCTCTAATTTAAATGAATAACCGTCACGCAATAAACAAGATCCAGATATAATGTTCATGCTCAACGCTGGCACCAAATAACAATTATTTAGGTCTAATACTAATCCCGATGGTAGATGTAGAGGTAGTGTTCCGACGGCGATCATATCTACTTTGGAACCATTTCCCACGTGCATCGTCAGCTCGTCCTTAGCTAATCTTCCTTTAATCTGTAGCCCCTGTTTCGAGTTACAAATATTAGCAACCGAACTAGTATCAAATACCCATGTGCTACTACAAGCATTAGTAAGGTACACATCAATAACATGTATATCAAATATACCTTTGTTCACTTTGCCATCCTTCTTATCCGCCAAATACTTGGGGCAGTTCAGCTTCCAGTGTCCAATCCCTTTGCAGTAGAAGCACTCAGTTTCAGGCTTGGCTCCAAACTTGGGTTTCTTCGCGGGAGTAGCAACAGTCTTGCTATTCTTCTTGAAGTTCCCCTTCTTTCCCTTGCCCTTTTTTGAAACTAGTGGTCTTGTTAACCATCAACACTTTATGCTCCTTTTTGATTTCTACCTCCGCTGCTTTGAGCATAGCGAAGAGCTCGGGAAATGTCTTTTGCCTCCCTTGCATATTATAGTTCATCACGAAGCCTTTATAGCTTGGTGGCAGTGATTGAAGAACTCTATCAATAACACCATCTTCGTCAATTTTGCAACCAAGTTGAGTCATATGATTGTAGTACCCAGACATTCTGAGCAAATGTTCACTGATAGAACTGTTCTCCTCCACCTTGCAACTATAGAACTTATTGGAGACTTCATATCTCGCAATTCGGGCATTTGCTTGAAATAATAACTTCAACTCTTGGAACATCTCATATGTTGCATGATGTTCAAAACGTCTTTGAAGTTCCGATTCTAAGCCGTAAAGCATGGCACACTGAACTATCGAGTAGTCATCTGACCGCTTGTGCCACACGTTCAAAGCGTCTACATTAGCGGGAGCGGGCTTGTCACCTAGTGGTGCTTCAAGGACATAATTCTTCTGTGCAGCAATGATGATAATCCTCAAGTTATGGACCCAGTCCGTGTAGTTGCTACCGTCATCTTTCAACTTAGCTTTCTCTAGGAATGCATTAAAATTCAAGGGAACAGTAGCACGGGCCATTGATCTACAACAACATAGATATGCAAAAACTATCAGGACTAAGTTCATGATAAATTAACGTTCAATTAATCATATTACTAAAGAACTCCCACTTAGATAGACATCCCTCTAGTCATCTAAATGATCACGTGATCCAAATCAACTAAACCATGTCCGCTCATCATGTGAGATGGAGTAGTTTTCAATGGTGAACATCTTATGTTGATCATATCTACTATATGATTCACGCACGACCTTTCGGTCTTCGGTGTTCCGAGGCCATGTCTGTACATGCTAGGCTCGTCAAGTTTAACCTGAGTATTCTGCATGTGCAAAACTATCTTACATCTGTTGTATTTGAACGCAGAGCTTAGCACACCCGATCATCACGTGGTGTCTCGGCACGACGAACTTTTGCAACGGTGCATACTCAGGGAGAACACTTGTACCTTGAAATTTTGTAAGGGATCATCTTATAATGCTACCATTGTACTAAGCATAATAAGAAGCATAATAAGATAAACATCACATGCAATTATAATATGTTACATGATATGGCCATCATCATCTTGTGATTTTGATCTCCATCTCCAAAGCATCATCATGATCTCCATCGTCACCGGCTAGACACCATGATCTTCATAGCAGCGTCGTGGTCGTCGCGCCAACTATTGCTACTACTACTATCGCTAACTCGTAGTGATAAAGTAAATCAATTACATGGCCTTTGCAATTCATACAATAAAGAGACAACCATAAGGCTCCTGCCGGTTGCCGATAACTTTACAAAACATGATCATCTCATACAATAGCGTATAACTCATCACGTCTTGACCATATCACATCACAACATGGCCGGCAAACAAGTTAGACGTCCTCTACTTTGTTGTTGCAAGTTTTACGTGGCTGCTACGGGCTTAGCAAGAACCGTTCTTACTTACGCATACAAAACCACAACGAGTTTTCGTCAATTGTGCTGTTTTAAACTTCACAAGGACCGGGCGTAGTCACACTCGATTCAACTAAAGTGAGAGAGACAGACACCCGCCGGTCACCTTTAAGCAACGAGTGCTCGTAACGGTGAAACTAGTCTCGCGTAAGCTTACGAGTAATGTCGGTCCGGGCCGCTTCATCTCACAATACTGCCGAATCAAAGTATGACATGCTCGTGAGCAGTATGACTATTATCGCCCACAACTCATTGTGTTCTACTCATGCATATTATCTACGCATAGACCTGGCTCATGATGCCACTGTTGGGTAACGTAGTATTTCAAAATTTTCCTATGATCACGCAAGATCTATCTACTAGAAGCCCGACAATGAGAGCGGAGAGTATGTCTACATACCCTCGTCGACCGAAAGCGGAAGCGTCTAGTGACACGGTTGATGTAGTCGAACGTCTTCGCGATCCAACCGATCCAAGCACCGAACGTACGGCACCTCCGCGTTTAGCACACGTTCAGCTCGATGATGTCCCACGAGCTCTTGATCCAGTTGAGCGTCACGGGATAAATTTGTCAGCACGACGGCGTGGTGACGACGATGATGAAGTTACCGACGCAGGGCTTTGCCTAAGCATTGCAACAATATGACCGAGGTGTGTTTATGTGGAGGGGGGGCACCGCACACGGCTAAAATAATGTTTACTTGTGTGTTCTAGGGTGCCCCCCTGCCCCTGTATATAAAGGTGCAAGGGGGAGGGCCGACCGGCCCTAGGGCGCGCCAAGGAGGGGAGCAATCCCACTCCTAGTAGGAGTAGGACTCCCCTTTCCTACTCCTACTAGGAGTGGGAAAGGAAGGAGAAGGAAGGAGGGAGGGGCGCCGCCCCCCACTTCTAGCCCAACTAGGATTCCCAGGGGGCGCCGGCCATCCCTAGTGGGCTGCCTCTCACTTTCCCTCAAGGCCCACTATGGCCCAATACTCCCCCGGGGGGTTCCGGTAACCCCTCCGGCACTCCGGTTTTGTCCGAAATCACCCGGAACACTTCCGGTGTCCGAATATAGCCGTCCAATATATCAACATTTATGTATTGGACATTCCGAGACTCCTCGTCATGTCGGTAATCTTATCCGGGACTCCGAACTACCTTCGGTACATCAAAACTCATAAACTCATAATACCGATCGTCATCGAACGTTAAGCGTGCGGACCCTATGGGTTCGAGAACTATGTAGACATGACCGAGACTAATCTCCGGCAAATAACCAATTGAGGAACCTGGATGTTCATATTGGCTCCCACATATTCTTCGAAGATCTTTATCGGTCAAACCGCATAACATCATACGGTGTTCCCTTTGTCATCGGTATGTTACTTGCCCGAGATCCGATCGTCGGTATCATCATACCTATTTCAATCTAGTTACCAGCAAGTCTCTTTGCTCGTTCTGTAGTGCATCATCCTGCAACTAACTTATTAGTCACATTGTTTGCAAGGCTTATAGTGATGTTAATTACCGAGAGGGCCCAGAGATACCTCTCTGACACTCGGAGTGACAAATCCTATTCTTGATCTATGCCAGCACCACAAACACCTTCGAAGACACCTGTAGAGCATCTTTATAATCACCCAGTTACGTTGTGACGTTTGATAGCACACAAGGTGTTCCTCCGGTGTTCGGGAGTTGCATAATCTCATAGTCTTAGGAACATGTATAAGTCATGAAGAAAGCAATAGCAGTAAAACTAAACGATCAAGTTGCTAAGATAACGGATGGGTATTGTCCATCATATCATTCTCCTAATGATATGATCCCGTTGATCAAATGACAACTCATGCCTATGGTTAGGAAACGTAACCATCTTTGTTCAATGAGCTAGTCTAGTAGAGGCATACTAGGGACACTTTGTTTCGTCTATGTATTCACACTTGTTTTAAGTTTCCGATTAATACAATTCTAGCATGAATAATAAACATTTATCATGATATAAGGAAATACAAATAACAACTTTATTATTGTCTCTAGGGCATATTTCCTTCACATATTAGACACATGGAGGCATGCATGGACGCTAGAAGAGAAGAGGGAAAACATGTGTTTGTGGTACCCATACATGGCTAGACAAGTATAACGGTCGGTGTGCGTGCTGAAAAGAAGGGGGTGGGGAGACGTGCAGACACGATGGGAGAACGACCTAAGAAAAATAACGAACGTGCATAATGAAGAGGATGCTGAGGGAGGATTCAAAAATTTAATTTGAATAAGAGATCACTGTGTTTTTAACCCACGCATGCATGAATATAATGGTGATAGGCATGGTGTGGTTATGAGCATGTTATACTACATTTTTTTAATTTGTGATAATGTGTTGCTTTTGCAGCTCAGGGCTAAATACCTGTTATAATGTAGGGGGCAGGGGCACTATACTTTGCGTGATAAACACAGTGTACGTATGAAACATGGTTTAGATTATGAAGATCTAGTTAGTACATCAAATGTACTATTATTTGGAGTTGACATCAAGTGTATTCAAATATTTGAATTCGAGTTCATATAGTGCACATAGTTCATATCCATCTCTATAGCAATCATGTGGTGTGTTGTTAAGATAATATACAAATGTTGTTTAACTTGGCAACAATCATGATTGTAGATCTTATTCAAATAGATGAACAAATTCAAATTTGGTTTGAATTGTAGCAGTCGTATAGACATTTGGAATGCACTAAAATGTTCGCATGAGTAGGTTACATGCATTATACAGCCAGCAAAAAAATTAATTAGACATAACATGGATTCAAAGTTTTGAATAGCATTTGTAATAATCCATACAATGAAACGGGATAGGACTGTCTCTTCGTGTGGTGTGAATTATTTTTTTTCTCATAGAGGGAACTATGATTGGATTTGGCACTCTCTGAAAACTCGCTCCCCGCATCTTGCTATCCCGAAATTACAACGCGCATGAAAACTCCCTCTTGCTGCCAAATCCCAACATGCGAAATCCCCGTTCTAACCCTGAGCCGAAAGGGCAACTAGTTCAAGTCGGTGGGGGTACTTTTGTAATACACCCTACATTTTGGAAAAGCGCGTCCCTAAGTCATGGTTCCCCCCTCCTGTCACCTCCTTTTCACCATTCGAAATCTCATGCCGCCATAACCTCTCTGCTCCAGCCGCGAAACCCCACCCTTTGCTGTCTGCCACCCCACCGGCCCCAGCCGGAGCCTCTTCCCCGACGGCGTCATCCACTGCAAAAACTCAACGTCCCTCATCCACCTCCCCGGATGAGGATCCGTCATCGATCTTGATGTCTTGCCGGTTCAGCCGCCCTATCCTCCTCCTCCAAGGAGCTGCTCTGATGATCGCCTCGTCTATCACGGCTGATCCATCACCACAACACCGCCTTAACCTGCTCCACCGGAACCGCAACATCTTCACCGACTCCTCGGACGAAGCCGAGGCCTACTCGGCGCCACCAAAGAGGTTGTACACTCATCTCATCGCACCTTCTCCTTAACTCGACCTCCCGACACCAATGGAGCTTGATCCCGCACCCCCATGGCGCGCCTACCTCAAAGTCGGCGCCACTGGCGACATCTCAATGGCGGCTCTCCCCCAGTGTGAGGCTCCCTCGGCGGCGGCGGCCATACCAGCCGAATCTGCTGTTGCTGCTCCGGCTCTCGCTCGCTTGCTCGTGCACTACTGCTGCTGTTCTGGCTCTCACTAGCTCGCGCTGATGCTGTTCCGGCTCTCTCTAGCTCGCGCTGCTGCTGCTGTTCTGCTCTTCCCCTTCGTCTTGCTGCTACTCTGCTCTTGCTCTCGATCGCTCTGCTGATGCTGGTACACGGGCTGCTGTAGCTACACGAGTTGCTGCTCTGGCTCTAGTTCGCGCTGCTCCCCCCAGGCGCAGCTGCTCCGACTGCTATTTGTTACTGTATTCCCCGTCGATCGCCTGCTGATTTATATCACTGTTTCTCCACTACTAGTGCTCTAGCGACCTAAACTACATGTGAAGTGCCTCTCTGTTACCAGTGCGTTCAGTTTCGACAGTAACATTCAGATACCATAGTAAATTTCAGTTTCGATAGTTAAGTTTCAGAGTCAACAGTTTTTACCTTATCTGTTGTTGTCAAGTGTTTTTCGGTGATGTAGATTTTACATCTATCACTTTTTGGTAATGTATTTTACATCATATATTGGAGATGCTATTAGATTCCCAGTTGAGATTAACAATGTATTTCTTGTACTGCTTCAGCCTCGACGTCTTACGGCTCGCCGGAGCTGCTCCAATGACGGAACCATCCATCACAACAGAGCAGTACCCTGGACGCCATCTACAGACACCTCAGATCTTCCTCCACACCTCCGACAGCCACCTCTGCCGCAACTTCTTCAGCGACCAACCCAATGATGCTAAGGTCAACAGGCTACACCAAAGAGGTTGTGCACTTGTCGCATCACTTATTACTCTATATTCATGTCGATCGACTAGGGCTATTTTGGTTCAAAGGAAAAAATTAAAGGAAAAACATAGCAATAGGAAATTTTCCTATTGCACTCTACTATTCAATTATTCATGCATTTCGTTGAAAGGAATGGAGAAAACCATCCACCTGGACCTACTTTTCAAAATCCTATGCATGAAAACAAGACTAAGGCCCTCTTTGATTCGTAGGATTTTGCAAACATAGTAATAGGAAAAGTATAGGGTTGGAGTGGCATGACCACTTGAATCCTATAGGATTAGCAATGAGTATTTGATGCCACAGAAAAAACAAAGGAATTGTAAAAAGAGGTTGGAGTGGATGTTTGATTTCCTATGAAATATAGTACAAAAGATTCCATAGGAAAAATTCCTATGGAATCCAATCCTATGAATCAAAGGACCAACATAGGAAAAAATCCTAAGGATTTCAGGCCTTTAGAAATCCTATAAAATTCCTTTGAATCAAAGGAGCCCTAAGTGCATCAGTGGCAGAATAACATTCTAACTGTGTACACTTTCCTTTGGTTTCACTTTAATTTCGCCATGTTCCTTTGCATTCCTATGCTCTTCCAATTCCTGTGAACCAAACACCCAAGTTGATAGAAATCCTATGTTTACAAATGCTATGTTACCCACGTGCATTCCAATCCTATTCCAGTGTTTTTCCTATCCCTGCGTTTTTTGAATCCTGCAAGCCAAAGGAGCCCTTACAGAATTACTTCAGTAACAGATAGGTGTCGAAGAAAACTTTGTGTGGTTTGTCCTACTCCTGGCGCAATGTTGTTCACCTCACCTGAGCTACTCCATCGACATAAGCATCCAGCATACCAGACATCGCGACTCATGACCATCTTTCGCCGCCTCAGATCTCCTTCCCTGCTGCCGGCACCCACCGCAATTGCATCACCATCATTGACTCGGCAGATTAACCTAAGGAGTGCACGGGTCCGCAAGAGAGGTCACACTCTTTTGTTTCTTCTTATGTTATGCATTGCTTAATATTACCTACTACTTTCTTGTCCTGTTCACCTCTTAGACTCCAAGTCAGATCCAAATTAATGTTCAAACTTGATTTTAAAATGCTTGTGGCCTTGTGGGGCACATATCGAGGTAGCAATGAATAGTATCTCTATCTATTATCTGGTTATTCATCTTGGGTGGAAAACAAACAGTAAAGCAATCATCGTGTGTCTTTTTTATTAAATTAAAACTATCATGAGCCTGCTATCATTATTTTTGGATCTGTCCACTGGTCGTTACCATCACTCTAGATTCTTCATGCTCTCTTTACATAATCTCACTAGATTTTTTTGTATGCATGTCAGATATTGTACATAGTCATGCTGAACATGTAGAGAAAAAGAGAATAGTTTTGCGCGGCAATACACTATCATGCAGTCGCTCGATGGTGGGTGCAATGGCCAACCCTCCCCGCTGCAGATTGTAATCCAGAGGAAGATATCTGTTCTGAGGCTGATTCAGACAGAGCTGACCACTCCTATTTACCTCCCGAGGTGTTTGCTCTAACTTGGCATGGTGATGTTGGTCATATCATGCATATGTTGCCTTGCAGTGCCTACTTTCGACATCATGTATGTCATCTGCTTAGTTTAGACATGTTCTGTAATGCCACATGTTTAGTTTCTATATCATATATGTGAATTATGCAATCTCATCTCTTTTAGGCAGACATAATATATGTGAAATATGCAATGCCATCTTGTTTAACCAGGCATCATATATTTGGATGATATCTTGCCAATCCTTTTCTTCATTACATTTCCATTTGTCGACAATGTTTGTACATTCAACTACTCTTCCTGTGAATTAGCCATTTGAGTGGGTGATGGAAAAATCTGGAGTGAAAACAAGGTCTTCAGAGCAGACAGTGCTACCTGTCGAAGCAGATCTCTTGATGAGTCCCTATAGCTCCTTAGAGATGGATTCATAGACAGATGACCAGCCCTATTCCCCCACCGACGTGTATGCTCTAACTTGGCACGGTTATACTGCTCATATCATGCATATGGTGTCTTGCATTACATAGTTTAGACATCATATACACAATATTCAACACCATGTTCTTAGTTCAGACATCGTATATGTGAATGCCCTCTGCTTAGTATATAAATCACATATGTGAATTATATCATGCGATCCTGATTACTTAGATAACATGTATGTGAATTATGTCACGCGAACTTGTTTACTAAAGACATCATATAATTATCTCATGCCATCCTATTTAGTTAGTTATCATATCTTTGAATTATGTCATGCTAAGCTATCTAGTTTAGATACACATAATATATGTGAAATTATGTCATGCTATCCTTTTAGTTAAACAATATACATGTGAACTATTTCATGCCCTCTTTTTTCCACACTATCTATCGCATCTGTCTCTCATACAAGGTCCATACATTCAACTACGTTTCTTGTTTATCAGCCATTTGAACTGGAGTGGGTGATGGCAGTATCTAGCGGAGTAAAAACACGATCTTCAAATAAAACATTGCTACCTCTTGGTGGAGATAGCACCCCGGCTGTACATGCATGAGAACCAGCCCTACCACACATAACCCACACTCTCGTAGATTGTACCTCTACTGCGATGGACAGAGAACCAGCTTCACCCAATCTAACCCCAACCCCAGCAGATTGTAACCCAGTTCCAGTTGACACGGCACCATCTCCACTAGAGAGCTCCCAAACAAGAGCAGTTGGTAAGGCAGCTCCAGTGCCCAAAGCGCCAGTACTACCACGGCGAACCCCAAATCCACCAGTTAATGCTCCTATTCCTGTGGACGAAGCACAACCAGCCATTCGTAGTTTAGCATCTATCACATTTGATGTTGTTAAATCATATGTGCGTATCTTCCCATCATGGAAACTAGCGGTGTCACACATGCATTTGCACGGCTAGATTTACAATATTTAGTTTCAATAGGATTCAATAAACCATGCTCTTAGGCTCTTCTACTTCCTTTGAACATACGTACATTTTCACTTATAATAACTTGTGTCCAACTTAAAATAAAAAAGATTTACCTATAATCAAATCTAAACATTTGTGCCTTGTACTCCTATCTCAGCCTAGATATTCCTTTTTCTACCCGCCATCACCGTGGTTGTATTATCTTGAAGACCTCCACCAATTTGTACATGCCATGCCTCCAAATACTTCATTGGTAGTTGATCTTACTCTCATTATCTATGTTCATCATCCATATATTTAAATCTAATTCATCGCACTCATCAGTTATGTCTTGCATTGATGTATATCTCTTCAGCATAAGAAAAACGGGTAGTAAATACCTTAGATGATTTGTCTCATGAAATTTTGTTCCAACACTATCGCTCACTCATCATCTCTTTGTCAATCAAATCACTCTAGCATTATTATCATTAATTCCTCACTCTTACTACTTCTCTCTATTGTTGTGACTTACAATTTCTTGCACTACCGAAGCAACACTTTTTGAAGTACTGACTGTATCTTCGATATTTATCGCACAACTGAAGCAACTTAATATGTACATGGCATGGCATATCGTTTCCATTTCTATTGTTATAGTAACAACATCGGTTTTTCTTCCCCTAAGACGTGTTGCTCACACATGTAACACGATGAGTCTGGGAAGATCTATTTTTTCCATGTCTTCATAAACTGAACATGTCTTTCGTGCATGCATTTATTTTTGCAATATTCAAGATTGTCATACAACAACAGCGACCCTTAATTCAAGGATACCTCAACTTGTTATGTAAACTTGTTTTTCTACAACAATGAATTCATGCAAGTTTATACTACAACAAATGCTTGTTGACAGTAGTCATTAATTAGTACGCACTGATATCTAACATTTTTTTAAAGATATATATTTGACATATTGCTTTAGAATTAATATACATGTAAATAATTCTTTGGGCGACGCTATGCGTCAGCCGAAAGATCCGTCGCCTCCACAACCGTTTGATCCGGGGCTATTCAGCGGCCCGTCCCTTCTTTGCAATACACCATTTGTTGCAGAAACATTTACAACGAAGTTTCTGTTATAGATTTTTTTTCGTCTTAACTTTTTGGAAACATGAGTGTTTTTTTAACCTAAAACATGAGTGCTGTTGCGGAAGGACTTCTACAACACTGGTGATGTTGCAAAAAAAAATCTTAATCTTTTTGCAACATGGATGTTATTGCGGAACTATTTCTACAACACCGGTGATGTTGCAGAAAAATTGCATAGGTGGCAGAGGCACGCGTCAGGTGGTGCTAATCAGAGATTGTGTGGTGTCTAATCAAACTCATATCTAACGGCTGCGTGTGCGGCGGAACTCAACACGTGATTGGCCGACTGATTGTAATCATTTCCCTAATTCTTTTATGGATTATATATCTGGATATTTACCGTACATACACATTTTACATTTTAATTCTATATAGTTCATCCACCTAATTTCTGATTTAGCGTAGCAGCAAAGTATTTGTATTTTTTGATTGTTGACATTATTACTTATTTTATCGCCTCTAATACTATAGAAATCTAACACATACAATCACAGCATGCTCTCCTGTTTGATAGGACCATGAATATTGGAAACGTGTATTTTCCTCCTGAGCTAGACTCAGATTTGGACACGAAGGACTGTCAAGTGCGTCCAAGGAT
This sequence comes from Secale cereale, assembly GCA_902687465.1. Lineage (NCBI taxonomy): Eukaryota > Viridiplantae > Streptophyta > Magnoliopsida > Poales > Poaceae > Secale > Secale cereale. The sequence goes on from LR738709.1 coordinate 153,744,496, forward strand.
TTTTGCAAAAAAAATAACGTGAATTCCTACGAACTTGACCCGGACGACTTGTTCTCCTTTTTTCTGCATGAGGACTCGGTTTCCTGCCAAAGTACGCATCAATAGGAAGAACCGAGTCTTCATGTGACCTGGTCGTGTATTTTTTCTCTCTCTCTTTCTAGTGTGTACGTGATCTATTTTTGGTGGTGTATTTCTCTTATATGTCTCCGTGTCCTATATATGATTGTTCTCTGGACCTTTCCATCATAATGCATATACGTGAATTCTAAAAAAACGACATGTACATGATAACTTTCTATGTCCCAAAAATACATATATACAATATTTGTATGTAACGCTTACACGTTTAAATCTCAGCCTTTAATCTCTAAAACTAATGGTTGATATAATTTAATACATGTGGATGAACGTAGTGGCTTGTTTGTCTTCTGTTATAAGTATATAATAGATATTATACTGAAGATGAAGGAAAATGCTAGATGCAGGTGTTCGTCCAGGAGTTATGTGTAAGTAATGTTATTCGTGGCAATTACTTTGCTTTGTCCCATATATTCTACCTCCATGCTGGTTATAATACAACAAATGTTCCCATTTTTTTCTATAGAGAAGGACCAATTTGGAAACTCAGGATGAGGTAACCTGTGCTAATACCTCGACTGTCTTCAAGAATGCTTGGTGGGAGTATTGGAATTACCTGAAGAAAACGTACTTCACTGTCAAAGAAACTCATCAAATTCACTTACGTTCTTCCGAGACACATTTACGGGGCGATGACTGGGAACACCTTGTTCTGTACTGGTACCAAACCAAGAATCTGGTAAGGTCTATGAGCTCATTTTTTATTTTGAAGTACCGTAACCTCCGTCTTACTTTACTCTGTTTGTGTAGAACAAGTGCTTAAGACTAAACAATAACTGTTCTCATTTAAGATTCCATTACTATGGTGCATACTGCCTTGCTCTTGTATCACTGTATTTACTCATACAAACTTATTTTTAAATTGAAGGATCCAATCAAAACTCCAATGGCAGGACATGTATGTTTAAGCATGTTTGCTCTTCTAAATTGCTTTGTTGATTTCAATTTCAATTGTGTATACAGTTGACTTCTTATATCGTGCACATTACTAGCATCATAACAGAGCCAATAGTGTTGTTGTACATGTTCACCCATGGTGCCCATCTGAAATCTTGTTGTACCGTGTAGTTTCTCATACTTGTATTCTTTCAATGCTGCTTTGTCTTGAACTGATATGATTTGAACTATGTTGATTTGTCAAGACAATGTAGTGACCATAGGACATAGATATATGTTTGTTTGATGACTTTATTATGTACTACTTGGCAATAGAAGACTTGGTAGTTTAATCATGTCCACTATACTACTGAACTGGTTCACCGAAATGAGTTTCACATACTACATGCTAAACATGTTATGTGTCGGCTTGTTTCTTCTTTTAGAATGCTGACATAATATTGGAAAAGGGTACCTTATTAAGCAATGGTAAAGGTAGTAATGAACATAAGGTTTAGGATAGTGAGACATCCTTGTTGATCTCCGTAAAATCTGATAAAACAGCTAAGGAAAACTATCTTGAAGACAGTGAGACAACCCCAAAACTCCTGTCTTGGTGTAGTGTTTGAGTTACTTTCCACAACCGCTGGCACAAGCTCCTTGAACTCACTGTCTGAATGAGTTCGGTTTCTGAAGTATCAACTACAAGCTGAAAGACATCGATCAGCTGTGCTGCGACAAGAAGGCGAAGGACTGTGGAAGTCCCTGGGGAATTCAGATGCATACTTTCTGGTGCAACAGCAAGCGCTAGAGGATTTAAGTGCCAAACAAGAGAAAGCTAATAAGCTTGCTAAGTATCTTGCTAGCATGGTGGATACCCAGGATATTGTTTCTTGAGGTCTTATGAAGTGGTTTCAGTTCTGGACTTATTTTGCTGCAAGGTTTATTTGCACTAGCCGCTAACTTTGACAACCAGTGTATGTAATATGATGCTTTGTTCCCCATATTTGCACTAGTGGCGAACTTTGATGCCCAGTGCTTGTAATATGTGTAATAGCCGTAATAGCCTAGCGTATATTGTTTGCTTATTTATTTTCTTGTTGTCTTGTTTATTTGTTTGCTTGTAGTCAATGCAGTTCTTTTTCCGCGGTTTGCTAGTGGCCACAATAAACTATTTTTTAAAACTAGGCCATAATAACCGTGGGCAACATGCGGACCGTTGTCACCATGGTCTTCTACGAGCCTTCTACGGTCGGTAGAATCAATGAGCCTTCTACGCGCCATATGGTCGATTGGCCAAACATGGGCCAATAACGGATCACATTATGGGTCGTAAACGGGCTAGACTGGCAGCCGTCCGTTCATGGGCCGACCATAACGGGCCATTAAGAGGCCGACGAGTATAACGGGCTTAATTTCATCGACAGGCATAAAAGTCGTTAATGGGCCGTATTTGACGACGCTATAAAAACGGCTCAGCGGGACCCAAACGGGCCGACTTTAACCACGAGCTGAATTTGGCCCACAAGCAGAAAAGGCCAACAACTGACCGTAAGCTACCGAATGCTGCAAATCAGCCCAAGAATAAATGGGCCCTTAAAAGGCCGAAAGATAACACGGGCGGGAGCGGCCCAATGAAGCAATAGGCCATTAATGGGTATGAAGCTATATACTGTTCATTATGGCCCAGTTTCACTATGGGTCGTTAATGGGCAAGAGTTACGAAGGGCCTCATATGGGCCAAAAAAGGTCATGGGCCGTACATGGGCCGGAAGTTACAATGACCTGGAATCATATTAGACGACTGACGGTGTCATGGACTAGGGGGTATTCACCACGTCGTCCCCCGACCAGCTGGATCGGACCGAGGACCCCCATGACGGTTCTATCATGGGCCACTTCGGACAAGCCTATGCCACATACAAGGAAGATTCCACAAGACTTGGCGCCCAAGCCAAGGACTCTCCTGAAACCCTAGGCCTCCGGTGTGTTATATAAACCGAGGCCAGACTAGTTAATAGACAATCTCATATTCATTACTACAATCTCGTGGTAGATACATATACTCTATACTACACCCCATATGAATACAATCAAAAGCAGCATGTAGGGTATTATCTCTTTGAGAGAGCCCGAAGCTGGGTAAAACCTTGTGTCCATGTTACCATCGCTCCAAGACGCTTAGCTTAGGACACCTACTACGAGATACACCGGATATAAAACCGACATTGGTGCTTTCATTGAGAGCATGCTAGGTGTCGTCACGGATCGACGACATAAATCAGGTGTTATGATTTCAATTCAATCTATTTCATCTACATCAGATTTCTTTTTGCAATTATTGTCTGTACTCTTGCGCTATTTAGTTTGTAGACTAGATTTGATGTCAAGCGCCGTCGGGCGATCCGGATATACTAGGCGAACAGAGGCCTCCGCCGGACATGCATGCGTCATGCAACACCGGTCCTACCTCGCTGGAGATCAGGAGATCAGGCAAATGGGACGTGTACATAGAGATCGACCAGCAGCCAGCCTTGCCTGGCGTATGCGGTACTGGATCCCGAGAAGTATAAGCCAAAGACAGGCCAGTACCAGGCGTTAGAGCCGAGGACGCTCCTGCACGGCAAGAGCCATCCAGGGAGATCCCTTCCCTTTTGTCCTTTTTCTTCTATATGCTGTTTTCTTTTTTAATTCTGCGCAAGCATGGTTTCCAAAGGTCATGTTTGGATCCCAGGGCTAGAGCTACTTTGAGTTAGTTGGGGCTGAACTAACCCTTAAAGTATCCAAACACATGTGCTAGTTTAAGTTAGATTGAAACTAACCCACCAAAAAAACGGACTGAGCTTCCCTGCCGTAACTGCAGGTGCCTTTGGGCCACTGACAACTGGGTCCAACAGTCGGCTGGCCCACATGTCACTGACCCAAAGGCATGTGCAGTTAAGGCACTGAAGCAGCGTCCCAAAAAAACTATCCCTGTGGAGAGGTGCTAATTGGAGCTAGTTGTGATGAGGCCCTATAAAAAAATCTCTTTCTGCCGCATGCAGCCGCACCAGATCCTATCCATTCGTCCCCGCCGCCTCTCGTTCTTCTCCCCCCGCTGCATCTCGTTCTCCTCCTCCCGCTGGCCCCGTCCACTCGCCTCCACCCGCCCCCGTCCACCTACATCCCGTCGCACCGGTCCATCCACCCGCCATCGCCCCTGTCCGCCTCCATCCCGCTGCACCTGTCCGTCCGCCCGCCACCGCCCTGTCCGCCCACCCCAGCCAGCCCCGTCTGCCCGCCACCGCCGGCCCCGTCCGCCTCCATGCCGCCGCATCAGTCCGTCTGCCCCGTCCGCCTCCATCCAGTCGCCCCTCCCGTTCCCATCCATCCGCCCCCCGACACGACCTTCGCCAGCCGCGACACCGGTCACCCCCACGCCCCCACCCTGCGATGGACGGAGACGGCTTCGACGTGTGGGGTTCGCAGCCGTCGGCAAGCGGCCCCGCTACCCAGGACTCTCACGACCTCAACTCGCAAGCGTCCGCGTCAAAGGCGTTCCCCGGGCTTCGGCTCTACGGAGCTTTCCTCCGGAACGACGACGACGAGCTCATGCTCGGTTTCATGGAATGTTTTTTTTGTTAAGATTGATTGAGGATTTGTATGGACTTGTATGTTTAAGTGGGACGTCTCATTTGTATGGACAAAATAAAATTCATCAGATTTTGGATACTTGATTTGAAAAGATGATTTTTTTAATGTCATTTGTGAGTGGGCGAAGGCCACATCAGAGCCGGCCACAGCAAATCCTAGTTAAAAGAGTCAAATGATTGAAAAACGTGCATTTATTGTCAAACTTACCCTCTCATCCAAACACCACCAAAGGCTAGAGTTAGTTCAAAGTTAATCTAGAGTTAAAAACTAACTCTAACCTCTAACCAAGTTAGAGTATCCAAACAGGGCCAAGTATAGCAGCTCAAGTAGTACTAGCACTATGGCTTTCACGTACTGGTGGATCCCTGTGAAAGATCAAAGTAATCTGAACACAGACCAGTTCGTCTGCTTGCTTCAATCTGCTACGATCACCCCCAAACATCCAGGTGATATTTTTCCAATACTAATGGTGTATGTTCTTTACTGTTAATTTTTGAGAATTTATTACTTCAGCCATCTATCTTTTTCATAGATCGGTCAATATGGCGTACAGCTTGGCCTCGCCGCTACCGCCCTGTGTCAAACATCGTCTACCAGGGGCTTTGAGTTTCGCGGCCAACTTGGTCGCAACATCGAAAGCTCGATATCGTCGTCCCGCGAATTCGGACCGAGCTACGCTGGCACCGTTGCGTCACCATCCTGACAAGCAGACCTCGACACCCAGGCCATATTTCTTAAATTATTTATTTTGCATAAATAAATTATACAAAGAATTTTTTTCCGTCCTGCATTGCTTTATGTTTGCAGGAAAATCAATAGTGGCAGCCTCGGGCAGCCCATTAACTATTCATGAATATACTAGCAAGCCCTTTTTTGGTCATTATTGCCACCACGTTCTGGGCGTTAGCTCTGGCTTGATCGGCTTCTCAGGGGCACACGCGCAGCAATGCATACGTGCGGCGGAAGCACATCCCAAGTGACCACATGGAGATGAGGACCTCCGAACACACATCACGCATGTCCCTGTGTCAACTTTTCCGCATTGCCACTCCGCCGGGCTGACCTTGTCGCCTAGGCCATATATATTCAATTTTTTACTTCACTTATGTCAATTAAGTAGAAGATCTTTTATTTTTGGACTAGACTATCTTACATGTGTAGGTAATCGACTTCGACTGCGTCACGCGGTCACTTCGGCAAGCCGACATTATCGTCCCAATCGACATAAATCGGCTCGCGTAATCATTTTGTTGGTCGAATTGCCATACTGACATGTTCGGTTGCCTCGGGGACTTCGGCATCGTTGAGAGAGCTCTACCTCATCGAGTGTTTGGCACACGGGCCGTATTTCTTTTATTACTCACTTTGCATAAATTATTAATTATGCAACTAATTCTTTTTAATTTATTATTACTATTATATTCGACTTGCACTATTTTCCGTGCACACATAAATGATCCGGGTCCGGCAGCGCCGTCACCTCGGCGTACCGACGTACCACGTCACCTTGGCTGGACCGGGGCTTCGTCATCACTTCATTAGCCCACGCCGGGGACTTCGGTGTCATACCGCCGGCCTGCTCCGTCGCCTCGGTCGGGCTGGGGGTTCCACCTCACCACTTTGGTCATGCTACGTCGCTACTTCAGAGTGCCGAGCTCTTCGCTCCGCCACCTCGGGACCGGCTCAGGGGCTGGGACCTTGTCCCGCATCAAGCTCGAACCGCGTCATCAACACCGAGCACATTAACTAGCTAAGTCACTTTCATGCTCAAAAACTTGCAGTTTTAAATCTTGTTCGGTTTGACCAAGCACTATACTTTTCTGGCAAAAAGTTGTTTGTGAAAAACTTCCTTGTCAAAACTTTGTTTGTGACACACAAATTCAAATACCCCGTTTACTTGGGGGCTTCCTCTATGAAGCCTTTCCTCTTGCATATGATTATACTTGTATGGCTTCGTTCCTTGTTCGTGTATTACGCCACAATATGCACCAAGTTGACTTAATTGTTCCGCAAGATGGGTTTCCTCGCTCCTGTGTTTACCCCTACGTTCCCGATTGTTCAGCTAGGGAGTAAAGGGAGCACCTCTGCGATTGTCACGATCGAGTCATCCGAGCTCGGACCTCAGACTGGGTGAAGCCGAAAGCTAGCGCTCTTATTGTTTTCAATCATGGCCGACACACAACAGAACACATGAATACAAAAAATCTATTGCACAAGTCTCATAGTAACAATGAGCAACCGAAGAAAGGTATCGGTGGAGGTACTATTTTCTTCGAAGATGCTTCTTACACTTCGTCAGTAATATAGCATAAGTTCCCTGAGCGCGCTTTGTCTGTTACAGCCTTATGGCCTGATTGCCTGGTTATCGGAAAAACAGTCGATATTCTCGACACATGGAGTACATAACACTTTTAGGCCCTTGACCGAAGAGGGAGAAGCCGATGGTCGGTTAAGACACGTTTAAAGTTTGGGTGAACACATATATGATATTAGTACTTCGGTACATACAATCATTATACATAAAATTCTTTTACCCAAGTTACTTGGGGACTCTTAAATTAGTATGAGCTGTTTTATAATAAGTGTTTACTTCTTGGTCGTTGCAAAATCTTTTTCTATCACTGCTTTTTCCGACGCGAGTGTGTGGTCTATAGTGGAGGAGCCTAGTTTCTCTCTCAAAGCCGCTCGAGTTTAGTTCGCTAAACTGGCCTAACGAGGAGTACTCCGCCTTCGGGATAGGAGGTTACAGCCGTGGGCTGACCCGCTTGAGGTCTTGAGATCGAATGTGTCATATTAATGCATGACAGAAGCACACATTTTTAAGACCAATTTTTGGATTGGCACCAAACACTTGATCTAGTTTGGACGTCAAGTTTTTACTGAAGTTTTGGTTTTCCAAGCCTGTGGCACTTTTAAACTATTTGTGTGTTTCCAGCATAAAGTCCCGCAGTGCAACGCCGGACAGCCTTAGAGGTCCGGCAAAAACATTCTCGAATATTGCTATATATGCATCGGTTTTGAATTGTGTCTTCTGTCAATAGTTGGGTTGCCTGGCTCCTGTGCTTGCCTCCTACGTTCCGCTTTGTTCGGCTATGTGTGCAAAGGGAGAACCACTGCGATTGTGCTTCCAGCTCGCCTGGTTAAGCACCTCAGTGGAGAAAGCCAAAAACTGACTGTCACAATATGCGTAAACTGGTCAAGCAATCCGATGACTGTGCCAAATGACGGGCCATTGATAACATTGGCCGAAGTGTTAATGGCTAGACTTCGGTCGATGCCGAACACTAACCGGGGGCTCGTAGCTAGCTTCCCCAGATTAAAGCTCCTATGACTAAGTGAAAGTTATAAAGCCCGCATATCTGATTGCCTCATTTCTGCTAACACAACCGCCTTCGGGCACCAAGACGTCGGCTAAGGGTTGTTTTGTTATTGTGGAAACACCCTGCGTAGTATCTACAAAGGGGTAGAAGCCGACGATGGGCCACTTTCAACTGATAAACGGTCGCAATGGAGTCAAAATAAATATATATCATCAGTGTTTGTATTCAGTTTACAAGCACTGCCTTCCGTTAATATTGTTATAAAGCCATAAATATGCATCAATTTGACTTAAGATTTTGGCCAAGCTAGGTTGCCTCGCTCCTGTGCTTACCCCTACGTTCCCGATTGTTCGGCTAGGCGGTAAAGGGAGCACCTTTGTGATTGTTACTACCGGGTCATCCGAGTTAGTACCTTAGTCTGGGTGAAGCCAAAAGCTAGCCATCTTAAAGAATATAATTGGTCGGCAACGACGGAAGTGAAAATTTTGGTTCATTTAGACCACAGAGTTCGGAAACTTTCCCCGAAGTAAATCCTCAATATTTTCCTCCCGCATTGATCGGAGGTGAGGTTTCATGATCATGTTCAGCATGACAACCCAAGGAAAGGAACTGATAGCGGGGCTATTTTCTTTGGAAGATGTTTCTTACATTAAAAAGTGATATAAACATATATCTCTGTGTACCTTTGTTTATAAACCGTATGACTGGATTGCCTTGTTTGCCGTAAATCTTTGCCCTTATAAAGGCTTAATAAAGTAGGACAAACACTCCCCAGCTACTGGCTGAGGAGGTTGAAGCGGATGGTCGGTGAAGAAAGTTTTGTACAGTGCGGATCCGAGCGTTAATGATGTCAAGTACTTGGATACATAGAATCATTACACATAATTTGTGATTTTACTACGGATATCGATCCTTAATTTGGCCACCCGTGCCCACATTAAGGCTCGGGGGCTACTGGGCTTCGCGCTCATCATTTATAAATATTAAAAGGGCACATCAATCCCCTGATCTGGTGTTGCCATCCGACCAGTGGCTCGAGGGCTACTGCATTGCCTAGTCAATGCAGAAAATTCAAAGTGTTCAATGTTCGGCATGACCGAACTATGGACAATCACGTCTTCGGACGATAATAAGTACCATCTGGGACTTATCCGGCATCAAGCTGATACATCACAACAACTTCTCATGACCCTCTCTCAAGGGCCCGTCCACCGATCACTATTACATATAATAAATTACACTGTGTTTCTATTCCAATGTATGCTGCCGAGCTAGGAGTTCATCCTCAGGCCAATTTCACAACCTGAGTCTCACAAGCTACTAGGATCAGTGGTTTCATATTTTCCTTCAGGTGCATCTCAGATTTGAGGCCGACGGATACCTTGAGGGCTACTGGCAATACATCTCGTCAACAAATAAATTTACCTAGATTGGAAATAAAATTTGCAAACAATCATCCCATAACCGAGGTGCTGAACCACCTCGGAAGCAGTTCGGCATATAGCTCGAATGCAAGTGGCTTGATCCTTAGAGGGCATTTCTGGCATTAAGCTTGGCTAAATTCCTTCAACTTTTTTGAACCAAGGTGATCTATGACACCTCGGATATAGCCCGACGCTGGAGCTCGGATACAGCCCGGCGCTGGAGCTCGGATGCAGTTCGGCGTTGGAGCTCGGCTGTAACAATACTCTTCGGATATAGTCCGGCGTTGGAGCTCGGATACATCCCGACGTTGGAGCTCAGAAGCAGTCCGGCGTTGGTGCTCGGCTGCAAAAGATACCTCGAATGGAGTCTGGCGTTGGAGCTCGGATGCAAGAGGACACTGCCGCCCAGGAACAACTTCAAACCCGAGGTGTGCCATAAAAATAACAAGGCATTGATAAATGCCAGAAACTTAAAGGGGCTCCTCGGATACCCGACGTATAAACTCTTCGGATGTACTTCGGCGATCCTCAAGATCGAAGATGAGAAGATTTCTTGAACCAGTTTTCAAGACCGACGACCGAAGATGCAGAACAGTTCGGAAGAATCGAGGAGCGACCCCAACTTGAAGACCGGTTCAGGGGGCTACTGACGGTGTCGTAGACTAGGGGGTACTCACCACGTCGTCCCCCGACTAGCTGGATCGGGCCGAGGACCCCCATGGCGGTTCTATCGTGGGCCACTTCGGACAAGCCCATGCCGCATACAAGGAAGATTCCACAAGACTTGGCGCCCAAGCCAAGGATTCTCCTGAAACCCTAGGCCTCCGGTGTGTTATATAAACCGAGGCCAGGCTAGTCAATAGACAATCTCATATTCATTACTACAATCTCGTGGTAGATACATGTACTCTGTATTACACCCCATATGAATACAATCAAAAGCAGCATGTAGGGTATTATCTCTTCGAGAGAGCCCGAAGCTGGGTAAAACCCCGTGTCCACGTTACCATCGCTCCAAGACGCCTAGCTTAGGACCCCTACTACGAGATACGCCGGATATAGAACCGACAATGACCCAGATGAAGCTAGTAGGCCAAATTAGGAAAGGCCATGACAGATCATGAGTTATCAGGCCTAAATGGGCTATATGCGAGCAGGCCGTTAGCAGGCTTCCGGTGGCCGGCCTGTTATCCTTTGACCTAGTCAAACGGGCCGGCCTTTTGACCTGAATGGGCCCCTGTTGGGCCTTAAGGAATGCGTTTTTACGTCCATTTGCCAGATCTCATACTCATAAAATGCGGTAATATCTAACATAATTCTAATAGACTTAAGCATCGCTACTGGTGAGAAAGTTTCATCCTAGTCAACCCCTTGAACTTGTCAGAATCCTTTGACGACAAGTCGAGATTTATAAATGGTGACATTACCATCAGCGTTTGTCTTCTTCTTAAAGACCCATTTATTCTCAATGGCTTGCCGATGATCGGGCAAGTCCACCAAAGTCCATACTTTGTTCTCATACATGAATCCTATCTCGGATTTCATGGCATCAAGCCTTTTGTTGGAATCCGGGGTCATCGTAGCTTCTACATAGTTCGTGGGTTCGCCGGTGTCTAACAACATGACTTCCATGACTGGATTATCGTACCACTCTGGTGCGGAACGTACCCAGATCGACCTACGAGTTTAGTAGTAACTTCATCCAAAGTTTCATGATCATCATCATTAGCTTCCTCTTCGGTTGGTGTATGTATCACGAGAACTACTTTCTGTGATGTGCGACCTTCCATAGCGAGAGAATGTACAATTACCTCATCAAGTTCTACTTTCCTCCCACTCACTTCTTTCGAGAGAAACTCCTTCTCTAGAAAGGGCCCATTCTTGGCAACAAAGATCTTGCCCTCGGATATGCGGTAGTAGGTATACCTAATGGTGTCTTTAGGGTATCCTATGAAACACAATTCTTCGCTTTGGGTTCGAGCTTATCAGGCTGAAGCCTCTTGACATAAGCATCATATCCCCAAATTTTAAGAAACAACAGATAGGTTTCTTGCCAGACCAAAACTCATACGGTGTCGTCTCAATGGATTTAGATGATGCCCTATTTAAAGTGAATGCGGCTATCTCTAATGCATAAACCCCAAAACTATAGTGGCAAATCAATAAGAGACATCATAGAACGGACCATATCCAATAGAGTACGGCTACAACGTTCGGATACACCACTACGTTGTGGTGTTCCATGTGGCGTGAGTTGTGAAACAATTCCGCATTGTCTTAAATGCATACCAAACTCGTAACTCAAATATTCACCTCCACGATCAGATCGTAGAAACTTTTTTTCTTGTTATGATGATACTCCACTTCACTCTGAAATTCCTTGAACTTTTCAAATGTTTCAGACTTGTATTTTATTAAGTAAATATACCCATATCTACTCAAACCATCTATGAAGGTAAGAAAATAACGATATCCACCGTGTGCTTCAACACTCATCGGCTGCATACATCGGTATGTTCTATTTCCAATTAGTCACCAGCTCGCTCCAATGTTCCGGAGAACAGAGTTTTAGTCATATTTCCCATGAGGCATGGTTCACATGTCTCAAATGATTCATGATCAAGAGATTCCAAAAGTCCATCAGCATGGAGTTTCTTCATGCGCTTTACACCAATATGACCTAAGCGGTAGTGCCACAAATATGTGGTATTATCATTATTAACTTTGCATATTTTTGCCTCAATATTATGAACATGTGTATCACTACGATTGAGATTCAACCAGAATAAACCATTCGAAAGGGATGCATGACCATAAAAGATATTACGTATATAAATAGAATAACCATTATTATATGACTTAAATGTGTAACCGTCTTGCAATACACAATATCCAAATATATTGTTTTATGCTCAACGCAATCACCAAATAACCATTACTTAGGTTTAATACTAATCCCAAAATTATCGCGAGTGTGCTGATGGTGATCATATCAACCTTGGAGACACTTCCAATACTCATCGTCACCTCGCCCTTAGCTAGTCTCGTTACTCCGCAATTCCTGCTCTACGGTACTAATATTAGCAACTCAATCGGTATCAAATACCGAGACGCTACTACGAGTACTAGTGAGGTACACATCAATAACGTGAATATCAAATATACCTTTGTTGACATTGCCAACCTTCTTATCTGCCAAGTACTTGGGGCAGTTCCGCTTCCAGTGGCCTTTACACTTGCAATAGAAGCTCTCCGTCTCAGGTTTGGGTCTAGCCTTGGGTTTCTTCACGGGAGCGGCAACTGCATTGCCATTCTTCTTGAAGTTCCCTTTCTTTCCCTTGCCTTTCTTGAAACTAGTGGTCTTATTAATAATAAACACTTGATGCCTTTTCTTGATTTCTACCTCCGCGGCCTTAAGCATCGTGAATAGCTCAGGGATCGTCTTCTCCGTCCCTTGCATATTACAGTTCATTGCGAAGCCCTTATGGCTTGGTGGCAGTGACTGGAAAACTTTGTCAACCGCTCTTTTATTTGGAAGATTACCTCCCACTTGATTCAAGCGATTGTAGAACCCAAACACTCTGAGCACATGCTCACTAACTGAGCTATTCTCCTCCATCCTGTAGGCAAAAGAACTTGTCAGAGGTTATATACCTCTCAACACGGGCATGAGCCCGAAATACCAATTTCAGCTCTTGGAACATCTCATATGCTTCGTGGTGTTCAAAACATCTTTGGGTCCCTGATTTCTAAGCCGTAAAGCATGCCGCACTGAACTATCGAGTACTCAGCAGAACGTGCCTACCAGACGTTCATAACATCCACAGACGACGCTAGAGGGGTTGGCACACCGAGCGGTGCATCAAGGACATAAGCCTTTTGTGCAGCAGTGAGGACAATACTCAGACTATGGACCTAGTCTGCATAATTGCTTACAGTATCTTTCAACTTAGTCTTTCTTTAGGAACGTATAAAAAACGGGAGCTATAGCGCGAGCTACTGATCTAGAACATAATTTGCAAAGACAATTTAGACTATGTTCATGATAATTAGTTCATTAAATCAAATTACTAATGAACTCCTACTTAAATCAATATCCCTCAAGTTGTCTAAGTGATACATGATCCAAATAAACTAACCCATGTCCGATCATCACGTGAGATTGGGTAGTCATTAATGGTGAACTTATCCATGTTGATCATATCTACTATATTACTCATTTTCGACCTTTTAGTCTCCCTTGTTCTGAGGCCATGTCTATACATGTTAGGCTCGTCAAATTTAACCCAAGTATTCTGCATGTTCAAAACTGGCTTACACCCATTGTATGCCAACGTAGAGTCTATCACACCCGACCATCATGAGGTGCTTCGAAACAATGAACTTTTGCAATGGTGCATACTTAGGGAGAACCCTTTTATATTGAAATTAAGTGAAGGGATCATCTTATAATGCTATCGTCGTTCTAAGCAAAATAAGATGCATAAAAAGATAAACATCACATGCAATCAATATATCTGACATGATATGGCCATTATCATCTCGTGCTTTTGATCTCCATCTCCAAAGCACTGACATGATCTCCATCGTCACCGGCATGACACCATGATCTCCATCATCGTGTCTTCGTCGTGTTTGTATCCACCAATTATTGCTTATATAACTATTGCTAACGCATAGCAATAAAGTAAAACAGTTACATGGCATTTAATGATTGTCACACATGTCATACAATAAATTAAAGACAACCCTATGGCTCCTACCGGTTGCCGTACTCATTGACATGCAAGTAGTGAACCTATTAGAAAACATGATCATCTCATACATCAACATATATCACATCATGTTTTGGCCATAACACATCACAACATGCCTTGCAAAAACAAGTTAGACGTCCTCTACTTTGTTTTTGCAAATTTTACGTGGCTGCTATGGGCAACTAGCGAGAACTGTTCTTGCCTACCCAAAGCTAGAATGGTGATAATAAAGTTGCCTTTTAACCTTCTACAGGGGCCGGCTTCATCAAATTAGATTCAACTAAAGTAGGAGAGATAGACACTCGCTAGCCACCTTATGCAAAACTTGCATGTCAGTCGGTGGAACCGGTCTCATGTGCGAGGACATGTAGAGTTGGTCCGAGCCGCTTCATCCCACAATAACGACGAATTAAAATAAGACAAGAGAGGTAAGCAATTTGAGCATCAACTATCATAACTCTTTGTTTTCTACTCGTGCATATACATCTACGCATAAAACTGGCTCTGATACCACTGTTGGGGAACGTTGAATGAGAAAAAAATCCTATGCACATGCAAGATCTATCCATAGAGATGCATACCTACGAGAGGTAGTGTATCTACATACCCTTGTAGATCGCTAAGCGGAAGCGTTAAAACGTGGTTGATGTAGTCGTAGCCCGCATGATCCAATGGTGATCCAACCGATCTAGTGCCGAACAGACGATACCTCCGAGTTTAGCACACATGCGGCTTGATGACGTCTCCTCCTCCTTGATCCAGCAAGGAAGGCGGAGAAGTAGATGGGATCACAACCAACATGACAACGTGGTGGTGATGGTGGTGGAGCTAGTTCAGCAGGGCTTCGGCAAGCGCTAATAGAACGAGGATGAAGGAGCTATGGAGTAACGGGGGAGAGAGGAGCACCAAGGGGTTCATCTATGCTCTTGGGGCGCCCCTCCCCTATATATATAGGTGGAGGGGCGTGGGGAACAGCCGCTCTGAGCCCTAGGGTGCAACCAAGGAGGAGGAGGTGGAATCCTAGTCCTCCTCCTTCCCTTCCATACAAAAGTGGACTTTCCACCTTTCCCAACTGCATGGGCCTTGAGGGACTTGTGCGCTGGCCCAATAAGGCCAGGCGCCTCCCCTCAGCTCATGCTGGCCTTTGAGATGTGGTTGGAACCCTTGGTGTACTTCTGGACTCCTCTAGAAGTTTCCGGAACCTTTTGGAAGCTTCCTGGTACAATATCGAAAGAACGGAAACTTTTTTTGAAACCCTGAAAACAACTTTCCATATATAAATCTTTACCTCCCGACCATTCCAAGAGTCCTCATGATGTCAGGGATCTCATCTGGGACTCCAAAAAACATTCAGTTATCAATCATCAAATATCCCAATACTACTCTAGCGTCAATGAACGTTAAGTGTGCGATCCTGCGAGTTCGAGAATCATGTACTCATGACTGAGACACCTCTCCATTCAATAACCAACAACAGGACCTGGATGCCCTATTGGTTCCTACATATTCCACGAATATATTTTATTGGTTGAACCACGCTGTCAAGGATTCAGTTAATTCCGTATGCAATTCCCTTTGTCCGGTGATATGTTACTTGCCCGAGATTCGATCGTCGGTATCTCCATACCTAGTTCAATCTCGTTACTTTCAAGTCTCTTTACTTGTTCCGTAATACAAGATCCCGTGACTATCTCCTTAGTCACATTGCTTGCAAGCTTCTTGTGATGTTGTATTACCGAGAGGGACCAGAGATATCTCTCCGTCACACGGAGTGACTAATCCTAGTCTCGATCCATGCTAACCCAACAAACACCTTCGGGGATACCTATAGAGCATCTTTATGATCACCCAGTTATGAAGTGATGTTTGATAGCACACAAGGTATTCCTTCAGTATCCGGGAGTTGCATGATCTCATGGTTGAAGGAACAAATACTTGACATGAAGAAAGCTATAGCAGATAACTTAAACGATCTGATGTTAAGCTTATGGTTGGGTCTAGTCCATCACTTCATTCTCCTAATGATGTGATCCCATTATCAAATGAAAACTCATGTCTATGGTTAGAAAACCTTAACCATCTCTGATCAACGAGATAGTCTAGTAGAGGCTTATTAGGGACATGGTATGTGTTTATGTACGTATTCACACATGTATTTAAGTTTCCGGCAAATACAATTCTAGCATGAATAATAAACCTTTATCATGAACAAGGAAATATGATAATAACCAATTTATTATTGCCTATAGGGCTTATTTCCAACATTCTCCCACTTGCACTAGGGTCAATAATCTAGTTCACATCTCCATGTGATTAACACCCAATCAGTTCTGAGGTTTGATCATGTTTTGCTTGTGAGAGAGGTTTTAGTCAACAGGTCTGCAACATTTAGATGTGTCGAGGGGAACAACAACAATGACAAGAAGAAGAAGAAGAGCAAGCAAAGGATACAACAAAACTATAGCTCGCACAAAGTAAAGGTATGTAAGAGATAACCACAAGTGGAGCCGGTGGATACGAGGATGTGTTACCGTAGTTTCTTCCCTTTGAGGGGAAGTACGTCTTCGTCAGAGTGGTGTGTAGGCACAATGGTTCCCAAGAAGCCACTAGGGCCACCATATTCTCCTCACGCCCTCGCACAATGCCATATGTCGTGATACCACTAGTGGTGCCTTGAAGGCGGCAACCAGACCTTTACGAACAAGATTGGGGAAATCTCCACAACCGAATTGGAGGCTCCCAACACCACGACGAATCTTCGCCTTCACCATAGTGGAATGTGGATCCAAGGTGACCTCAACCGTTTAGGGTGATCAAACACCCAAGAGTGATAAGATCCACAAGGGATTAGTTGGGGAAATCAAATTTCTCTTGGTGGAAATGTAGATTGGTGCCTTTTCAACCAATCCTTAGAAAATCAACAAGTTTGATTCGCTAGTGAGAGAGATCGGGTGAAAATGAGCTTTGGAGGAACAATTGAGTTTTGGGGAGGAAGACCGCCTTTATATAGTGGGGAACAATTCCAACCGTTACCTAGGTTTCCGCTCGCACAAAGTGGTAGTACTGCTCATGGGAGCGATACTACCGCTCAAGCAGTAGTGCACAAGATGCAGTGCAAAGGTGCAAGCCCTCGACGCGGTAGTGCCGCCAAAGTGGTACTACCACTTGCCCCGGCGGTACTACCGCTGGGATTACTGCACGGGGCACTAGAGGCGCAGAGTGGGACAAAGGAGAGAGAGCAGTAGTGCCTTGCGAGCGGTACTGCCGCTAAGGATAACGGTACTACCACCTATACGCAGTACTGCCACTCGCCTACTGCCGCTCTGCAATCACTGAAAGATATGGGAGGGATCTGAGGTAAGAGCCGCGAGTGGCAGTGGCAGCGGTGCTAGGCGCGACACTACCGCTCCTACTGCTGCTGCTACTACCGATTGCCCAACTAGGTCAAACTGGGGTCAACGGTAGTATGCGAGTGGGACCACCACTGGACTACCGCTGAACCCGACACAAAAAATCGAGACTAGAGTCGAGGCGGTAGTACAAGCGGTACTAGGAGGGGTACTACCGCCTACAAGCGGTACTATCGCTGCCAGCCACGGTACTACCGTTGGCAACATACTAAGGCACTCCAAAGTAACGGAACTGAAACTCCAAATAAGCAGAAAGGTACATAGGGCACAAATGGAGATGTGTATGTGTTAATTCTACCCAAACTTTTCCGAGCGAACCCCCTCTTGATAGTACGGTATTTCTTACAACTCAAGTCCACTGAAAATGAAACTAAGGAGAATAGATCGTCTTTCATTTAAAGCTTCGAGGGGCAGTAATCTTGTTGTGCCATATGATGGGATATCTGAAATTCTCAATGCACATGATTAATTTGCAAGGGTGTTGTCATCAATCACCAAAACCTTTATGGAGGAAATATGCCCTAACAATCTCCCCCTTTTTGGTGGATTGATGACAACACATGATCTGCACAAAGAATGCAACTATATAAGAAGCAAACCCAACATCTACAAAATATAGACGAGCTCTCCCTAGATGTGTGCACTAGTTAAATATGCTTATGGAATGCAAAGCACACACACTAGGATCAACACTCACCCTATATTTTATAGACCAGCAATACTTGCATCAACAAGGTAAGAGAGACAAATTAAGGATGCAAGGAATAGCATGTGAGCATAAAGATAGGGCACAAGATAAGCATAATATCTCACAAACTAATAGAGTACTAGACATAAAGATATATAAGGTAGCATATGTCTCACATTATAAGACTCGGTCTTGAGGACACACTGACACAAACCAAATCAAATGAGCAATAAAAGAGTTCACGATCGAAAAGAGACAGCAGATAAAACACACTCGTGACTTGGCAAATCCCTAAACACCTCTCCCCCTTTTGCATAGAGACACCAAAAGGACAATGGAGACAACTAAGGACACAAGTGGTAGCATAGCAGGTGATCGTCAATATCATCACTCCTCGTGGTCGCTAGATATCTCGTTAGTAGCAGCAGTCTGATCCACCCCAGAGTCCAACCAGTGGCAATGCTGAGTGGTCCACTCCGCCTCATCAATGATCCTCTCCTCGGACCCATCGGCAACCTCGAGCCCAAGCTTCATCATGATAAGCTTGTCATTACAGCGGGACTTCTTCTCTGCCACATGAGCCATATACTTCCCGTGAGCCTCCATGCAAGACAACTTCTTCATCTTCAACTTGAGCTTCTTAGCCCAAGATGGCTCCATTCCAGTTGGCTCATAGCCAGGCTCATCATCATCATCAGCCTGATCCTCATCCATAGGGGCCTCCATCGTAGGAGCGGGAGTACCCCAGTTATCCTTCTAAGTCAGGCAAACCACCTCATGAGAGGTCAAGTCACCAAGCACCAACATCTCATCTGGATAAGTGACAACCGAAGCCTTCTCAATGAGAAGCATCAAGTAAGGTCCATAAATGGGACACTTATGCTCCGTGATGGCCGAGAGAAGCTCCGACCACATGATATGCCACACATCCAAAGGTTGCCCAGTGGGTACTCCTCTTTATTTTGATAGTTTAGCAGCAAGTCCACAAGATAAGAGTGAACCTGATCCAAGTTCCCAACGTGGGGGCAAAGCGTGTGCCTGAAGGTGCGATGCATGATATCCAGGAAAGGGCCCAACTCACACGACTTCTTCTTGGTGTTTGGCGAGATCTTCAAGGTGCTATAGGGCCAAAGAGCAGACTTGTGAGTAGCGATGGCCTCCTTGTGAGGGCGCATCCCGAGAGGGTTATCAAGCCCTTTATCCTTATATCCCAAAAGCTCCATGAACACCTTTCACTTGACTGAGAGTAACTTTCCATTAACACTACAAAAAACACACATCCGTGACATTTTGGCCCGAACGAATTATGTTTTCTGTCATGCTTATGACACTTCTATGACAAAACCCGGTATCATCATAGATATGGTGGGCTCCTACTTCTATGACAAAAAATCATGACAAAAAATGGGCTTTTCGTCCTGGGCGGGCCAGAGACGCACCTGCATGACATTCTTTGAGACGTCCATGACGGAAAAATTTGTGGTAGAAGCGAGGGCGAGGAAAATTTCAGGGAGTTCCTGGTTACGGTGCGTGGTCGGGGCGGAGCGATGCACAGAGGTTTGCGCATTTCTCTCGTATACGTACGCGTGTGTGTGTGTGTGTGCGAGGCATTGGAACCTGAGCGCGTCGTTCACTTACTAAACCCGAGCAATTGCACTTGCTACGTTACTGAAACCGAGCGATAGATCCCTTGGCTGTTAACTGAACCCAAGCAATTCCTGTTGTTTACTAAAGCCGATCGAACCTGCTGCCACTTAATGAACAATGATCTTGGGGGTTGGTTGAATGAGTTGAGACGTGGTTGGGGTTGGATGAACAGTTTCCCGTGGGGGTTGGATGAACAAGAGCCCGTGGTAGTAGGCGATTGCCACTAGATGGACAAGATCCCGAGAGGAGGCCGCCACAGCAGAGCTAGCTGGGGGTGGATGAACAGGACCCCGTGGAGGGTTGGTTGAATAGTAGCCGGTGGAGGGCAGGATGAACAATAGCCCATGGATGAATAGTAGCTGGTGGAGGTAGGAGGAAGCCGTGGTGGATGAATAGTATCAGGTGGAGGCTGGAGGAAGTCGATGGTGTATGAACGACTCAGAGACCCCCCTGATGTGAGACCTACGCCAAAAATTCCTATAAATACAGAATCCCCCGAAAAGAAACCTAGATCGGGTGTTCCGCCGCCGCAAGACTCTATAGCCACCAAAAACCAATTGGGACCCTGTTCCGGCACCCTGCCGGATGGGGGATCCATCACCGGCGGCCATCTTCATCATCCCGGCGCTCTCCATGACGAGGAGGGAGTAGTTCACCCTTGGGGCTGAGGGTATGTACCAGTAGCTATTTGTTTGATCTCTCTCTCTCTCTCTCTCTCTCTCTCTCTCTCCCTCGTGTTCTTGATATGGCACGATCTTGATGTATCGCGAGCTTTGCTATTATAGTTGGATTTTATGATGTTTCTCCTCCTCTACTCTCTTGTAATGGATTGAGTTTACCCTTTGAAGTTATCTTATCAGATTAAGTCTTTAAGGATTTGAGAACATTTGATGTATGTCTTGCATGTGCTTATCTTTGGTGACAATGGGATATCCATGTGATCTACTTGATGTATGTTTTGGTGATCAACTTGCGGTTTCAGTGACCTTGTGAACCTATGCATAGGGGTTGGCACACGTTTTCGTCTTGACTCTCCAGTAGAAACTTTGGGGCACTCTTTGAACTTCATTGTGTTGGTTGAATAGATGAATCTGAGATTGTGTGATGCATATCGTATAATCATGCGCACGGATACTTGAGGTGACAATGGAGTATCTAGGTGACATTAGGGTTTTGGTTGATTTGTGTCTTAAGGTGTTATTCTTGTACAGACTCTTGAATAGATCGATCAGAAAGAATAACTTTGAGGTGGTTTTGTACCCTATAATAATCTCTTCATTTGTTGTTCGCTATTAGTGACTTTGGAGTGACTCTTTGTTGCATGTTGAGGGATAGTTATATGATCAAGTTATGTTATCCTTGTTGAGAGAACTTGTACTAGTGAAAGTATGAACCCTAGGCCTTTTTTCAAAGCATTGCAATACCGTTTCTGCTCACTTTTATCATTAGTTACCTTGTTGTTTTTATATTTTTAGATTACAAAAACCTATATCTACCATCCATATTGCGCTTCTATCACCATCTCTTCACCGAACTAGCGCACCTATACAATTTACCATTGTATTGGGTGTGTTGGGGGCACAAGAGACTCTTTGTTATTTGGTTGTAGGGTTGTTTGATAGAGGCCATCTTCATCCTATGCCTCCCATGGATTGATAAACCTTAGGTCATCCACTTGAGGGAAATTTGCTACTGTTCTACAAACCTATGCACTTGGAGGCCCAACAACGTCTACAAGAAGAAAGTTGCATAGTAGACATCACGCGCCAAGCGCACCAAGGCGGTGGATGACGGAGAGGCCTAGGAAGGGAACGACATGGAGGCGGGGAAGACTACACATTTGGTTCCCACGCGGATGGGAGTACGTGGGTTTAATGGTTCGTCTGCCGTCGCCGAAGAATAACATGAGGTGTCGGTGAGTAGAGTAATGGCTAGGCCAACAATGGGAGTAGGGCAGGGCGGTGAGGCCCGCGCGGTAGCATAGCCGGCCACGGGAGGTAGGAGAAGGCGGTATGGCCGACTGGAGCAAGAAGACCAGAGGTTGAAGAAGCAGCTTGGCCGTTGTATTAACATCCTATGGTCACTTCAGCTAGAATCGTCATTGTCTAAGTTAACAGAGCCTTGCATCCGCGTCAACTTAGTAGGCCCACAAGTTAGCCCTCCAAATAAGGTGGGTACCAACAAGCAGGGGGGAAACATTTGTTTTGCGCATAATAAGGAGGCACTTCCTTGCGTGCGGCCGTGAACCCAACTGTCAACCTCTCCACGTACAATTCTCTTCTGATGGAAGTCGTTCCTTAACCACGTTGACCACGCCGTGCCGAGAGCACCAAGGCGGTGGACGAAGACGAGGCATAGGAAGGGATTGACCCGGAGCCGGTGAAGACTCGACATTTGTTTCCCACACGAAGGGGAGTATGAGGGTTTACCGGTTCGGCTGCAGTGTGAGGCTGTCATCGCCGAAGAATAATAGGAGGTCTGTGTGAGTGCAGGGATGGTCAGGCCAGCGATTGGGAGTAGGTTGGAGCGGTAAGGCCTGCACAACAGCGCACAACCGGTCACGGGAGGAAGGAGAAGGCGGCACGCTGGCGCTGGTTTGTGTGGCTGGAGCAAGAAGACCAGAGGTTGAAGAATCACGACGGTAGTTGGATTAACATCCAATGGTCACTTCACTTAGAATCCTTTGTTGACTAAGTTGACAAAGCCCTGTGTACGCGTCAACTTAGTAGGCCCACAAGTCAGCATCCAAATCTGGTTGGTCCCAGCTAGTAGGAGGAGTATTCATTTTTTTGTGCGTAATAAGGAGGCACTCCCTTGCGTGCGAAGATATAGCTGGTGGGTCCGAGCTGTCAGCTGGAGGAACATTTTTTGCGACAAACAAAGGCCGTTCTGGTAGGTCCCCACTATCAGGTGGATGAATCATTATCTTGGGCATAATAAGGAGGCACTTCCTTGCGTGCGGCCGTGGACCCAGCTGTCAGCCTCTCCACATACAATCCTCTTCTGGGTGGGTGGTCACGCTGGGGGGCCTCGCGCCTTGGCTCGGGGATGACATCTCTCCGGAGCGGTGGAGGGGGTGCACTGCGGGCCACATCCCCGCCTGAGGTTGTGGAAGAGGCAACGAACGGCATGATGCTGGAGCCTCTCCCGCGGCGCTGACGAGCTCGACGATGCGGTCCAGAATCTTCGTAGAGGTCGTCGGCCAGGCGGTAGCGCAGGAGCTCACGCGCCATGAGTAGCGCGGCTTGCGAGTTCGTCGGTCCACGACGGGCGTGGGAGGATGAATCAGCCACTGGAGTTAGCAACGGGGTTCCAGTGCGGCCGTTGTGCCACGCGGAGAGTGGGAGCGACGAATCTTGCTGCTTGCGGGCAGCGGGGCTGGTGGCAGCGTTTGCCGCCGGTGATGGAGAACGACAGGGGATGCCGTCGCCTGGAGGTACCGTCTAGGCCATGCGAGCGGCGAGAGCATCCCAACGCTCAGCACGGACGTGGCGAGCGTCAACCATGGGGCGGTGAAATGACGATGAACCGAACGGATGAGCAGGAGCTTCGACGCACCCCTACCTGGCGTGCCAAATGTCGGATTCAGGGCTCCGCAAAACCCTTCTAGGTTCATACTATGGGGTGCGTGCGAAGAACTCAACCTCGCCCATCTACCTACTCGCCATCCCATGAACTAGCTCGATAAATAGGAATGTAAAAGAGACACGAGGCCGTTTATCCTAGTACGGGCCACCTTGCGGTGAGTGGCCCTACTCCAGCAGTGTGGTGAATTAGCCTTGAGATGGGCTGAGGATGAACTAGTACAATGGGTGAACAAGCTCCAGAGGTGTGTTCTTGCTTTGTGGCGGAGAGGAAGGTCTGAATGATCCCCCCCGCTGGGTGGTGGCTATCCTACGTATATAGTGGCCTTGGTCCTCTTTCCTCGAGATGTTGGCGGGAAGGGATCCCATGATGTCCAATTTTGAAGGGAGACAACTAGTACATCTTATCCTGACTAAAGGTGGTCTTCGCCTACAAAGCCTCTGATCCTGACGCCACAGTGGGCTCGATGATGACCTCCGTCCTGCCGTCCTGGTGGTCCTGGTCTCGTTTAATGGAAATGGAAACCTTTGGAAGATTCCTTGGGACTCTGCATCTGAGCCCGCTTCCTTACCACCAAAGGGGAAACTGATGTACTGTGCCTGCTGGCGCCTGCCTGGCCTTGGTCATCGTGTCTTACGTCACGCAACCCTCGTGAGGTGGGGGTTGCATAGAGTTCTCCGCTCCTCAGGAGCCATCTAGACGAGGCTGCCCCTTCCAAAGGTCTTGGTGTTGTTCTCCCTGCGAGGCTTGGCCCCTCGCGAGGGTCTTGAGTGTCGATGCTGAAGATGGACCATACCAGGCCTGAAAAGGATCCACGTCGCGGGGCTGGTGAAAGCACAAGTGCTCCCTGGGTGATTTTGGTAATTAATGACAACATATCTCTTGTTGGACTAATGCTTTCATCTAGTACATTTCAGACAGGTTCAACAAATGGAGTGGCATGGACTAGAGGATGTGGAACCCCTTCAAGATGTTAAGGACAAAGGATTGGCTCAAGCTCAAAGCTCATGACTCTACATTTTCTATTTTAGTGATCCAAGATCACATTGAGTCCATAGGAAAGCCAATACTATTAAAAGGGGATGAGGTGTTGCTTAATGGCTTGTTTGCTCAAAGTGCTTAGTGATATGCTCCAAAGCCCTCAACCACTTTATCACATCCACATATGTTCCAAACCAAAAGTCAAACTCATCGCCACCAAAACTTTCTATCCGGTGCCACCGAGTTCAGTTGACATAGCCACTGCCACAAACCCTAATCAATTCAGTCTCACCGAGTTGATCTCGGTCTCACCGAGATGGGCTTGCAAACTCTCTGTTGCATGTTGCAATATTTTCGGTCCCACCGTGATATGAAATCAGTCTCACCGAGTTTGCTTGGCCAACTCTCTGTTTCAATTATTACCCAAATCAGTCCCACCGAGTTTGTGTAATCGGTCAAACTGAGATGAGGCTTTACCCTAACCCTAGCACATCGGTCCTATCGCGTTGACCATATCGGTCCCACCGAAATGCCTAACGGTCACATTATGAACTAAATCGGTCTGACTGAGTTTTCTGATTCGGTCCCACCGAGTTTTGTAAATTGTGTATAACGGTTAGATTCTGTGCGGAGGCTATATATACCCCTCCACCCACTCTTCATTCGTAGAGAAAGCCATCAGAACATGCCTACACTTCCAACATACATTTTCTGAGAGAGAACCACCTACACTTGTGTTGAGGTCAAGATATTCCATTCCAGCCACATAAATCTTGATCTCTAGCTTTCTCCAAGTTGCTTTCCACTCAAATCATCTTTCCACCAAATCCAATCCTATGAAAGAGAGTTGAGTGTTGGGGAGACTATCATTTGAAGCACAAGAGCAAGGAGTTCATCATCAACACACCATTTATTATCTTTTGGAGAGTGTTGTCTCCTAGATTGGTTAGGTGTCACTTGGGAGCCTCCGTCAAGATTGTGGAGTTGAACCAAGGAGTTTGTATGGGCAAGGAGATCGCCTACTTCGTGAAGATCTACCCTAGTGAGGCAAGTCCTTCGTGGGTTATGGCCATGGTGGGACGGACAAGGTTGCTTATTCATGGACCCTTCGTGGGTGGAGCCCTCCGTGGACTCGCGCAACCGTTACCCTTCGTGGGTTGAAGTCTCCATCAACGTGGATGTATGATAGCACCACCTACCGGAACCACGGATAAAAAATCTCCGTGTCTACATTGTGTTTGCTCCCTCAAACTCCCCCCTTTACCTTCATATGCAATTGCTTTACATTCCGCTTCTATACTCTTAGAATTGCATGCGTAGGTTGATTGCTTGACTTGTTCATAAATGATAAAATCTGCCAAGACTTAAAATTGGGAAAATTCTAGGTTTTTATTTGGTCAAGTAGTCTATTCACCCCCCTCTAGAAACCTCTTCTCAATCCTTTCAATTGATATCAGAGCATTGGCCTCCATTGCTTTGGTTTAATCACCATTGGAGGAAGATGGATGAGTCTACGTTGGGGAGTCTTAGACATAGAGTGCCTATACTTGATGGGGAGTACTTCAATGAGTGGAAATATGAGATGCTTGAGATTTTCAATGAATATCATTTGAACAAGTACATTACTACTCCTTGTGCTCGCCTTGTTGATCCTTTGCATCCCACACCCGATGAGGATCTTGACATGATTCACAATCTTAGAACTATCAATCTTATTGTTAGAGGATTTCCCAAATATTTGATTGCTAGCTTACCTGCTCTAGATTGTGCTTACACCATATGGAGATTCCTAGAGGAACGATTCCCAAATTATTTCTTGAAAAATCTAGATGAGATTCTCCATAAGCCTATTGCCTTGAATAGGATGAGTACTAGTGATCCTAAGTTTGATGATTGCCTATCTGAGCTTCGTGATCTCATGCGTGCCAAAGGAGATGTTGGAATTATTAGCAATATCATTTCCGAAGTCATTAGAATTCATAGAGATGAACATTGTTACAGTCATACTTCTAATGAATCACTATCTCTAGGGATTGATCCATCACATGACGATGTGGAACATGGATACTATGATGAGGATGATGATAGTGAATATGATCTTGATGATGCGATGAGACACTTTGGTCTTATGGCTAATCTTCATGGCTACATGGCTGGGGGAAAGGAATGGGTCCTTGATAGTGGATGTACCAATCATATGACCGGAGACAAGGATATGTTTCATGAGCTTGCTGAAAACGACGACCCTCGAAAGTACGTCACTTTTGGTGATAACTCAAAGCGTAAGGTGGTTGGCCTCGGTAAGGTGGCCATCTCACATGATAGTTCCATACAAAATGTCATGCTCATTGAATCTCTTGGCTACAATTTACTTTCCGTATCTAGACTTGCCGACTTCGGCTTCAGTGTCCTATTTACTGAAATAGATTGCCAAGTGTTTCGTAGAGATAATCATAAAATGGTCTTCATCGGTATTCGTAGAGGTGATATTTACATTGTTGATTTCACTAAAAAGTCTCAACCTAGAACTTGCTTAATTGCTAAATCTTCAAAAGGCTGGTTGTGGCATAGAAGGTTAGGTCATGTGGGCATGCGAAATCTTGATAAGCTTATTAAAGGTGATCATATCCTTGGAGTAAAAGATGTTATATTTGACAAGGATAGACTTTGTAGTGCTTGTCAAGCAGGAAAACAAGTTGGAGGAAGCCACCCCGTGAAGAATATTATGACCACGAGAAGACCGCTCGAGCTACTTCACATGGATCTCTTTGGTCCCAATGCCTACAAGAGTCTCGGTAGTAACTCATTTGGCCTTGTCATGGTTGATGATTTTTCAAGATTAACGTGGGTGTTCTTTCTTGATGATAAATCGCAGGTCCAAAAGATCTTCAAAAAATTTACTACGAAGGCCCAAAATCAATTTGAAGTGAAGATAAAAAAGGTTCGCAATGACAACGGAACGGAGTTCAAGAATGCAAATGTGGATACCTTTCTTGACGAAGAAGGGATTTCACACGAGTTCTCGGCTACGTACACGCCTCAACAAAATGGAGTTGTTGAGAGGAAGAACCGGACTCTTATCGAGATGGCAAGAACGATGCTTGATGAGTACAAGACTCCAAAACACTTTTGGGCGGAAGCGGTTGAGAGAGCTTGTCATGCAACCAATCGCTTGTATCTTCATAAGCTTCTTGGCACGACGACATACGAGCTTCTCACCGGTAACAAACCCCAAGTTGGATACTTTTGAGTATTCCGCTCAAAGTGCTACATTCTTGATAAGCATCGTCGTTCTAAATTTGCTCCTAAATCTCATGAAGGTTTCCTACTTGGTTATGGCTCAAACTCTCACACTTACCGTGTCTACAACAATTTCACCCGAAAGGTTGAAGAGACGGTATATGTGAAGTTTGACGAATCTAACGGCTCGCAAGTAGAGCAATTGCCAATTGATTTAGGAGATAAAGATCATTCGAAAGCAATTCAAGACTTGTCTATTGGCAAGATCTGTCCAACGGAGGTGAAAGAGAGTACTTCGTCCGTCCATGTGGAAGCTGCTACCACACGACAAGGTGAACCAATACTTGATACGGGAGCATCCACAAGTGGGACACACCAAGTTGAAGTAAACGAGGAAGTACACCAAGATGAACCTCATCAACCTCCTTCTCCACCACGACAAGGGAACGACAACATCAACAATGAACAAGGCCAAGAAGAAGAATAAGAGGATGAAGAAGATGTTCCATCCCAATCGAAAAAAAAAGCTCTCACGAGTTCGAGCAAGAGTCGCTAGAGACTATCCCGTCGAACAAATCTACAATGATATCCAAACCGGGAGAATCACTCGCTCTAAAACTCGTTTGGCTAACTTTTGCGAATATTATTCATTCATCTCTAGCATTGAACCCATGAAGGTTGAAGAAGCATTGGAAGAGCCGGATTGGATAAATGCCATGCACGAAGAGCTACACAAGTTTGAGAGAAATCAAGTGTGGACATTGGTCGAGAAGCCCGACAACAACCAGGACATCATTGGTACCAAATAGGTGTTTCGCAACAAGCAAGACGAAGATGGCCAAGTCGTCCACAACAAAGCATGTCTCGTCGCCGAAGGCTACACTCAAGTCGAAGGTATGGACTATGGTGAGACATATGCCCCTGTTGCTAGACTTGAGTCCACTCGCATCATAATTGCTTATGCTAATCACCATGATATCACCTTGTACCAAATGGACATTAAAAGTGCTTTTCTAAATGGAGAAATTGATGAGGAAGTTTATGTTAAACAACCTCCCGGCTTTGTCAATCCTAAGAAACCCGATCATGTTTACAAACTTCACAAATCTCTTTATGGTCTTAAACAAGCTCCTAGAGCGTGGTATAAATGCTTGACCAAGTTCCTTATTGAAAAAGGCTTTGAGATTGGAAAAATTGATTCCACACTTTTGACTAAAAGGGTTAATGGTGAATTATTTGTGTGCCAAATTTATGTTGATGATATCATATTTGGTTCTACTAACCCCCATTTTAGTGAAAGGTTTGGAAAGCTAATGCCGGAAAAGTTTGAGATGTCTATGATGAGTGAACTCAAGTTCTTTCTTGGTTTGCAAATCAAGCAAACTAAGGAGGGTACCTTTGTTTCTCAAACAAAGTATACCAAGGACTTGTTCAAGAAGTTCAACATGTAAGAATGCAAAGGTATGACTACACCCATGCCTACTAGTGGACATCTTGACTTGACTAAGGATGGCGAACCGGTTGACCAAAAAGTTTAGCTCTCTATGATTGGTTCATTGTTATATCTATGTGCCTCTCGTCCTGATATTATGCTAAGTGTGTGCATGTGTGCATGATATCAAGCGGCCCCTAAAGAATGTCATATTAAGGCTATGAAAAGGATAGTGAGATACTTAATACATACGCCAAATTTTGGCATTTGGTATCCTAAGAGGTTCTCTTTTGATCTTGTTGGCTACTCCGATTCGTACTATGCCGCAGACAAGGTTGATAGAAAGTCCACTTCGGGTACTTGTCCATTTCTTGGTAGATCTCTTGTGTCTTGGTCCTCCAAGAAACCAAACTCGGCATCCTTATCCACCGCCGAAGCGGAATACATTGCCATTGGATCATGTTATGCTCAATTACTTTGGATGACCCAAACTCTTAAAGATTATGGGATATATGTGAAACATGTTCCATTGATTTGTGATAATGAAAGTTCTATTATGATTGCTCACAATCCCGTCCAACATTCTCGAACTAAGCATATTGAAGTTCGTCATCATTTCATTCGAGATCATGTTGCTAAAGGGGACATTAATCTTAAGCATGCTCGAACTGATAAGCAATTGGCGGATATATTCACCAAACCGCTTGATGAGAAAGTCTTTTGCCGGTTGAGAGGTGAATTGAACATCATTGATGCTTCAAACATGGAGTAGGAACTCCATTTGGATACTTGAAAGGCATGAGCCTATGCCTAATCCTTGACCTTTTCTCTTATGATGTTGATCATATGTCTTGGATACATTTGTACCCTTGCATGCTATCTAACCCTTGTAGGCACTTGGATGAATCTAAATCCATGGGATTGCAACTCACTCACTAATGTTTACTACGCAACCTTGTTCTTGTAGACGTTGTTGGGCCTCCAAGTGCAGAGGTTTGTAAGACAGTAGCAATTTTCCCTCAAGTGGATGACCTAAGGTTTATCAATCCATGGGAGGCGTAGGATGAAGATGGTCTCTCTCAAACAACCCTGCAACCAAATAACAAAGAGTCTCTTGTGTCCCCAACACACCCAATACAATGGTAAATTGTATAGGTGCACTAGTTCGGGGAAGAGATGGTTATACAAGTGCAATATTGATGGTAGATATAGGTTTTTGTAATCTGAAAATATAAAAACAGCAAGGTAACTAATGATAAAAGTGAGCACAAACGGTATTGCAAT
The DNA here is from genome assembly GCA_902687465.1 of Secale cereale. Classification (NCBI taxonomy): domain Eukaryota; kingdom Viridiplantae; phylum Streptophyta; class Magnoliopsida; order Poales; family Poaceae; genus Secale; species Secale cereale. The sequence goes on from LR738709.1 coordinate 153,774,911, forward strand.
GCTTCGAAACAAGGCCTATGATTCATACTTTCACTAGTGCAAGTTCTCTCAACAATAATAACATAGCTAGATCATATAACAATCCCTCAACACGCAACAAAGAGTCACTCCAAAGTCACTAATAGCGGAGAACAAATGAAGAGGTTATTGTAGGGTACGAAACTACCTCAAAGTTATTCTTTCCTATCAATCTATTCAAGAGTCCATAGTAAAATAACACGAAACTATTCTTTTCGTTCGATCTATCCTAGAGTTCGTACTAGAATAACACCTTAAGACACACATCAACCAAAACCCTAATGTCAACTAGATACTCCATTGTCACCTCAAGTATCCATGGGCATGATTATACGATATGCATCACACAATCTCAGATTCATCTATTAAACCAACACAAAGAACTTCAAAGAGTGCCCCAAAGTTTCTACCGGAGAGTCAAGATGAAAACGTGTGCCAACCCCTATGCATAGATTCCCAAGGTCACGGAACCCGCAAGTTGATCACCAAAAGATACATCAAGTTAATCAATAGAATACCCCATTGTCACCACGGGTATCCCACGCAATACATACATCAAGTGATCTCAAATCCTTACAAACTCAATCCGACAAGATAACTCGAAAGGGAAAACTCAATCCATTACAAGAAGATAGAGGGGGAGAAGCATCATAAGATCCAACTATAATAACAAAGCTCGCGATACATCAAGATCGTGCCATCTCAAGAACACGAGAGAGAGAGAGATCAAACACATAGCTACTAGTACATACCCTCAGCCCCGAGGGTGAACTACTCCCTCCTCGTCATGGAGAGCGCCGAGATGATGAAGATGCCCACGGGTGATGGACCCCCCCTCCGGCAGTGTGCCGGAACAGGGTCCCGATTAGTTTTTGGTGGCTACAGAGGCTTGCGGCCGCGGAACACCCGATATAGGTTATTTTCTGGAGGTTTGGGTATTTATATGATTTTTGGCATAGGGCACAAGTCAGGGGGGTCTCCGGGCTGTCCACGAGATAGGGGGCGCGCCCAGGGGGTGGGCGCGCCCCCCACCCTCATGGGCAACCTGGGACTCTCCTGGCCCAACTCTTTTACTCCGGGGGCTTCTTTTGGTCCATAAAAATCATCAAAAATTGGTACGTCAATTGGACTCCGTTTGGTATTCCTTTAGTGTAAAACTCAAAAATAAGGAAAAAAACAGAAACTGACACTAGGCTCTGGGTTAATAGGTATATAATATAGCATATAAATGCATATAAAACATCTAAGATTGATAATATAATAGCATGGAACAATACAAAAATATAGATACGTTGGAGACGTATCAAGCATCCCCAAGCTTAATTCCTGCTCGTCCTCGAGTAGGTAAATGATAAAAACATATTTTTTGATGTGGAATGCTACCTAACATAATTTTCAATGTAATTTTCTTTATTGTGGCATGAATGTTCAGATCCGAAAGATTCAAGACAAAAGTTTAATATTGACATAAGAATAATAATACTTCAAGCATACTAACAAAGCAATTATGTCTTCTCAAAATAACATGGCCAATGAAAGTTCATCCCTACAAAATCATATAGTTTGGCTATGCTCCATCTGCGTCACACAAAGTTCCCAAATCATGCACAACCCCGGTTTCAGCAAAGCAATTGTTTCATACTTTAATTTTTTCAAAAAAATTCAACTTTTACGCAATACATGAGCGTGAGCCATGGATATAACACTATAGGTGGAATAGAGTGGTGGTTGTGGAGAAGACAAAAGGAGGAAGATGGTCTCACATCAACTAGGCGTATCAATGGGCTATGGAGATGCCCATCAATAGATATCAATGTGACTGAGTAGGGATTGCCATGCAACGGATGCACTAGAGCTATAAATGTATGAAAGCTCAACAAAAGAAACTAAGTGGGTATGCATCCAACTTGCTTTCTCACGAAGACCTAGGGTATTTGAGGAAGCCCATCGTTGGAATATACAAGCCAAGTTCTATAATGAAATTTCCACTAGTATATGGAAGTGACAAAACAAGAGACTGTCTATCATGAAGATCATGGTGCTACTTTGAAGCACAAATGTGGGAAAAAATAGTAGCATTGTCCCGTTTTTCTTTTCCTTTTTTTGGGCCTTTCTTTTTTTTTTCTTTGGTCTTTCCCTTTTTTTGTCATTTTTTCTTTTTTTCTTTTTGGCCTTTCGCTTTTTTTGGGGACAATGCTCTAATAATGATGATCATCACACTTATATTTATTTACAACTCATATATACAACTCGATACTAGAACAAAATTTGACTTTATATGAATGCCTCCGGCAGTGTACCGGGATGTGCAATTAATCAAGTGTGACATGTATGAAAAATTATGCATGGTGGCCTTGCCACAAATATGATGTCAACTACATGAACATGCATGGCAATATGACAATGATGAAGCGTGTCATAATAAACGGAACAGTGGAAAGTTGCATGGCAATATATTTCGGAATGGCTATGTAAATGCCATGATAGGTAGGTATGGTGGCTGTTTTGAGGAAGGTATATGGTGGGTGTATGGTACCGGCGAAAGTTGCGAGGTACAAGAGAGGCTAGCAATGGTGAAAGGGTGAGAGTGCGTATAATCCATGGACTCAACATACTTATTGCAAATATCTACAAGTCACCAAAACAAAGTACTACACGCATGCTCTTAGAGGAAGGGTTGGTAGGAGTTAACCATCGCGCGATCCCGACCTCCACACAAAGGAAGACAATCAAAGAAATACTCGATGCTTCAAATTTGTTACACAACGGTTACCATACGTGCATGCTACGGGACTTGCAAACATCAACACAAGTATTTATCAAATTCACAACTATTCTACTAGCACGACTCTAATATCACGATCCTCATATATCAAAACGATCATCAAGTATCAAACTTCTCAAAGTATTCAATGCACTTTATATGAAAGTTTTTATTATATCCGTCTTGGATGCCCATCATATTAGGACTAAATTCATAACCTAAGAAAACTACCATGCTGTTCTAAAAGACTCTCAAAATAATATAAGTGAAGCATGAGAGTTCATCTATTTCTTTAAAATAAAACCACCACCGTGCTCTACAAAGATATAAGTGAAGCACTAGAGCAAACCACAAACTACTCCGAAAGATATAAGTGAAGATCAACGAGTAGTTGAATACTTATGTAACTATGTGAAGACTCTCTAACATTTAAGAATTTCAGATCTTGGGATATTATTCAAACAGCAAGCAAAGCAAAATAAAATAAATTGACGCTCCAAGCAAAACACATATCATGTGGTGAATAAAAATATAGCCTCAAGTAAAGTTACCGATAGACGAGGAGGAAAGAGGAGATGCCTTCCCGGGGTATCCCCAAGCTTAGGCTCTTGGTTGTCGTTGAATATCACCTTGGGGTGCCTTGGTCATCCCCAAGCTTAGGCTCTTGCCACTCCTTATTCCATAGTCCATTGAATCTTTACCCAAAACTTGAAAACTTCACAACACAAAACTCAACAAAAAACTCGTAAGCTCCGTTAGTATAAGAAAATAAAACCACCACTTAGGTACTGTTGTGAACTCATTCTAAATTCATATCAGTGTAATATCTACTGTATTCCTACTTCCCTATGGTTCATACTCTCCGATACTACTCATAGATTCATCAAAATAAGCAAACAACACATACAAAACAGAATCTATCAAGAACAGAACAGTCTGTAGCAATCTGTAACTTTAGAATACTTCTGTAACTCAAAAAAATCCGAAATAAATTGGTAGACATGAGGAATTTGTCTATTAATCATCTGCAAAAATAATCAACCTAAAATCACTCTCCGGTAAAAAAGGGCCTCTAATCTCGTGAGCGCAAAAATTTATGTGTTTTACAGCGAGATCGCAAAGACTTCACCCAAGTCTTCCTAAAGGTTCTTCTTGTCAATTTATTGAAAAAAGCTATAAAAGATGATCAATACAGTAGCTTAATCATGTGAACACACAAAACCATTAGGGGTAAATATTGGGTTGTCTCCCAACAAGCGCTTTTCTTTAATGCCTTTGTAGCTAGGCATGATGATTTCAATGATGCTCACATAAAAGATAAGATTTGAAACGTAAAGAGAGCATCATGAAGAATATGACTAGCACATTTAAGTCTAACCCACTTCCTATGCGTAGGGGTTTTGTGAGCAAACAACTTATGTGAACGATAACTAACTAGCATAGGAAGGCAAAGCAAGCATAACTTCAAGATTTTAAGCACATAGAGAGGAAACTTGATATTATTGCAACTCCTACAAGCATATGTTCCTCCCTCATAATAATTTTTCAGTAGCATCATGAATGAATTAAACAATATAACCAGCACATAAAGCATTCTTTTCATGATCCCAAGCATATAGATTTTATTACTCTCCACATAAGAAAATTTCTTCTCATGAATAATAGTGGGAGCAAACTCAACAAAATAACTATCATGTGAAGCATAATCCAATTGAAAATTAAAATCATGATGACAAGTTTCTTGGTTATCTTTATTCTTTATAGCATACGTGTCATCACAATAATCATCATAAATAGGAGGCATGATTTCATCATAATAAATTTGCTCATCAAAACTTGGGGGACTAAACATATCATCTTCATCAAACATAGCATCCCCAAGCTTGTGGCTTTGCATGTCATTAGCATCATGGGTATTCAAAGAATTCATACTAACAACATTGCAATCATGCTCATCATTCACATATTTTGTGCCAAGCATTCTATGTAATTCTTCTTCTAGTACTTGAGCACAATTTTCCTTCCCACCATTTTCATGAAAGATATTAAAAAGATGAAGCATATGAGACAACCTCAATTCCATTTTTTGTAGTTTTCTTTTATAAACTAAACTAGTGATAAAACAAGAAACTAAAAGATTCGATTGCAAGATCTGAAGATATACCTTCAAGCACCCACCTCCCCGGCAACAGTGCCAGAAAAGAGCTTCATTGACGGGATGCGGGTGCCGCTTACCTAGCCTCCCCGGCAACGGCGCCAGAAAAGAGCTTGATGTCTACTACGCAACCTTCTTCTTGTAGACGTTGTTGGGCCTCCAAGTGCAGAGGTTTGTAGGACAGTAGCAAATTTCCCTCAAGTGGATGACCTAAGGTTTTTCAATCCATGGGAGGCTTAGGATGAAGATGGTCTCTCTCAAACAACCCTGCAACCAAATAATAAAGAGTCTCTTGTGTCCCCAACACACCCAATACAATGGTAAATTGTATAGGTGCACTAGTTCGGCAAAGAGATGGTGATAAAAGTGCAATATGGATGGTAGATATAGGTTTTCGTAATCTGAAAATATAAACACAGCAAGGTAACTAATGATAAAAGTGAGCACAAACGGTATTGCAATGCTTAGAAACAAGGCCTAGGATTCATACTTTCACTAGTGCAAGTTCTCTCAACAATAATAACATAGTTAGATCATATAACAATCCCTCAACACGGAACAAAGAGTCACTACAAAGTCACTAATAGCGGAGAACAAACGAAGAGATTATTGTAGGGTACGAAACCACCTCAAAGTTATTCTTTCTGCTCAATCTATTCAAGAGTCCGTAGTAAAATAACACGAAGCTATTCTTTCCGTTCGATCTATCCTAGAGTTCGTACTAGAATAACACCTTAAGACACACATCAACTAAAACCCTAATGTCACCTAGATACACCATTGTCACCTCAAGTATCCATGGGCATGATTATACGATATGAATCACACAATCTCAAATTCATCTATTCGACCAACACAAAGAACTTCAAAGAGTGCCTCAAAGTTTCTACAGGAGAGTCAAGACGAAAACGTGTGGCGAACCCTATGCATAGATTCCCAAGGTCACGGAACCAGCAAGTTGATCACCAAAACCTACGTCAAGTGAATCAATAGAATACCCCATTGTCACCACGGGTATCCCATGCAAGACATACATCAAGTGTTCTCTAATCCTTAAAGACTCAATCCGGTAAGATAACTCCAAAGGGAAAACTCAATCCATTACAAGAAGATAGAGGGGGAGAAGCATCATTAGATCCAACTATAATAGCAAAGCTCGCGATACATCAAGATCGTGCCATCTCAAGAACACGAGAGAGAGAGAGAGATCAAACACATAGCTACTGGTACATACCCTCAACCCCAAGGGTGAACTACTCCCTCCTCGTCATGGAGAGCGCCAGGATGATGAAGATGGCCATCGGTGATGGATCCCCTCTCCGGAAGGGTGCCGGAACAGGGTCTCGATTAGTTTTTGGTGGCTACAGAGGCTTGAGGCGGCGAAACACCCGATCTAGGTTATTTTCTGGAGGTTTGGTTATTTATAGGATTTTGTGGCATAGGGCACACTTCTGGGGGGGGGGGGGG
>LR738709.1:153781377-153843214 GCA_902687465.1 Secale cereale
CGCCTAGGAGGGGGGGGGGTGCCCCCACACTCGTGGGCAGCCCGGGACTCTCCTGGCCCAACTCTTTTACTCCCGGGGCTTCTTTTCGTCTATAAAAATCATCAAAAGGTGGCACGTCAATTGGACTCCGTTTGGTATTTCTTGACATTAAAACTCAAAAAGAAGGAAAAAACAGAAACTGACACTAGGCTCTGGTTAATAGGTTAGTCCCAAAAATCATATAAAATAGCATATAAATGCATATAAAACATCTAAGATGGATAATATAATAGCATGGAACAATAAAAATATATAGATACGTTGGAGACGTATCACTCACATCTCTACATCACCAAGTCCCTACACCATGGTGGTTGAAGACTAGGAAGCATGAAACCCTTCAACATATCCTTTAACAAATTATATATATCATTTGGTGTCAAATATCATGATTGTCACTTTGGATGCACAAGTGCTCTTCCTTGCAAGACTAACCCATGTAGGTAGATGTACTCAAATCCAAGTGGTGCTCCCAAATTCTTGATGAGCTACATCAACCTTGAGAAACTCACACAAGTTCAACTACATGATCAAGATCAACACCACCACCCAAGGTATGTTATTCCATCTTAGAGAAGCTTTACCCCAAGACATGGGTCAAAGCAACTCAATGAGATGAGAATACATCAAATGCTTAAACAAAAAATGGTAACCCCATTATGAGCTTAAACGATGAGTATGACTTATGATCAAGTGTTCTCACATGACTCCTTACTCAATATACTCTAACTTAGGTGACTTTGTCACCGCCAAATTCTAGATGAAGTTATCTAGTGTTTCTCTAAGTTCATGCATTTGTTCCTTGCATTTTGTCCCTCTTCTTTTAAACAAAAAAAACTTCATCTACATTATCTTTTCTCTATTTTGCTCTGCATTTTCTGCATACAATTCATTGCAAATCCTTCAGTTAATTCCTTGCAAATCTTTGTGAGATCTTATTTGCCTAGTGAGTTGAGGTGACTATTGCTCTTTTTCAGTGTTGAACTCGGTCCCACCGGTTTGTCACTTTCGGTCCAACCGAACCCTTTCGGTGCAATCGAAGAACACAACTCGGTGTCATCGATTTCACTGCAAAAAAGACAATTTGCCACTTGTTTCTGCACTTTTGTTCCAGCTCCATTGAATGATTCTTGTCCTCTACCAGCATCACATTTTGTATCCTGCTCTCCTCTGTGACTCAAGGACCAAACCTATTTTGACTCACACTCCAGAAGATCCCTTCTTGGAAATTGATGTCAAAGGGGGAGAGAGAGTTCACATCAAAGCTTAATGAGAGAATGCTTCAAACAGGGGGGGGAGAGGAATCACATGCCCAAGATACTTGGTGTTCAAGAGGAGAGAAGTCACATGTCTTTAAGAGGGGAAATACATGTCTATTTTATGTCTATGTGATCTGACCTATTTTTGTTCTGTTCTTCTCTGATTCTGTTTCCCTACTCTCTTCCATTATCCAATATAAGATTCAGGGGGAGAAAGACTGCTAGGGAAGGAAGTCCTTAAATTCATTGCATATCTTTTACCTTTGGGAACATGTATGTATTCAAGAGTACCCATTACTGACTCTCTACATGTTATCCTAATCTTGGTACTCTTGTGGCTCTTTTGTTGCTCTGTCTAGTAGATGTACCTGTGTTATCTAACCTTGTTTACTCAAGTTCATCCCTTCATAAGCCAGCTCAAGATCACAAGGTAAATATAAGCATCACACTCATGTGCATGAAGATTTCTTGCTAATGTACATATTGTTTGCAAGAAGGAATCATGAACATGAGGATACACTTCATATATTCATATCATTTGCTCTGATGCATATAGCCATGTAACTCATTGCTTGCTCTGTCATATCTATGCTTTCACATACTCTTATATTTCATATTTACATGATTGCATACATGTAGGGGGAGCCTATGCATGTTACATGTCCTTCCAAAGCTTTACTTGTTATTCTTCATATCTTTATCTAAAGCTTTGATGTATGTTGTCATCAATTACCAAAAAGGGGGAGACTGAAAGGACAAGTGCTCCCTGGGTGATTTTGGTAATTAATGACAACATATCTCTTGTCGGACTAATGCTTTCATCTAGTATATTTCAGATAGGTTCAACAAATGGAGTGGCATAGACTAGAGGATGTGGAATCCCTTCAAGATGATAAGGACAAAGGATTGGCTCAAGCTCAAAGCTCAGGACTCTACATTTTCTATTTTAGTGATCCAAGATCACATTGAGTCCATAGGAAAGCTAATACTATTAAAAGGGGATGAGGTGTTGCTTAATGGCTTGCTTGCTCAAAGTGTTTAGTGATATGCTCCAAAACCCTCAACCACTTTCTCACATCCACATATGTTCCAAACCAAAAGTCAAACTTGGCCCACCGAAACTTTCTATCCAGTGCCATCGAGTTCAGTTGACATAGCCACTGCCACAAACCCTAATCAATTCGGTCTCACTCATGGGATCTCGGTCTCACCAACTGGGCTTGCAAACTCTCTGTTGCCTGCTGCAATATTTTTGGTCCCACCGAGATATGAAATTGGTCTCACTGAGTTTGCTTGGCCAACTCTCTGTTTCGCTTATTACCCAAATCGGTCCCACCGAGTTTGTGTAATCGGTCAAACTGTGATGAGGCTTTACCCTAACCCTAGCACATCGGTCCTACCGAGTTGACCATATCGGTCCCACCGAAATGCCTAACGATCACATTATGAACTAAATCGGTCTGACCGAGTTTTCTGATTCGATTCCATCGAGTTTGGTAAATTGTGTGTAATGGTTAGATTTTGTACGGAGGCTATATATACCCCTCCACCACTCTTCATTCATGGAGAAAGCCATCAGAACATGCCTACACTTCCAACATACATTTTCTGACAGAGAACCACCTATGTTTAGGTCAAGATATTCCATTCCAACCACATAAATCTTGATCTCTAGCCTTTTCCAAGTTGCTTTCCACTCAAATCATCTTTCCACCAAATCCAATCCTATGAAAGAGAGTTGAGTGTTGGGGAGACTATCATTTGAAGCACAAGAGCAAGAAGTTTATCATCAACACACCGTCTATTACCTTTTGGAGAGTGGTGTCTCCCAGATTGGTTAGGTGTCACTTGGGAGCCTCCGTCAAGATTGTGGAGTTGAACCAAGGAGTTTGTACGGGCAAGGAGATTGCCTACTTCGTGAAGATCTACCCTAGTGAGGCAAGTCCTTCATGGGCGATGGCCATGGTGGGATAGACAAGGTTGCTTCTTCGTGGACCCTTCGTGGGTGGAGCCCTCCCTGGACTCACACAACTGTTACCCTTTGTGGGTTGAAGTCTCCATCAACGTGGATGTACGATGGCACCACCTGTCGGAACCTCGGATCAAAAATCTTCGTTTCTACATTGCATTTTCTCCCTCAAACTCCTCCCTTTACCTTCATATGCAATTGCTTTACATTCCACTGCTATACTCTTAGAATTGCATGTGTAGGTTGATTTCTTGACTTGTGCATAATTGCTAAAACCTGCCAATACTTAAAATTGGGAAAAGGCTAGGTTTTTATTTGGTCAAGTAGTCTATTCACCCCCCTCTAGACACCTCTTCTCGATCCTTTAAGCTGGGTACCCTGGTTCCTGGAACACCGACAGTAGCCCCGAGCCCAAGGCGCGCACGGACTTGGCTTCGAGGCGAAGCGCCGCGGGCCCCAATCGCATGCGGACCTGGTCGACACATGGTGCCTGGATTGGACATGGGTGTCTCCACTTCCCCACGTCACCTCGACAACCGCTCGACTTGATTAGAGCCTGCTGCATGCAAAAAAGGTCATTATTACCTATGATCATTGGGGATGACGGTTTGCCTCCCTCTTGCTATAAATGGGGAGGGGCAGAGTCCCCTCCGCTCATCTCCATCTCCTCGCGGCTTGCTTCTTCTCGCTTCTCTGCCTTCACACAGTGTTCATGGCACCGATTTGGAGGTTTTCTGTGGTAGAGAAAGGCAAAGCCCCTCAGGAGGAGCCTAGGCCACTCCCACCGAAGAAGAGGTATGGCCACTCCGGTGGCGCCGCTGGAGGGCTCGAAGTGACGCGGCCTTGGCTGTAACGGCCACCGCCTGGTTTCCCGATCCCCTTGAATGCGCAAGGCCAAGGGCGAGAGGGCGGCACCCGTCTTCGCCTTGAAGGTGACCGCAGATGACCAGCCACAGCGGGGTGGCTGGTCTGCAACGGTGCCCACGTCGAGGTTACTTCTTGGGAGTTCGTGGTGTGTACGGCGATGCCACCGCCTTCTTGGATCCATCTCCTGAGGTTCTTCGCGGAGTTGATGCCGCCAAGGGGTCCGGCTTAGCTGTGGTTGCAGCACGCTGGGTGCTCCAGCCAGGCTTCCGAGTTGGAGGTCGAGGTCGTCCCCCCAGCCGACGTCTTCATGACTCGAGGATGGGTCGAGATCGCCCAGGCTCTTTACACCTTGGTCGTGATGCACATCTACAATCACCTTCATCTTTGCGACCCCGACTTCGACTTTGGCGCCCTGCTTGAGCCTGCGGCTCCCGAGCTTCAAGACACCGTCGCCGAAGTCATGAAGGAGCAGGTGGAAGCTTTGTTGCAGTAGTTCCGCCCAGTCGACCCTTCAAATGCCGCAGAAGGGGCCAGTGAGGGAGGTGATGGTGACATTGACGAAAGGTCTCGCCAAGCGGATGATGGTGGCATCCAAGGCTGAAGAAGAGGATGATTGTGCTGCTGCTCCCACTTTAATCCTGCGACATTTACCGTGCCTCATGGAGGCGTGAGAACTTTGCTTTGAACTTAAAAAAATAGTATGCTTTGTGATAACTTTTTTTGGATTTTGCTATTTTATTTTCTACTTTCCTTTGGTGCTCTGCGTCGGCGGGGCCCGACCCCGCGCATACCTCAATCGCCGTTGGGGCGTCCGGATCACCAGGCCGATACCAAGGGGCGAGGGGCTACGTGGCCAGTTAGGCCCCTGGGTCACGATGCCCAGGGGTCCCCCTTGACGTACGAACAAGCTTAGTGTTTTTATGAGCCGGAGTCTCACGAGGGTGGGCTCTGCATCGACAGGGCCCGACCTCGCGCGTTCCTCGGCCGCCGTTGGGGCGTCCGGATCACCAGGACAAGACCAAAGGGCGAGGGCTACGAGGCCGGTGAGGCCCCTGAGTCGCGATGCTTAGGGGTCCCCCTTGACGTGCGAGTTGTCCTTGTGAGTTCCATACCTTCTTCCCGTCAGCCTTTGCCTGGGAGGGGCGCGCAAGGACCAGGTACAAGGACCTGGTAAGGTGGCGCGCGCCAGGTTGGACCGACTTGGGCGCACCCCTCGTGTCCAGACCCCTGCGCGCTCATCTCAGGGAGAGGCTGAACGGTCGATGAAGAGACCATCCTGGAGTTAGTGCGTCTCGGAGGCGCCCCCAGTTTTTTATCCCCGGCGCGGAGCATAGGGCTACCACTTGGTGTGGGCATAGCCGCGCCTCGACCGTGTCGTCTGCCAGCGCGGAGGATGGGGCTTCCACTGGGCGCGTGTGTGGAGGTCCCTCCGGGGAGCACTCCGGGCGTTTACAACCCAGCTGGAGGAGGTGTATACGGGAACTCGTGAGCCAGCACATGACCCACGAAGCCCTACCTCAAGGTGGGTTGCGCCTAGTCTTCGAGAGCTTCTGCGTGACAGTTGTAACCTACGCCGAGATGAACCTCCCGAGGCTATTGCATGGGAAGGTCGAGCACCAAGGACCTCGGGAGGTGACGTGACCAGGGCGATCCCATCATACAGAGCTCGATCACTGGGGTTTGTCAACGCTGCAGGGACGGACCCGAGCACATGTGTCGTGCTTAAGCTTCTTCATGTAACAATCCCAAGAGGAGCCCCCCGCGCATGGTTCCCCCGGAGGCGTCCCAGGCCGCAAAAAGAGAAGGAACCAGTTTGCGCACCCCAGCCTGCTGGTCAAGGCATGACGACACTTCAAATGACGAAACTCCAAATAGTCAATTTTCAAAAAACAAGGGGAAGACCCATTCTCAAGCAAAGCCAACCCCAATTCGAGCAAAAATGATACATGTCGTAGGGATGGACCCACATGGCCTGGGGATGATGCAGCCCAAGGGGCGCCCCATCTGAACAAAATAGAAAATGTCACCTAGCACCGTGGCAGGAGAAGTGTTGGAGTAGCCGAACACGCGTGCTGCAGAATTTGCTCCTCATGATTCGCCTGGTTTTGGGACCTCACGAGGCTCCTGAGGTTCAGGGAGCTCGCGGAGGACCAATGCCTCCTCCGCCAGGAACTCCTGATGCCTGGCCTGGTGAGCCACTAGGATGTCCCACACGTGGCGCAGGTGCAGGGCAGCGCTGTTCGGCAGGCCGAAAGGCATGCGAACATAGCTGTGAGGGAGGACCTAGCACCGGCCCACTTGGGACGGCCAGTAGAGCTCCTAAGACGCGACTCTGTTGAGCCCCGGGACGTTGACGCAGACGCGCAACTTGCCTCCTGAGCCTGGGATGGCAGCTACACTTGTTGGTGTGGGGCGACGCTCGCCTCGCATAGCCCTTAGTAGCTGCAGGTCTTCGATGATCTGGGTGATGAACTCCTGAGCACTCGGCGCCTCGCGCCTTGTGTCCTCCTCGCAGAAATGTGCACTAAAGCATGCCTCCAGATGGTGCCTGAGCGCTTCCCTCATGGCGTTGGCTAGATCAGAGGCCCTCCAGAGGAGAGCCCCCGATCCCAGCCTGAGAGGGGCGTCGGGCGCGCCTTCCTATGCAATGGAGGAAGGCACCCCGTTCATGGGCGCAGATCCTGAGGCGCAACCATCAGGTATTGCTTCCTCGTGTGGCTTCAGGGCGAGCAGCTACTTCTTCTTCTTCGGGGCGGCTTCAGGAGGGTAGGCAAAGCCCTCGGCATCTGAGTTCTCAACTGCTGCAGCTTGGTAGGCGCGTTCGAGAGCACACACCGCATCCTTCTCATTACAGGCAACCGCGATGATGCCGCTGCTTCCCAGCATCTTGAGGACATTGTAGCCGTGGTGAGTTGCTGCCATGAACTTGGCCAAGGTTGAGTAGCCGAGGATGGCGTTGTACGGGAGCCGAATGTGGGCGACGTCGAAGTCTATGAGCTCCGTGCGGTAGTTCTTGCGGTCACCAAAGGTGACAGGAAGGCGGACCTGCCCTATTGGTGTTGTAGAGCCGTCGGTCACTCCGGAGAAAGGCTTGGTGGGCTGGAGCTGGCCGTATGGCACATGGAGCGCGTCGAAGGTCTCGACGGAGAGGACGTTGAGCCCTGCTCCATCGTTGATGAGGGTCTTGGTGACGAGAACGTTGCAAATGGTAGGTGAGCAGAGCAGAGGGAGGGCGCCAGCCGCGGCCACACACTTGAGTTGGTCAGCGGAATCGAAAGTGATGGCGTGATACGTCCATTTTGCATCATGTTTTCTTACTGTTATTTACAATGTTTTCATCCATAATAATGCTTTTTGGAGTAATTCTAATGCCTTTTCTCTCATAATTTGCAAGGTACACACCAAGAGGGAGAATTCTGGCAGTTGGAAATCTGGACTTGAAAAAGCTACGTCAGGCCACCTATTATGCACAACTCAAAATAATCTGAAATTCCACGAGGATTTTTTATGGATTATTTAAGAAATATTGGAGTCAATAAACACCAGAGGGGGGCCACCTGGTGGGCACAACCCACCTGGGTGCGCTAGGCCCCCCTAGCGCGCCCTGGTGTATTGTGGCCTCCTCGGCCCACCTCCAGTGCCCATCTTTAGGTATAGAAGCGATGTTGACCTAGAGAAAATCAAGAAAATACTTTCGGGATGGAACGCCGCCGTCTCGAGGCGGAACTTAGGCAGGAGCACTTTTGCCCTCCAGCGGAGCGATTCCGCCGGGGGAACTTCCCTCGCGAACGGGGAAATCATCGTCATCATCATCACCAACTACTCATGCATCTTGGGGAGAGCAATCTCCATCAACATCTTCACCAGCACCATCTCATCTCAAACCCTAGTTCATCTCTTGTATTCAATCTTGTTACCGGAACTATAGATTGTTGCTAGGGGGTAGCTAGTAGTGTTGATTACATCTTGTAGTTGATTACTATATCGTTTATTTGGTGGAAGATTATATGTACATATCTATTATGCATACTAATACCCCTCTGATATTGAGCATGTTCATCACTTGTGAGTAGTTACCTTTGTTGTTGAGGTCACGGAAAAATCATGTTGCAAGTAATCATGTGAATTTGATATGTGTTCGATATTTTGATAGTATGTATGTTGTGATTCCCTTAGTGGTGTCATGTGAACATCGACTACATGACACTTCACCATATTTGGGCGTAAGGGAATGCATTGTGGAGTAGTAAATAGATGGTGGGTTGTGAGAGTGACAGAAACTTAAACCCCTGTTTATGCACTATTCTGTAAGGGACCGATTGGATCATAGAGTTTAATGCCATGGTTAGAATTTATTCTTAATACTTTTCTTGTAGGAGGTTTGTTCAAGTAAGAACAACACCTAAGCACCGGTCCACCCACATATCAAATTATCAAAGGAGCGAACACAAATCAAACCAACATGATGAAATTGACTAGATGAAATTCCCATGTACCCTCAAGAACGCTTTGCTTATTATAAGAGACCGTTTTGGCCTGTCCTTTGCCTCAAAAGGATTGGGCTAACTTGCTGCATACTTTTTACAACTATCATTACTTGCTCGTTACAAATTACCTTGCTATCAAATTACTCGCTACTTACAATTTCAGCACTTGCAGACACTACCTTAGTGAAAACTACTCGTCATTTCCTTCTGCTCCTCGTTGGGTTCGACACTCTTACTTATCGAAAAGAGCTAAAATTGATCCCCTATACTTGTGGGTCATCAAGGCTATTTTCTGGCACCGTTGCCGGAGAGTGAAGCGCTTCTGGTAAGTGGATTTGGTGAGGAAACATTTATATAGTGTGTTGAAATTTATTGTCACTTGTTACTATGGAAAACAATCCTTTGAGGGGTTTGTTCGGGGTATCTTCACCTCGTCCAGAACCACAATTAGCTACCCCTCAACCCGCTGCACCTACTGAAAATATTGAATATGAAATCCCTTCGGGTATGATAGAACAACTGCTAGCTAATCATTATGCAGGAGATGGAACCGAACATCCTGATATGCACTTGATATATGTGGAACAAATATGTGGATTGTTTAAGCTTGTAGGTCTACCCAGGGATAAAGTTATGAGGATGGTTTTTCCTTTATCTTTGAGGGAAAAAGCATTAGCATGGTATATTATATGCGATGATATTGGATCTTGGAACTGTAATCGATTGTAAATGGAGGTCCACCAAAAAAATTATTCAATGCATCTAGTTCACCAGGATCGGAACTATATATATAATTTTTGGCCTCGTGAAGGAGAAAGTATTGCTCTAGCTTGGGGGAGGATTAAGTCAATGTTATATTCATGCCCCAATCATGAGCTCTCAAGAGAAATTATTATCCAGAATTTTTATGCTCGGATTTCTCATAATGATCGATCCATGCTGGATACTTCTTGTGCTGGTTCTTTTATGAAGAAGACTATTGAATTCCGGTGGGACCTTTTGCAAAGAATGAAACGCAACTCTGAAGATTGGGAACTTGACGAAGGTAAAGAGTAAGGTATAAAACTAAAGTATGATTGTATTAAATCTTGTATGGATACTGATGCTTTTCAAAAGTTTAGCACTAAATATGGACTTGACTTTGAGATAGTAGCCTCCTTTTGTGAATCTTTCGCTGCTCATGTTGATCTCCCTAAAGAGATGTGGTGTAAATATCATCCACCTATTAAAGAAGAAATTAAGGAGCCGGTACCCGTTAAAGAAGAAACTATACTTTATCATGTTGATCCAATTGTTCCTTCAACTTATATCGAAAAACCACCTTTCCCTGTTTGGATAAAGGAACACGCTAAAGTTTCAACTGTGGTTAACAATAGCTATGTTAGAACACCTAAACCTGATGAACAAATTAAATTAGAGCCTAATATTGCTATGGTAAAGGATCTCTTGGAAGAAAATGTAGATGGGCATGTTATTTGCTTTAATGAAGAGGCTGCTAGAATTGCCAAACCCGATGAAAGGGACAAACATAGACCCGTTGTGGGTGTGCCTGTTATTTCAGTTAAAATAGGAGATCATTGCTATCGTGGTTTATGTGACATAGGTGCTAGTGTGAGTGCTATTCCCTACTCTTTATATGAAAAAATTATGAATGACATAGCACGTGCAGAAATAGAAAATATTGATGTCAGTATTAAACCTGCTAATAGAGATATTATATCACCTATTGGGAATGTTAGAGATGTTGAGGTCTTGTGCGGGAAAATAAAATACTCTACTGATTTTCTTTTCTTGGTTCCCCACAAGATGATTTCTGTCCCATTGTCTTTGGCAGACCCTTCTTGAACACTGTTAATGCTCAAATAGATTGTGAGAAGCAAACTGTCGGTGTTACTTTTGGTGATGAATCTTATGAGTTCAATTTTTCCAAGTTTAGTAGGAAACTTCATGAAAAAGAATTGCCTAGTAAGGATGAAATTATTGGTCTTGCACCTATTGTTGTGCCTCCTACTGATCCTTTAGAGCAATATTTACTAGACCATGAAAATGATTCACATATGCATGAAAGAAATGAAATAGATAAAAAATTCTTTGAACAACGCCCCCTACTTAAACACAATTTGCCTATTAAATCTCTTGAAGGTCCATCTCCACCTAAAGGTGATCCTGTGTTTGAATTAAAAAAATTGCCAAACACTTTGAAATATGTTTATCTTGATGAAAAGAAAATATATCCTGTTATTATCAGTGCTAACCTTTCAGAACATGAAGAAGAAACATTATTGAAAGTTCTGAGGAAGAACCGAGCTACTATTGGATATACTCTTGATGATTTAAAGGGCATTAGTCCCATTCTATGTCAGCACAAAATTAATATGGAACCTGATGCTAAACCAGTCGTTGATCACCAACGTCGATTAAATCTAAAAATGAAAGAAGTGGTAAGAACTGAAATATTAAAACTTCTGGAAGAAGGTATAATCTGTCCCATAGCTGATAGTAGATGGGTAAGTCATGTTCATTGTGTCCCTAAGAAAGCATGTATAACTATATTTCCTGATGATAAGAATGAACTTATTCCACAAAGAATTGTTATAGGCTATAGAATGGTAATTGACTTTAGAAAATTAAATAAAGCTACTAGAAGAGATCATTACCCTTTGCCTTTTATTGATAAAATGCTTGAAAGATTATCTAAGCACACACACTTTTGCTTCCTTGATGGATATTCTGGCTTTTCACAAATACATGTTTCTCAACCTGATCAATAAAAGACCACTTTTACTTGTCCGACTGGAACTTATGCTTATAGACGTATGCCTTTTGGTTTATGTAATGCACCTCCTACCTTCCAAAGATGCATGATGGCTATATTCTTTGACTTTTGTGAAAAGATTGTTGAGGTTTTCATGGATGACTTTTCTGTTTATGGAAAGTCTTTTGATGATTGTTTGAGCAATCTTGAGCGAGTTTTGCAGAGATGTGAACAAACAAATCTTGTCTTGAATTGGGAGAAGTGCCACTTTATGGTTAATGAAGGCATTGTTTTGGGTCATAAAATTTCTGAAAGAGGTATTGAAGTGGACCAAGCTAAGGTTGATTCATTTGAGAAAATGCCATGTCCTCGGGACATCAAAGGTATTCGTAGTTTCCTAGGTCATGCTGGTTTCTATAGGAAATTTATCAAAGACATTTCTAAAATTTCTAGGCCCCTTACTAGTCTCTTGCAAAAAGATATTCCTTTTGCTTTTGATGATGATTGTCTCGAAGCCTTTGAAACACTTAAGAAAGCCGTAATATCTGCACCTATTGTTCAACCACCTGATTGGAACTTGCCTTTTGAAATTATGTGTGATGCTGGTGATTATGCTGTTGCTGTTGTTCTAGGTCAAAGAGTTGATAAGTAATTAAATGTTATTTATTATGCTAGTAAAACTCTAGACAATGCTGAAAGAAATTATGCTACAACTGAAAAATAATTCTTAGAAGTGGTGTTTTGTCAGGACCCAAGATGCGATTCTATCCCGATCACGTGACACTTACGTGATTGGGGCACAACCGCATTTCGGGCGCTTAGCAAGATGGATATCATTATATCGTACCATTACATATATACATAGGGGATACAACAATTCATACAAGTTACATGAATACAACAATATCAATACAAAGCATCCGACTATGGATGCAAACATGAAAAGCTCAACGACATCCATCTGCTATCCCAGGCTGCCGACCCGGAACCTAACCCAAGACTGAAGAAGGAAAAGGAAAGAACTCCAGCACAACGATCATCGCTCTCACGTCAAGACATCGGAAACCTGCACCTGCAACTATTGTTGTAGTATCTGTAAGCCACGAGGACTCAGCAATCCCATAACGATGGGTAACAAGACTATCAAAGCTTAATGGGTAGGAAGAGGTAAAGTGGTGAGGTTGCAGCAGCGGCTAAGCAAAATATGGTGGCTAACTTACGAGTACAAGAATAAGATGAGCATCTACGCAAACGATCGCAAACTAGTAATGATCGCTAAAGATCCTGAACTACCTACGAGTCAAACATAACCCACCGTGTTCTCTTCTCAAAGTGAAAAGAGACAGTCACGGTTACTCACACCATTGTGTGTTTTACTTCGGATCCTCTGTCAAGTTTTTTGCAACCGGACATTAACAAATTCCAATCTGCCACATAACCACGGGCACGGCTTTCGAAAGATCATAACCCTGCAGGGGTGTCCCAACTTAGCCCATCACAAGCTCTCACGACCAGCTGAAGTAATAATAATGATTACCCCTTATCTTAGGGAAATCCGATCAGGCTCGGTATCCCGGTGCACAAGACATTTCGACAATGGTAAAACAAGTTCAGCAAGACCTCCCGGCGTGCCGACACCCTGATAGTAGCCGCCGTATCTCGTCTCAGGCCACAACCGGATAGGTGATCCTACGGGAGCCAATCCTCGAGTTTCCCCGTGGTGGCCCCGCAGTCTCCCCGTTTGGGACCAACACATCAGCACTGCCCCCCCCCCCCGTTATGTAGAAGAATCCTCGGGTAGCGCTAACTCCCTATGCAATTTAATTAATTAATTAAGTTGTTATTATGAGCAAATTAAAACCAATGTTGGGCCTTGCTGGAGGAGTTTTATTCAAAGACGAAGTGTCAAGGGGTCCCCATATACCCAACCGTGTAAGGAACGCAAAATCAAGGAACATAATGCCGGTTTATCGGCTCCTAAGGTGGCATGAGTGGAACAAAACACCGAGCAAAAGGCCAAGCCTTCCACCCATGCCCGGTATATAGGTGTGTTAATAATGATAATAATAGATATTGTGATATTCCAACAACAAGTTCCAACAAGGAACGATCTTCACCTGCAACTAACAACGCTATAAGGGGGGCTGAGCAAGCGGGTAACATAGACAAACAATGGTTTGCTAGGAAGGTTTCAAAGGTTAGAGGTTTCATGGCAACAAGGAGAGGGCTGACAATAAGATGGGTAGCGCGACATTTAACGATAGCATCGAGACAACTAAGCATGGTAATGATAGTAAAGGTATCCAAGGGTATGGTCATCTTGCCTGAGATCCCGCAAGGAAGAAGAACGGATCCGTGAAGAAGACAAAGAAGAAGCCTTGAAGACGAACCACATGTAGACGAACGAATCCTCACGAACGCAACGGAACAAGCACTAATGAGAAGAAGCAAGCAATACGGTAAACACACAACACAAGGACATGACAATATGCTCAACCAAGTATGATGCAAGACAAGTCTATATATGATGCAGGACAAGTCTATATATGATGCAATACATGGCAAGGTAGGAAGCACAAAAGAACAACATCACCCAACAAGTTTAAAAGAGGCCGAAATCAACATATAGCCAATCCGGTAAGTCCTTATATGCATAATTTGAAAGTAGTCCAGATCTGAACAAACCATAAGTTAAAGTTGTTAAACAGCAAATTAACATGCACCATGATGATCTACACAAAATTCTAGTCAAGTTTCATATAAAGTTTGTTTAATTTGGAGCTACGGTTTAGAAGATATGAGCAAAACAAGACAAACATGGCAACGATGCAAGATGCACCCAAACATCAAGCAAACACACTCCAAACATGAAATCGACATGATATTATGATTCTACATGCAAAATCACACAAGTTTCATATAAGTCACACCCAAAACGGAGCAACGGGCTAAAAGATACGAGCAAAACAAGATATAACAACAAGGTGAAGTTAACAGCCACATAGCAACTTTGGAGCAAGGTAAATATAAGCTACAACACCAAAACATGATAAAAAGAAGCATGGACATGAAGTAGACATGATGCTTAACAAGTAGGAACTTAGAACACATCCAAAATCTTGCTGGAACACATTTAGATAAGCATGTCAAGTTGCAATAAAATTATCCAGACTTAGCCAAAATCTGGGAAGGCAAAAACATCATCACGACGCTGCCTTCGGAGGCACAAAACAACAAGAATATTAACTCTAATAAGAACATAAAGAGCATGGACATGTAGTAGACATATCCTACAGCAAACAACTCCATTGGAGCAACTCCATAGGAGGCCTGGATCAATAGCAACAAGCTCCGCCAAATTGAACATGCTGATAAAATCCTGACAGGCATAATTTATAGCAACTTAAGAGCAAGAAATAAATAAGCTACAGCAGGTCATATGAGCAAGTAAGGGCATGAATGGATATACAATAACATGGACAACAAGACATGATCATTGGCCGCTCTAAAACAAGCATGGATTTGACTAGGGCATCAAGCAAACATAGCATCAGGATATGACAGATTCCAGACTTACCAGTTTTTTCACCAAGTATAAAACAGTAACAACAACATGGCATGTTTACAAGCATGTTTAATTCACCTCAAGGCATATCATGGAAAGATAATTGCTCCACATCAAAGACCATATTATTGTGCTTCCAAAACATATAAACATGTGGCATGAGGACCAACACATCAATATCAAAGAGCATGTGAAATCAGCATCTCATAACAAGTTTCAGAACTTAACAGCCAAATGCACTTTTGCAACAGAGATTAACATGGCAATATGGACCCAAACAAGCATGCTACAGCAACCATCATGTAGTACACTTCATAATGAACATTTTGACATATCATATGCTTCATTTGGATAAACATGCACCAAGTTATCATATCTCAACCATGGCAACAAAATAACAAGTATCAGCAGTTTATAACAAGTAGCACTCTTGCAACAGAGATTAGAGCATCTAGATGAAGTCAAACAAGCATGGCACAATGGAACAAAGTGTAGAGCATATTACCACGATCATTTTGACATATTATTCACTCAATTTGGATCACCACAGATCAAATACAGGCATGCAAAGATGCAACAATATAACCGTTTTATGGGGACTTAGAAGAAATTTAGACCTCCGGGGAAATGGACATGTCCGTGTCCGATCGGACATGTTCGTCGATGCTAGGGCTCGGGGCCCACGTGTCAGCAAGAGAGAGGGGCGGACACGTCCATGTCGGCGGCGGCGGCGACTGTCCGGCCGGCCGGAGCTCCGATGAGCCCGAAGCTCCGGCGAGACGGAGGGAGACCAGACCGGGGCGGCCCGGGGCAGATCCGGCCGCGGCAGGCCTGAATCTGGCCGGAGGACGCGGCGGCGAGGGATCTCCGGCAGAATGGTGGCGGCGGCGGCTTCCATGATGGCCGGCAGTGAACTCCGCGGTGGCTGCGGCTCTGCTCTGCGGGGTGGGAGAGGAAGATGGCGAGGGGAGGCGACGCGGCAGCGGAGCGGATCCGGCAGGGCGCTCGTCGGCGGCGGCTCCAGAGCGGGGACCTGGCCGGCGGCTCGGGGAAGTTCCGGTGGCCGGCGGCGAGCGGCATCGGGGAAACGGAGGGAGCGGGAGGAGCGAGCGGGGCGCTAGCTCTCGGGGTCGGGCCCAGATGGGCCTGCGGCGGCGGGGCGCGGCCCGAATCGGCCCGGGGGCGGGCCAGTTGCAGGTTCCCGGCGGCCAGGCGCGGGGCAACGTGGCTCTCGCCACATGGAGGCGGCCGAGTGGCTAGGCGCGCGGGGACGGCGGCTCGGCCAATGGCTGAGCGCCGAGTGGCATGTGGGGGGTGGCTGGCGGCGGAATTCTAGGAGGGGGCGGCAGCTGGCTGAGTGGAGGGAGGCTGGCCGTGCGAATTTCGAAGTAGAGGGGGCTAGGAGCTAGGGGAAGGTTAGGTATGTCCCAAAATGGACATGGAGGGGGGTTAAATAGGGGAAAGGGGCTAGGGTTAGAGGGTTTTGGGGCAAAACGGAGCCGCCGGATGCCGATCCAACGGCACCGGAGCGGAGGGGAAGTAGGCTGGGCCTAGTGGGCTGTGTATAATAGTTGGGCTACGATGAGAGGAGAGAGAGAGATACCCGCGGGGGTTTTCGGAGACCGAAAACGTCCGACGAAATAATCGGCGACTAGTGCCGCTATAATTAACGGTTGGGCTATCAAACGAGCTCCGAATGCGATAAAATTTGGCAGGCGGCCTGTCTACTTTGTAATAAGACCACACGACAAGTTTCAACTCATTCCAAGAACATTTTCCGGCCACTTATAAAATAAATATTCGGAGGCGCCGCGGGCGCGTGTGAGTGTGTCTGGGCTCAGAACGGACAACGGAAAGGACGGGCGGACTCGGACGGATGCAAGTTTTGAAAACATGATGATGCAACACTCATGATGACATGGCAAGAAGCAACACACAAGCAGATGACAAGGCAACGACGATGAATAACTGGCTGACACCTGGCGCACCGGTCTCGGGGTGTCACATGTTTGCTTGTGATAAATTTAGACCTTATATTGTTGACTCTAAAGTAACTATTCACACAGACCATGCTGCTATTAAATATCTTATGGAAAAGAAAGATGCTGAGCCTAGACTTATTGGTTGGGTCCTCTTGTTGCAAGAATTTGATCTACATATCATTGATAGAAAATGAGCTGAGAACCCCGTAGCTGATGTTTGTCTAGGCTTGAAAATCTGCTTGATGACCCACTACCTATTTGTGATAGTTTTCCTGATGAGCAGTTAGCTGCAATAAATGTTTCTCATAGTACACCTTGGTATGCTGATTATGCTAATTAGATTGTTGCTAAATATTTTCGACCTAGATTTACATACCAACAAAAGAAAAAAATATTCTGTGATTTAAGACATTACTTTTGGGATGACCCACATCTTTATAAAGAAGGAGCAGATGGTATTATTAGGCATTGTGTACCTGAGCATGAACAGGGACAAATCCTACGGAAATGTCACTCCGAGGCTTATGGAGGGCATCATGTTGGAGATAGTACGGCTCACAAGGTATTGCAATCAAGATTTTATTGGCCTACTCTCTTCAAGGATGCCCGTAAGTTTGTCTCATCTTATGATGAATGCCAAAGAATAGGTAATATCGGTAAGCGTCAAGAAATGCCTATGAATTACTCGCTGTCGAACCATTTGATGTTTGGGGATTTGATTACATGGGACCTTTTCCTTCCTCTAATGGGCATACACATATTTTGGTTGTTGTTGATTATGTTACTAAATGGGTAGAAGCTATTCCAACTAGTAGTGCTGATCACAACACCTCTATTAAAATGCTTAAGGAAGTTATTTTCCCAAGGTTTGGAGTGCCTAGATATTTAATGACTGATGGTGGTTCACACTTTATTCATGGTGCTTTCCGTAAATGCTTGCTAAGTATGATGTTAACCATAGAATTGCATCATCCTATCATCCTCAGTCTAGTGGTCAAGTTAAACTTAGCAATAGAGAAATAAAATTAATTTTGCAAAAGACTGTTAATAGGTCCAGGAAGAATTGGTCTAAGAAGTCAGATGATGCACTTTGGGCTTATAGAACAACATATAAAAATCCCATGGGTATGTCGGGGCAGGCGTTTTGGCTCCCGGGTGCATTTGCACCCGGATGAACAGTAACACGAAAAAACAATTTAAATGTTTTCAAAAAATTCTGAAAAAAATTGTAGATGATCATGTTGGTGTAGCAAACATGCTTGAGAAATTTCATCCTGAACGGAGCAGCGGTGTTTCGTCGGTGAAAAAAACAAATTTTGGGTTACATTTTGGGATGACATTTGGTCTTTGATTTGTTTTTTCGCACAGGCCAAAATGCTTAACTTTTTAGTCTCAAAATTCCCAGGTGCCATTTGTATGTGTCAAAGATCATAAACAATTTTTGTCTCGATTTTTTTTGGCATTTGAAAAATTCAAAAATGGCCCCGGGTGCAAATGCACCCGGGAGCCGAATTGACTTTCCGTGGGTATGTCTCCTTATAAAATGTTATGTGGAAAAGCTTGTCATTTGCTTCTTGAGTTAGAACATAAAGCATATTGGGCGGTTAAAGAACTCAACTATGATTTCAAACTTGCTAGTGGAAAGAGGTTATTTGATATTAGCTCATTAGATGAATGGAGAACCCAAGCTTATGAAAATGCAAAGTTACTCAAAGAAAAAGTTAAAAGATGGCATGACAAAAGAATCCAAAAGCGTGAGTTTAAAGTCGGAGAATATGTTCTTTTGTACAACTCTCATTTCAGATTTTTTGTAGGGAAGCTCCTCTCGAAATGGGAATGCCCATATGTCATCGAGGAGGTTTGCCGGTCTGGCGCCATCAAAATAAATAATTCCGAAGGTACTAACCCAAAGGTAGTCAAGGGGCAACGAATAAAGCATTATATCTCAGGTACGCCCATTAATGTTGAAAGTAATATTATCCAAACTTTGACACCGGAATAACACATAAAGGAGTCCCTCCGGAACACTCCAGAATCGTTAAAATAAGGAGGTACATGATACGGTAAGTAAAGGGACTCCGAAAAATCCGTAAAAATATTTTCTGTCAGTTTTGGAATATTTTGGAATTTTGGAAATAAAGAAACTTCTATGAAGCGTCCCCTGGTGAGCGCAATACACCAGGGCGTGGTGCGCCCAGGTGGGTTGTGCCCACGTCGGGCACCTTCCGGACTCCGTTTTTCTACAACTTGCTTGCTTCCCAAGATAAAAATTCTATATATACTCCCCGAACCTGTTGACCACCATATCGCGGAGAAATCTTCTGTTTTCTTTTCTTTTTGTTTTTCTGACAGATCTGAAGTCATGTCGCCTCAAGGCTCGGGAGATGAGAGCACTCCTCCCCACGGGTCTTTTGATATCTATGTTTCTAAGCCTGCACATGCTTGGTCCACGAATGAGGAAGAGGATGAGCCTCTTCCTCCCCACTTCCAACGGGAGACCAAGGAAGCGTTGGGAAAGTTGGAAGAGCTCACGATTTTATCTCCACCAGCATCTTCTTCACCACCAAAAGAGAACTGAATATCGGGTATGGGCACTCCCCTTGGCTTCCGCCAAGCTTGGGGGAGGTGCCCCGGTATCGTATCATCCCACTATCTTTTTGGTTTTACTTATTTTAGTTCAATCTTTTTTGCTTTAGATGAAATAAGTTTAGTTCGATCCTTTCTTTTCGAGAGTTTGCTTAGTGATCTATCCTTGTTACCATGTGCAAGTTATATAATAAAGTTTAGATTGAATTTTTGCTTTCTTCACTTTCATGCTGCAAATAAAGAAAAGAAATAAATCAATATGATCATATACTAATCCTATGGTAGGTGATAGCACCACGTAAGGAAAAGTCTAAGTAGAAAATTTTGTTAGAGATTGGCAAACATAGCATTGGTCAATGATGCAACTCATGAAAGAATTAATAAGGGAAGAGAAGATTCACATATAAATATACCATTCTAGAAATCTTTTGTGATTGTGACCCCCCATCAAAATATTATTTGTCAAAATTGTTGACGTTGGACATGGAAGACAACTTAATGAATTATGTTTGTTCATATTCACATAGAAGGCATATTGTCATAGATCCTTTAACATGTGGTGCTTGCCCGATATCTTTTCTAGCCAAAAATTCCGCACTAAGTAGAGATACTACTTGTGCATCCAAAAACCCTTAAACCCAAACCTTTTTCGAGAGTCCACCATACCTACATATGGATTGAGTTAGATCCTTCAAGTAAGTTGTCATGAGTGCAAAAAGGCAATAAAAATTGATTCTAAATATGTGAGATCATTTAGTGTAATAGAAAATTGAGCGCTGTACAAACTTGGATGACAAAGAATAAAAGCGACAGACTGCATAATAAAGGTTGTCATCTTAAGGGGCAATACAACGTGACGTTCTTTTGCACTAAGGGGTTGATCATGCAAAGAAATAAGCGCATGGCAACCTCTGCTTCCCTCTGCGAAGGGCCTATCTTTTACTTTTATGCAAAGAGTCAAAGTTTTCCCTCATTCCTCTTTTATTTTTATCCGTTGGCAAGCATCATGTGGTGAGGAAAGATCTAGGCACATATGTCCAGCTGAATATGGGTGATATGAGTTATTATTGTTGACGTCACCCTTAAGGTGAGTATGTTCGGAGGCGAAACTGTAAGCCCTTATCTTTCTATGTGTCCGGTTGAAACGTTTTGCTCATGTGTATGCGGTGAGTGTTAGCAATCATGGAAGACTATATGATGGTTGAGTATGTGGACTTGCCTAAAGGCTCCGATAGAAGACCCGTCCTAAAAAGATGATGAATTGTAGTTGCAAAAGTTCACTGAAAACATAGTTTGTTGGATTCTAATATAGTTTAAGCTTTATACTTCGATTATGTGATGAACTATTACTTATTCATGTGAAGTATATGTTGCAAGTTCAATGATAAAAGTCATATGTTTAATTTTATTGTTGTTATTAATAATAAACATCATGCTTATATGTCCGTATTTTGTTTTTATCGACACCTCTGTCTCCAAGCATGTGGACATGTTTTTTGATTTTGGTTTTCGCTTGAGGACAAGCAAGGTCTAAGCTTGGGGGAGTTGATACGTCCATTATGCATCATGTTTTCTTACTATTATTTACAATGTTTTTATCCATAATAATGCTTTTTGGAGTAATTCTAATGCCTTTTCTCTCATAATTTGCAAGGTACACACAAAGAGGGAGAATTCTGGCAGCTGGAAATCTGGACCTGAAAAAGCTACATCAGGCCACCTATTATGCACAACTCCAAATAAGCTGAAACTCCATGAGGATTTTTTATGGATTATTTAAGAAATATTGGAGTAAATAAACACCAGAGGGGGCCACCAGGTGGGCACAACCCACCTGGGCGTGCCAGGCCCCCCTAGTGCCCTGGTAAATTGTGGCCTCCTCGGCCCACCTCCGATGCCCATCTTCTGGTATATAAGCGATGTTGACCTAGAAAAAAAATCAAGAAAATACTTTCGGGACGGAATGCCGCCATCTTGAGGCGGAACTTGGGCAGGACCACTTTTGTCCTCCGGTGGAGCGATTCCGCCGGGGGAACTTATCTCCCGGAGGGGGAAATCACCGTCGTCATCATCACCAACAACTCTCCCATCCTGGGGAGGGCAATCTCCATCAACATCTTCACCAGCAACATCTCAACTCAAACCCTAGTTCATCTCTTGTATTCAGTCTTGTTACCAGAACTATAGATTGTTGCTAGGGGGTGACTAGTAATGTTGATTACATCTTGTAGTTGATTACTATATGGTTTATTTGGTGGAAGATTATATGTTCAGATCTATTATGCATATTAATACCCCTCCGATCTTGAGCATGTTCATCACTTGTGAGTAGTTACCTTTGTTCTTGAGGTCATGGGAAAAATCATGTTGCAAGTAATCATGTGAATTTGGTATGTGTTCGATATTTTGATAGTATGCATGTTGTGATTCCCTTAGTGGTGTCATGTGAACATCGACTACATGACACTTCACCATATTTGGGCCCAAGGGAATTCATTATGGAGTAGTAAATATATGGTGGGTTGCGAGAGTGACAGAAACTTAAACCCCAGTTTATATACTATTCCATAAGGGACCGATTGGATCGTAGAGTTTAATGCTATGGTTAAAATTTATTCTTAATACTTTTCGCATAGTTGCGGATGTTTGCGGGAGGGTTAATCATAAGTAGGAGGTTTTTCAAGTAAGAAAAGAACATAAGCACCTGTCCACCCACATATCAAATTATCAAAGTAGCGAACACAAATCAAACCAACATGATGAAAGTGACTAGATAAAATTCCCGTGTACCCTCAAGAATGCTTTGCTTATTAGAAGAGACCGTTTTGGCCTGTCCTTTGCCTCAAAAGGATTGGGCTACCTTGCTGCATACTTGTTACAATTATCGTTACTTCCTCGTTAC
Organism: Secale cereale; assembly: GCA_902687465.1. Classification (NCBI taxonomy): domain Eukaryota; kingdom Viridiplantae; phylum Streptophyta; class Magnoliopsida; order Poales; family Poaceae; genus Secale; species Secale cereale. The sequence goes on from LR738709.1 coordinate 153,803,789, forward strand.
AAATTACCTTGCTATCGAACTAGTCGCTGCTTACAATTTCAGCACTTGCAGGCACTACCTTACTGAAAACACTTGTCATTTCCTTCTGCTCCTCGTTGGGTTCGACACTCTTACTTATCAAAAAGAGCTACAATTGATCCCCTGTACTTGTGGGTCATCATGGTGCACTTGGACCATTTGAGAGGACATGTTATCTCGAGCTTTTGGAGGACTGCATTCACCTCTCGGGCAAACCGCTTGAAGACGCGATGAGACGCCGGGGCCTGAGCGCCTCCCACGATGCATGCTACGGCGCGCGGCTCCTGAAAGCCCACAGCCCCTTCATCTATGTGGCGGTCGTCATTCCTTCTCAGCGGTGGAGGTAGCGGAGGAAGCTATGCATTGTCTCGAGGGCGGTCTTCCCGCGGCTGGTCCCTACAGTGATCCTCGTGAGGCTGGTCCCACTATGGGCTCTCACGAGGCTGGCCCTACCAGTGGTCCTCGCGAGGCCGCTCACGCCAGCCTTGGTGAGAGTCACGATTGTCCTAGCATCCTCCTCCTCGGCCACCTCCGTGACCGTAGCCTCATTCACCGCGCTCGGGGCGGCGTCCGAGGCGTCCATGTGGATGGCCCTGAGTTCTTGGCAGTCATTGGTGTTATGGTTGTGCACGTTGTGCAAGACGCTGAATAGGCGGCTGCCCTTAGAGAAATCGGGGTAATCACACCCGCGTTTCATCTCAGGCTCAGCCGCGAGTACTGCTGGTCCCTTCCGCTTGGCTTCCTTGGTCTTGTCCTTCTTGTCTTCTAGATCAACCTTGGGAAGCTTGACGAGCGAGAGGCGACCTTCTTCAACCTTTGTGCACTTGATCGCTAGGTTGAACATCTCCAGAGCTGAGCACAGGTCCTCCTGAATGCTGAGCTACTGCTTCATCCTGATGTCTCGGACGCCATCAGTGTACGCCGAGATGATGGCTTCGTCGGATACCTTGGGGATATTGATGCGAATGTTGGTGAAACGTTGTATGTACTTGCGCAGGGTCTCTCCTGGCTGCTGCTTGATTCACCGCAGGTCGCCCACCGCCGGGGCGCGGCCGTGAGTCCCTTCGAAGTTGGTAATGAAACGTTCGCCCAGTTCATCCCAGGAGGAGATCGACTCCTTCGGGAGGTTCAGGAGCCACGAACGAGCGCCGTCTTTGAGAGCCATGGGGAACCAGTTGGCCATGACCTTCTCATCGCCACTGGCCACTTCAATGCTTAGCTCATAAATCTGCAGGAACTTTGCAGGGTCGGGTGTTCCATCATAGTGCGGGGGTAGATCTGGCTTGAACTTGCCGGGCCAGATGACACGACGGAGCTCCGGGGTGAACGCTCGGCAGCCCGCCGTGCTGACCGGCGCATGCTGCTAAGGTGGAGCCTGGTCTGGGTGTTCGCATGCCACGGCATGGGGAGGCGCACGACCTTGATGAAGCAGAGCTGGAAGCGCACGCACCTCGCCTTGGGGTCGCTGCACCACTTGACAGCTTTCTTCATTGCACGCGGCCACCCCGCGCGGCTGGTCACGCTGGGGGGCCTCGTACCTTGGCTCGGGGACGACGTCTCTCCGGAGCGATGGAGGGGGTGCGCCGCGGGCCATATCGCCCGCCTGAGGTTGTGGAAGAGGCAGCGAACGGGACGATGCTAGAGCCTCTCCCGCGGCACTAATGAGCTCGGCGATGCGGTCCAGCCAATCTTCATAGAGGTCGTCGGCCGGGAGGTAGCGCATGAGCTCACGGGCCATGAGCAGTGCAGCCTGCGAGTTCGCCGGTCCACGACGGGCGTGGGAGGATGAAGTAGCCGCTGGAGTTAGCGTCGGGGTTGCAGTGCAGCCGTCGTGCCGCGCGGAGAGCGGGAGCGAAGAATCTTGCTGCTCACGGGCAGCGGGGCCGGTGGCAGTGTTTGCCACCGGTGATGGAGAACGACAGGGGATGTCGTCGCCTGGAGGTGCCGTCTGGGCCACGCGAGCGGCAAGAGCAGCCTGGCGCTCCGCACGGACGCGGTGAGTGTCAGCCATGGGGCGGTGAGATGTTGATGAACCGAACGGACGAGGAGGAGCTTCGACGCACCCCTACCTGGCGCGCAAAATGTCAAATTTAGGGCTCCATAAAACCCTTCTAGGTTCGAACTCTGGGGTGCGTGCAAAGAGGTAACCTCGCCTAACTACCTACTCGCCATCCCACAAACTAGCTCGATGAACAAGAATGTAAAAGAGACACGAGGCAGTTGATCATGGTTCAGACCACCTTGCGGTGAGTGGCCCTACTCCAGCAGTGTGGTGGATTAGCCTTGCGGTGGAGGTGTGTTCTTGCTTTGTGGTGGAGACGAAGGTCTGAATGATGCCCCCTGCTGGGTGGTGGATTTCCTACTTATATAGTGGCCCTGGTCCTCTTTCCCCAAAATGTTGGCGGGAAGGGATCCCACAATGGCCAATTTTGAAGGGAGACAACTAGTACATCTTATCCTGACTAAAGGTGGTCTTCACCCGCAAAGCCTCTAACCCTGACGCCATGGTGGGCTCGACGATGACCTCCGTCCTGCCGTCCTGGCGGTCTTGGTCTTGTTGCATGGAAATGGAAACCTTCGGCAGATTCCTCGGGACTCTGCGCCTGAGCCCGCTTCCTTAGCACCAAAGGGGAAACTGATGTACTGCGTCTGCTCGCACCCGCCTGGCCTTGGTCGTCATGGCTTGCGTCACGCAACCCTCGTGAGGTGGGGGTTGCATAGAGTTCTCCGCTCCTCAGGAGCCAGCTAGACGAGGCTGCCCCTTCCGGAGGTCATGGTGTCGTTCGGCCCGCGAGGCTTGGCCCCTCGCGAGGGTCTTGAGTGTCGATGCTGAAGATGGGCCATACCAGGCCTGAAAAGGAGGTACATCATGGGCCGCAGGCAGGCAAGTCTGGGTACCTTGGTTCCTAGAACGCCGACAGAGCCCATTTGCTATTTTTTTTAATAATTTACAGCCCATTTGCTAATTCTTAAGGAATTTATTACAACCCATTTTCTGCCCAGGACCACGGTAAAAAAATTCAACCTAATTTTTCATATTTCTGTGGAGTCTGAACTGTTTTAATCCAGAAATGATAATCATTTATTTTCAAGAACTTATTGAAATTCCAAACAAAATATTCTTTTATTTTTGTAAGATAATAAGACGTGGGACAATTGAGTTGGTTTTTGGGAAAACTAGTGGTAAAAAATCAGCGCTGGGAGGAAAAACAACAAAAAAATAAGGATGTAAAGATGAAAAGGGCACCGTACATATTTTCAATATAATAATATATCTGTATGAACTAGTAAAACTATAGGTAGAGATTAGAAAACCGAAGTAGGACATGGCATTTTTAGAGGAAAACAGAACTGGGATGTGCATTTTCTTTAGTAAAAAAATCTGCATGCAGATGTTCTAAAAGAAAATATAACTAAGGATGGCGGGCCAGGGGCCAGTTGATACCTGTTGGATGTTTGTGCCCCATTGTCATGATGGGCTGGGCCTGTTAAATACAAAACCAAACCTGGGCAATCTATAGCCCAATTGATAGTTGCTCGACCTGACAAAACAATATAATACTGGATCCGAGTTATCAGTATGTACTTGTAGAATTATCTCGTTTATTGTGACTATGTTGAAACTTTCAAGAGTTTCACCATCCAGACGTCAGCATTATTTTTCCATCGTGATAATAAGTGCATGCACTTGCTTGTGTACGACCATGGACCTGCTGGTTCCGTATGATTAGGCTCTGTATGGACAGGTCTTGTGGTTTCATAGACGAATTTCGTGCAAATCGGATGATTTTCAGTGAAACCGGAGTAAATTCATCGCATTTGACATATTTCTTTTTATTATGAAATATTTTACATATTTAACTAAAAATAACCGACTAGGCCTTTTTTGAGTCCATGGGAGGCGCTTGTCACGATACTTAGCTGTTCTGGAAGGCACAAATCCATCGCTCCTCTCTTTTAACAATTTTCAGTTGGGCTTGGTGTGCACAACCCAGTTCCACCATGCTATGTCCAATTATCAGCCTGTGAAACCATATGGATCCCTTGCGTACTCGAAGATGTAAAAAAATGGAGAACTGAGAACTCGAACGGCAGGTGCTTATGCTACCCATCAAAAAAATAAATCAGGTGCCTGAAAATTCATTTTGAAACAAATGATTCAACTTTATATCCACGTCGACCCTCAACATGATGGTTGGAAGCAAATGCATAGTTCATACCAAAAGATCCTTAACAACAATACCAACTTGCAGACGTCCAGGTAGAACAAGTACCAATACCAAACTAACTTATAATCTTTTTAGTCCTGGCCCTGGTGTTTATCTGGTAGAAATTCTTGCAGATGACCAGCTAACGCTCCTTCTCTTGCTCCAGGTCCCCGAGATGGTACTGGTGCATCACCCAGTTGGTCCTCTGCTGGTCAAAGTTCTTGTTGGTTTGCAGCACTAGATACTTTTTGCTGCCCATCTTCCGGCCATTGACCATCATCGACAAGGTATTGCCGGTCTTGTGCCATATCGCGTGCATTCCGCACTCCGACTATATCTTGCGACATGTCTGTGTGCCCCTTCTGAATGCCCTAGAGTTGCACTGGAAGAAATGCTTGCTTAGGCCACTCAGTGTGATACCTACAGTATTGGCGAATACAAGTTTTAGGGTACATAATTCACATTTTCATAACATCTTTGGCATGTTGCACTCACTTGCATAACTTTTTATTAACTGCCAAATTGTAACTGCTTCACTAGGTCTGCGTCTAAAAAGAAAAATAGAGGTATAAACAAATAAATATATTTGTGCAAGTAGATGGCCGATCGGTGTCTCACCTGGAAGTTTCTCAGGATGGGTGTAGCATATGATGTGCTCGCTGTCGATGGTTGGTATGAACAAATTGATAAGAGGGTGAGATCTCGCGCTATCAGCACTCACTTTGGCCTCAAGGTGCTCGATCAGCTCCTTATCCGTGAGATCAAACTTGATGCCAGCCGGCAGCACCGGTCAATCCTTCTTGCACTTGCATCGGTTAATTCCAGTTAAGTAGTACTCAATGTATGATCAATCAACTGTTTAAGTAAATGATGAAAGATTTCAATAGATAAGTACTACTCCAAATCTGAAGTCCATAATACCCGAACATACTAGGGTCTCTACTTCATTACTACATGCATACTGTAAAGACCTGAAAATCACCCTAAAGATCGAAATCATCATACAGGGCGATAGGACGAATACTCATAGGAGCGGCCTCACTGGTTCCTTCCTTCATCTGCTTAGCTTGAAAACCATCCTTATTGAGATCAATTTTTTCAGCGTCTTCCTTTTGACTACTTGCAATGAAGTATAGCAGCTCCAGTAGCTCATCGCTCATCGTACCAATTGGATCAGAACAAGGTGGCGGCTGGGCGGCAGGGTGATCGGGAGAGACTGGGAGAGTGATTTTGTAGAGAATGGGAGAGTGATTTTGTAGAGAATGGGATAGTGATGTTGTACTACGAGAGGGGTGAGGCTCACTTTGGTGAACCGAACACGCCGCCGGGACTCTTGTGTTAGCTCACGCGGAGCGTGTTGTCACGTCAATTCAATGTGAGGACGTGGTGAATAATTTGACCGACGTATACTAGTACTACTGTACTACTTACTAGTCGTATTTAGTGTCACATTTTAACCATAGGTTTAACTAGCAAAATGTGAATGCATGTCACTGGAAATTATACCATTGGAAACGATGTTCAAATACGAATCCAACGATATAATTTATGGTCAATTTTTGACACAAATTATGAAGGGGACCAATAAACCAGGGGGGTAGTAGTACAAGTAGCACAATATACAATATAGAGGACCAGTAGTACTACAAATTTAGAAATTGAGTACAAAGTTACAAGGCTGTGCGACAAACTTTGTAGGCTACATGAGTAATACAAAATACAGCTCTCATTGGACAACACTTTCACCAACAAGTACGCACTTGAAGCCTAATTGATATATATGGCTTCTGCACAACATCTCCATCATCAATATCAGTAAATGCTACGCAGGTGATTTAGGATGCACTTGATCCCAAGAAAGGTATCTATCCTTATAACTAACTACAGTACATAATATCCAACAAAAGAGGGTCATGCTATAGCAGCAGGATACATGGCTCAGTCTAGATATCACTACAAATCAAGTTGTGCATATTTGTTGTTGGCATGAACCACATCGCCACATGTCGGGTTTACAAAATCCATTCATCCCTTGGAAGTTTGATGCCTTTCATACACTGAAGATTATCAGGCAACAAGCTGTGTTGACGAATCTCTAGATATGGTGATCCATGAAACCCATGGTACGATGTGTAAACACAGTTCCCCCTAGTGAGTGGAAGTTGCATAGCACGGTAATCATCGCCGATGATATGCTCGATGATTGGTTGGATGATCAAATAATTAAGGCCGAGGAACATGGGGTGGTTGCCGATGTTGTAAACCCGCCTCCAGTTGAATACGCCTGGCCCAATGGAGCTAGGATATTTCTCGAACACAAAGCAGCCATAGCCATCACAGTCGCGAACGCCCCATGCATTGTACTGCATGTGGTTTGATGAAATGGTTTGGTCAATTTGGTACGTGCGAATGAGCATCAAGTGCCCATCGTCAGTTGAAGGAGCGATAAATCACCACCCATTGACTTGTATATTTCCATGTCCTGGAATTATGAAGGCCAGCGCATTTGCATCTACTGCAACAAATCAAATTGGAGACCCAAAGGACAAAAATATACAATAATGTTCAGAGTATGTGTGGAATTAGGATTATTAGAATAGTGGCATAGGTCATAGCTAGAGAAATGCAATGCCGTGGTCATGATGACACCCCTAGTTAAAAAATTAAGCCAATGGCTTTCATATTCTAGCAACATGTCATGGTTCAAACATCATGTAAAAATGAGAGGAAAACAGCTATGGCAGGGCCCACTCATATTCTAGCTTATCAGTTACTACTGTTCTCATATCAACACTAACAATAACATGCGTGGTTATAAAAATCTTGGAAATGAGAGTAACATATAACAATCATGAGGTTATACTCATAATATCTATTCTAACTATCATTAGATGCTAATTGTTCTCATATCAACTCTAACAATAACAAGTGTGGTCATAAAAATCTAGGAAATGAGAGGAACATTTAGCAATGATGTGGTCATAGACATATTATCTATTCTAAATTTGTAACAATTAACATGATTCATAAGGTAAATATGAGATGACATAGAACAATTACACGACAATAGATTCCACTAGTATATGCGGCCAATCTGTGCGTCGACCGCATAAATGACGCTATCGTCCATGATAGCATCAGATAGAAATGGAGGGTCAACAGGATTGATGATGAGCCATAACCATGTATGATTATCGGATTCCAAATAGACTAATCCCCCGTCGAACAAGCCAATGAGCTTGTAATCTATGTAGTCTCTAGATGGTGTGGGCACTTCATAGATTACAACCTTCAGCAAACGGATGTTGTACCAAAAGCTCGCCGCGTCTCGTGCGTAGTAGGAAGGAATGCCTTTCTTGTCCCTCTCCTCCTAGGAACTACAGAGGGAGGTGAAGAAGGTAAAAGGAGCGCCTGGACAGAAGCCCTGCCTGACCACGTCAAGGCCCGTGGGACGCAGCCTGGCAAGATCGGGAGGGCGCAGACGAAGGTGGTGGGCGGAGGGAGCGGCTAGGCAATGCCCTGGTCACCACTGCCAGGACCAGAGGAACGTGGCAGGAGGGACACCAGCAGGGAAGACAGAGCCGGAGTCCACGAGGAAGCCTGCCGAGGTCCAGCTACAGGAGGTGAAGGCATCCACACCCAATGCCCCATAAAATTGCTTTGCCGAGGAGAAGGCCAGGTGCAGACGATGGTGCTGCCGGCACCTAGCTGACGGTGACGATGCGACCAATGTTCAGCTTGAGTCCGTGTCGTAGCCTTTGTGCTTGACGACTGGAGACTCGTCATCGTCGTCCTCCGCACCGATGTCCTCTTCGTCGCTATCGTTCGAGGAGAAGCTTTCATCGTCGGTCGAGCTCTCCACGCGACACCCTAAGCGAGCACCCGAGCGCCCAAAGACCTTGGTGGAGAGCAGCATGGCATCCATTAATTTGAAATGGAGAACGTGCCCCGCTGCCAAGTTATGGGCACGGGCAAAGGTTTTCCAGCCACGCCAAAGAAGCATGACATGGGGTGTGGGGAACTCTATGTACGCCCGCATGCTGCCATTACAGAAACCCCTCATGCGCAGCTTCAATCTTGGCGGCTGTTCTACCTCCATCACCCTTGCAAAAGGAGTAGGAAGCCGAAGACGGCTGCGCGGGGGCCCGCATAGCTCAAAAATGAACTCCAACGGCTGGTCCCCAACGTGGCCTTCCATTGGGGCCAGGGCGGCTTGGGGAGGAGATATAAGAGCACCTCCACGCACTCCTCAGCCCCGAGTGCCATGACAGTTGCGCCCACGCCCTACGGCACCTCCTCGTGCGCTGGATGCTGTCCCTGCATCCCCAGATAGGGCAGAAAGGCGCTGTGAAGAAGAGACCCTTGTCGCCACAGATGGAGTTCGCCCATGCCCTATTCCCGTCACTGATACGTCCAAAATGCATCACTATTTTATATCGTAATTCATCCTTATTCATTGATATATTTCACATTATGATGATGTTCTTATGTTGTTTTGGCCTATTTTACACAGTTTGCAACTTTCCGGTGCCGAAGCAGCAGACGCAGGATTCAGCGATAAAAAGTGGACGCTGAGTTGCTGAAGAAGAATACCTCCAAATTACCTGAAAATCGACGGAGGGTATTTTCCAGAAGGATCACGAAGATACGCAAAAGAGCAACCAGAGGGGGGCCACAGGGTGCCCAGGCGGCCACCTGGCGCGGCCCCCACCCTGGCCGCGCCGGGAGGGCGCCTGGAGCCCCTGGCCCACTCCAGGCTTCCCCCTTTGGCCTATATACTCCTCGTCATCCAGAAACCCTAAAAAGGAGTTTTGACGGAGTTCCGTCGCCGCTCCGTGGTGAAAACCTACAGAGAAGAAAAAGCCATCTCCGGCGGGCAGATTCCGCTGGGGAGATCACCTCCCGGAAGGGGAGATCATCACCATCGTCATCACCATCGTCACGGGCATCATCGAGATCATCATCAACATCATCCCCAACATCAGCACCATCTCCATCTTCATCCAATCTCATCTCACAATTGCAACTTGTGTTGTAATCCGTACTATCTATCCTCTCTACCCTATCGGTGTTGATTACTACTTTGTGATGAATGCTATTGAGTTTTGTTGGAGAAATATCATTGTGTCCAGATTGTTTATCATCCATCTATCTCCACTGATCATGATCTCTTTTATGTCTTGTGAGTAGTTACTTTAGTTCTTGAGGACATGGGAGAAGTCTTGTTGTTAGTAGTCATATGATATTGAAGTAATATGTGTTGTTTGATACTTAAGTTGTGTTGTTATTTTCCTAGTGGTGTTGGGTGAGTCGAACACTCAACACTTCGCCTTATTAAGGACCTAGGGGAATACATTGTGTACAAAGAATGCTTACGGTGGGTAGCCGGAGTGACAGAAACCTGAACCCCTGTTCGCACGGTTTTGCACAAGGGAACAATGGATCATCGATCGTATTGCTATGGTTAGGCTTTTGCCTTAAATACTATCTTATATTTGCGGATGCTTGCAAGGTGTTTAATCATAAGAGTGCACTCATCTTAGTCTAGGGGGTGTACTAGCATAGATCCACCCACTCAACACTTATCAACACATCACATAGTATCGATGCGGAATATGGCGAAAGCACATGAATACCTCTCCCGTGTGTCCTCAAGAAGACTTTAGCCTTTAGAAGTTCAGTTGCTAGGCCTCTCCTTTGCTCAGAAAGGATTGGGCCACTTGTTACTCTCTAGTGCCTTTTACTTTGCTCGCTTTTACTTTCCTGTTGCTTATAGCAAGAAAACCCCTAAAAAGTTATCTTTCAGTGCTTGCAGTTATTCCTTGCTTAGAATCACTTATCAATACCTTCTGCTCCTCGTTGGGTTCGACACTCTTACTTATCGAAAACGCTGCAATAGATCCCTTACGGTTGTGGGTCATCAAGTACCGTTTTCTGGCGCCGTTGCCGGGGAGTGTAGCGCTATTGGTAAGTGAAGCTAGTAAGGAAGTTTCTATATTTCTGTTTTTATTTTGCTGTTGCTGCTCTTTGTCCTTATGGACAACCTTGCTATTGGACCGTTGCTTGTGGGAAGACGCCCCACATCTGTGGTGGTTGCTCCTCCCCCTACTGAAATTGTGCCCTATAAATTACCAGCTGGTATTATCGAATATGTTTTGGCTAATCGTTATGGAGGAGACAGACATCCCGGTGAACACTTGCTATATCTGTCACAACTATGTTCATTATTTAAGCTTGCAGGTGTATCAATGGAGTTTGTCATGAGGAAATTGTTGATACGTCCAAAACGTATCTATAATTTCTGCTTGCTCCATGCCTCTTTTGTGTGATATTGCTATGATATTTATGCACTTCCATACACTTTTGATCATATTTGGACTAACCTATTAACTCAGTGCATCCCAGTGCCAGTTCCTGTTTTATGCTATTTTTCTATTTCAGGTTTCCCCCATATTAAAAGTGCCCTAAAAATTCCGGGAAAAATACAGGAAAAATCAACGTATCAGGAGCTTCCGGAAAAACCAAGGCAGGGCCAGAGGGGAGCCTGGGGGGCCCAGGCGGCCACCCGGCGCGGCCAGCCCCCTGGCCGCGCCCATAGGGCGCCTGGGGCCCCACCTCCTCCTCCGGTGCCCCCCTTTGGCATATATTTACCACGCGTCCCGAAACCCTCGAGGACGGAACCCTTTTTCGCGATCTCATCTCTGTTCCTCCGCCGCGGCGCTTCTAAGATCGGGAGCACCAGGAGAACTCTTCCCGGCACCCTATCGGAAGGGAGGATCACCACCGGGAGCTTCTCCACCACCATGGACGCTTCCCGGATGAGTTGTGAGTAGTCTCCCTTGGACCATGGGTCCATGACCAGTAGCTATGTGATGTTCTCCTCCCCTCTTTGTTCTTCATGGATTAGACCTCGTGAGCTGCCCTACATGATCGAGGCACATATGTAATCTTTATGCTGTTGCTATGTTGAGTTTGCTGGGATCCGATGGATTATGAGATTATGTTCAGATTGTGTGTGAGTAATATATTTGATTCACCTCTTTTATATTTATGTTCTTGAGTAATTCTTGCATGTTCTTCGTTGCTATTTATTGCTTTGGCCGAGTAGTAAGTAGTAACTCCAAGAGGGAACGTTATGCTTGATTGTGGGTTCATGCCCCTCGATGACTAGCTTGAGTGACAGAAACATGAGTCTAGGGGGTGTGCTGTTGCCACAAGGGGGAAAACAACGGCGCTTGTACTTGCGGGTGCAAGGATTGTTTACTTTACGCAAAGTTCTTTTAATGCAGTTGTGTGTTGCTTTGAGTTTACACTATGGGTGGGACTCGCAACTTAATACCAGCGAGATGTTCTGGATAGATATCTCAAGGTGGATGATTAGTAGTAGATGCATATGGATTTCGGTCTACTTGCCTTGGCGTACCGCCCATGCTTTTGAGCCTCTACCTTTCTTTACATCATAGTTAGCATTGGTTTGCGCACATAATCCTGTCAATTGCCCAGCTGTAATTTGTTTACCTCGCTTAGCTGTTTCATCGTCTTTTGGGAGAGAGACATCACTAGTGAACATCATGGGACCCCGGTCCATATTACCATCACTGATCACACCCGCTATTTACTTCCTGTCTTTATTTCCTAGTTGCAGTCATACCTATCATTATTATCTCTTGTGTTTGATCCTTTGTAAACGACAAGGCCGGAGGGATTGACAACCTCTCTGTACTCGTTGGGAGCAAAGTTATTTGTAGCTGTGTGCAGGTCCTGTCAACCGCTAAGTATTTGGCGCCGTTAGCAGTTGACACCTTCTTGTCGACCCTCGGAGTCTCACGGGATTCGATCCTTGGTATCTTGCCAAGGGAAACTTGCCGTTACGCTACATCTCAAACCTTCCACTTGGGGTAACCAACGAGGGGCGAGAAGCCATCAAGCAAAGTTTCTGGCGCCGTTGCCGGGGACTCCACTCTTCAAGATAGGGGAGTTGCACGCTACTTTTACCTTTTCTTTTTAGTCTTGTTAGTTTACCTTTCAGTTTTTGCTTTAGTGTCTTCTATCAAAAATCACAAAAATAGTTATCTCACCTTTTAGTTGGCATTATGTCTGGTCCTTTTGCCTTTGGTGAGGCAGAAGTGCTCACCTTTAAACAAAGAGGTGGGGAAAGTCTAAAAGATGCTTGGTATAGAATTAATGATTCTCATAAAAGAGCCACCAAGAAGCAATCTACTACTATCCTGCTTAGAAATTTTTATGTTGGAATTACTTCTTGGAATAGGTTTATTCTAGATTCTGCTATCAATGGAAATTTCCTAGAAGCCCAGTTTGGGAATCTCTTAGTATTATGGAAAATCTTTTTGGAAATCCCCCTGTTGTTAGCATTGAAGAGGACATTACCCTAGCTCACATCATGAAAAAACTTGAAAAGATAGAGCTAGAGATGCCAAACATTAATAAGATAAATGAGTTGGACCGTAAGATCCAAGGGAATTTGAATAGGCTTGATAGCTCCATGCATAAAATTCTCAAATCTTTGGAGACCATCAAATCCCATGACTTGGATTCTTCTAGGATAGACAAGATTGAGGAAATCTTTAACACTTTAGGAACTACTTTCTCCTCAATCAAAACCAAAAAGGTAGAAACTCCGGCAAAGAAGGAACCTAAGTTCGGTTACGTTCCAAAGGCTCCTCGTTCCAAAAGTAATCCATCTATTGCCAAAGGGGTTGAAACTGTGAAGACTTTGGAAGAAACACCTCTCTTTGATAAATTTATAAATGAATCTTCCATTGACTTTTTACCTTTTGGTCCTCTCCCTAGAAGTATCTCTATTAGGCCTTTAATTGAAAGTCCTCTCAAGACTAGTTGTACTATTAAAGAGCTTTTTGATGATCTTGATGATGGTTCAATTGATACAACTTGATCTCTTTGCATCATGCCTAGCTTAAAGTTATAAAAGAAAGCGCTTTTGGGAGGCAGCCCACAATGAATAAAGTTTTATTTTGCTTTTGTTGTGTCTTGATGGTTGTTACTACAGTAGCATCATCATTGTATCTTTTCTTTTCAGCTTTGTGCCAAGTTTAGCCTCTGATTGCAGGAAAGTTCAAAAGTTGTGACGTGCAATCCAGAAAACAGATTCTGTCCTTGGACAGAAAAATTCGTATAAAATCACCAGATAATCTTTTTGATCTGAATTTTTTTGACAATGTGCTCTATACAATTGGCTTTCATGCTTTTGTTCTGCGTTTTTTGATTTGAGTTGCAGAAGTGCCCCGAAAAAATCATTTACTACCTGCTGGTCTGTTTTGCACAGATTCTGTCCTGTTTTGCCTTTTCTTCGTTTTGCAAACCTTTAGCTTGCTTTTTCTTTGCAAAAACCTTTTGGCAATCTTGAGAAACAGTAGCTCTTCAAGATTATATTTATTTCCAGCAAGGAAAAATTATTTTATTATGGGTACTAACCTCGCTAATCAGATTATGATGAGTTATGTACGAAGGGAGTTTTCAAGTGTGCGAGGGAAGATGATAAAAGATTCAGGAGGGTCAAAAGCTCAAGCTTGGGGATGCCCCCGTGCACCCCCAAGAAATATTCAAGAAGACTCAAGCATTTAAGCTTGGGGATGCCCCCGTGCATCCCCTTCTCCATCAACAATTATCAGTTCGTCTTTCGTTCCACTATATTTTAATCACTTCATGCGTTATGTGCTATGCTTGGAGCGTCTTGCTTTTAGTTTCCTTTTTAGTTTTCTTTAGCTTTGCTTGTTGTTCATAATGAGTTAGAACCCAGCTTTCTTTGTGTGGGAGAGAAACACGCTCCACTTCAACCTAGAACACAACTTAGGATTTTCATGCTTATGTTTGTTGTGTGTGTTCTTTGTCTTTCCATAGCTACTATCATGTTTAGCTCTTAGTTTTCATGCTTTTCTTTTTAAAGAGCTTTTGTTTAGTTGGTTGTTGAACTCTCTTGAGTTTTCATGTTTATCTTGTTAAGAGAGTTTGTCTGTTGCACTGAGTTGTGTGTCTTAACTTAAAGTAGGTAACTGAGGTTGCTATTTAATTTTAGTAGTAACTTGCAATAGTTTTGAGGTGTTGCCATGAGTAATGTGTGAACTTTTGGTGTCAAGAGCTTTAGCCTATTAGTGATAGATGTCGTATTTTGGGCAATCCGTGTTTATTTTCGAAAATCTACAAAATAGTTGAGAACTTTAGCTACTAAATTGATCACTAATCTTTGGAGGGATCGAATATTAGAGTACACTCACGTACCATGGGTGGAGGATGCGCAAGGGTAACCAAACCCCCATACACTCCTCCTCGGGGTACTTGTCTCTTTGAGAACCTCCTAATTAGATTGAGAGTTACTGATAATAAGTGCATGAGTTCTTCGGACTAATGTGAGTATTCGAAGGTTGACACTTCCACCTAACCATATTTTTCTAGACTCTTCGGTACCGAGCATTGCCCTTTCTCACCTCGAGAGTTGGCGCATACTTCGCCGGTGCATCCAAATCCTTGGCACGATACGCTCTGTCATCATAAGCCTCATTATATCCTTCCTCAAAACAGCCACCATACCTACCTATTAAGGCATTTCCATAGCCTTTCCGAGATACATTGCCATGCAACATCCATCTTCTCATGACTTGATCTTCATGTCATACATGCTTTTTGCTTGATCGATGAGCCGCATGCTAGTTGGGCCTTGCCCTAATCATTGCTACATGACGCGCTAGTATCATTGCATATCCTGCTACACTGGCAGAGGCATACATTTGCATACATCATGATAGTTTCATTTTCTTTATGTTGAGTACTTTTATAAAGTGTGAAAGATCTTCTATACTTCTTGTAATACATAGAGTGTTGCCCCTTAAGTGAGGAAAAGATCCCAAAGAGGACAAAATCAAAAGATCCCAAGGAGGACAAATGAGAGATAAAAAGAAAGAGCCATTGAGGCCACAAAAAAATAAAAAAATAGAAAAAAAGAAAAAGAAATAAAAAGAGAGAAGGGGGCACACTACTATTTCCTTTTGAGAGATCCACACTCGTACTCCATCTTATACCTTGTACTCCATAGAGATTATCATTCATGCATATAGCTATGTGGGGACCTTTACACTATAGAACTTGGCTTGTATATTCCAATGATGAGCCTCCTCAAAAGAGCTCTAGGTCTTCTTGAGCAAGCAAGTTGGATGCACCCCCACTAGTTCCATTGGAGAGCTTACCTTAGCTCATATGTGCATCCGTTGCATGGCAATCCCTACTCCTCACATCATATCTATCATTTGGCTTTCTCTCGCCGATGATTGTCCTCAATGATGTGAGCCTTTCACACCCTTTTTGTCTTCCCCCTCTATCATTTTTCTCTCTTTGCCATCCTAAGTGTCGACTTTCTTGCTTACGCTCATCCATTGCATGAGTGCTCAAAATATCAAAAGGGAGTGGATCATTTTGACTTGTACCTGGCTGACGGTCTGGGGATGAGTCAAGATAAGATTCCAAAGAAGACCAAGTGTGAAACTTTAGTAGATTAAGTTCTCAACAATATAAAAACTATGTTTTACTCTCTCATATATCCCTATCCCCTTTCTTGCACGCAAACACCATTTGTAGACATTCGAGTCACGGACAGCGAGAGCTCTTGCACCTTTATGTTCTTATGTTACTTGTTACAATGCTAATATAGACTCTTGCTTGTTATGACTTGAATTGAATTACATGCCTTGATTGCTTTACTTAAAAGTTCTTATATGGTTGATAGCATGTCACCACAGAAATTATGCTTTTTATCATTTACCTACTCGAGGACGAGCAGGAATTAAGCTTGGGGATGTTGATACGTCCAAAACGTATCTATAATTTCATTTCTGCTTGCTCCATGCCTCTTTTGTGTGATATTGCTATGATATTTATGCACTTCCATATACTTTTGATCATATTTGGACTAACCTATTAGCTCAGTGCACCCCCAGTGCCAGTTCCTGTTTTCTGTTGTTTTTCTATTTCAGGTTTCCCCCATATTAAAAGTGCCCTAAAAATTCCGGGAAAAATATAGGAAAAATCAACGTATCGGGAGCTTCCGGAAAAAACAAGGCAGGGCCAGAGGGGAGCCTGGGGGGCCCAGGCGGCCACCCGGCGCGGCCTGCCCCCTGGCCGCGCCCATAGGGCGCCTGGGGCCCCACCTCCTCCTCTGGTGCCCCCCTTTGGCATATATTTACCATGCATCCCGAAACCCTCGAGGACGGAACCCTTTTTCGCGATCTCATCTCTGTTCCGCCGCCGCCGCGCTTCCAAGATCAGGAGCACCAGGAGAACTCTTCCCGGCACCCTGCCGGAGGGGAGGATCACCACCGGGAGCTTCTCCACCACCATGGACGCTTCCCGGATGAGTTGTGAGTAGTCTCCCTTGGACCATGGGTCCATGACCAGTAGCTATGTGATGTTATCCTCCCCTCTTTGTTCTTCATGGATTAGACCTCGTGAGCTGCCCTACATGATCGAGGCACATATGTAATCTTTATGCTGTTGCTATGTTGAGTTTGCTGGGATCCGATGGATTATGAGATAATGTTCAGATTGTGTGTGAGTAATATATTTGATTCACCTCTTTTATATTTATGTTCTTGAGTAATTCTTGCATATTCTCCGTTGCTATTTATTGCTTTGGCCGAGTAGTAGGTAGTAACTCCAAGAGGGAACGTTATGCTTGATTGTGAGTTCATGCCCCTCGATCACTAGCTTGAGTGACAGAAACATGAGTCTAGGGGATGTGCTGTTGCCATAAGGGGGAAAACAACGGTGCTTGTACTTGCGGGTGCAAGGATTGTTTACTTTACGCAAAGTTCTTTTAATGCAGTTGTCTGTTGCTTTGAGTTTACACTATGGGTGGGACTCGCAACTTAATACCACCGAGATGTTCTGGATAGATATCTCAAGGTGGATGATTAGTAGTAGATGCAGATGGATTTCGGTCTACTTGCCTTGGCGTACCGCCCATGCTTTTGAGCCTCTACCTTTCTTTACAGCATAGTTAGCATTGGTTTGCGCACATAATCCTGTCAATTGCCCAGCTGTAATTTGTTTACCTCGCTTAGCTGTTTCATCGTCTTTTGGGAGAGAGACATCACTAGTGAACATCATGGGACCCCGGTCCATATTACCATCACTGATCACATCCGCTATTTACTTCCTGTCTTTATTTCCTAGTTGCAGTCATACCTATCATTATTATCTCTTGTGTTTGATCCTTTGTAAACGACAAGGCCGGAGGGATTGACAACCTCTCTGTACTCGTTGGGAGCAAAGTTATTTGTATCTGTGTGCAGGTCCTGTCAACCGCTAAGTATCTGGCGCCGTTAGCAGTTGACACCTTCTTGTCGACCCTCGGAGTCTCACGGGATTCGATCCTTGGTATCTTGCCAAGGGAAACTTGTCGTTACGCTACATCTCAAACCTTCCACTTGGGGTAACCAACGAGGGCCGAGAAGCCATCAATTGTTCTCCGTATCGCTTATAGATAAAGCTTCAGATTGGTATAAGCTTCTCGATAACTCACACTTGCTTGAATGGCAAGAGCTTATGTCTCTCTTTTATACCAAGTTTAATCCTCTTCATGAAATTCATCGAGACAGGAACTATATCTATAACTTTAGGTCTCGTGACGGAGAGAGCATTGCTCAAGTTTGGGGGAGATTGAAGTCTCTAATGCTCAAATGTCCTATTCATGAGCTCCCCAAGAAAATTATACTTACAAATTTTTATGCCAGGCTTTCTCGTCAGGATAAGGAGATGCTGGATGCCTCCTCTAGTGGGGTATTTCAGACAAAGAGCGTTGAAGAAAGGTGGGATCTCATTGAAAGGATCCAGAGGAATACCGAAGATTGGGAAATCGATAAAGTTATTGAACCCGCTATAAATTATGAGCATGATTATATTGAGAGCTATGTGAAAACTGATTACTTCAATACCTTTTGCTCTAAGATTGGTCTTGATTCCCATCTAATGATTGATTTCTGTAAGGATTTTGCCTCTCACGTTGATTCTTTTAAAAAGAAGAGAGATCAGCATCATGATCCTTTCAGAGAGTTACCTGTTGATATTCATGTTGCTGACCCTATTTTGCCTGCAGTTATATATGAAAAACCTCCTTTTCCCGAAAGGATAAGGGAGCACTCTCTTGTGACAGGCATAATAAATAAAAGTGAGAGAAGAATTGATGAGCCTGAGGACCAGATCAAGGTCGATCCTCAAGTTGCATTGGTTAAAGACCTTGTTACTAATGATGTTTTGGATTCCAATGTAAATTTTTGTGCTGTTTCCACTAACCTTGTCACAGCCAAGAATAAAGGCCCAATTTCAGGTACTCTAGTAGTATCTGTTAAAATAGGAGATCATAATTATTATGGGCTAGGCGATTTGGGATCGAGTGCTAGTGCTATCCCCTATTCACTTTATCAAGAGATCATCGGTGAGATTTCACCTTGTGAACTTGAAGAAGTTGATGTTACTATTCATCTTGCAAACAGAGAAACTATCTCTCCTATCGGAATTGTGAGAGACGTTGAAGTCCTATGTGGAAAGGTAAAATACCCTACCGACTTTCTAGTACTTGGTTCAGTGAGGGACAATTTTTGTCCTATTATTTTTGGTAGACCTTTTCTCAGAACTTGTGGAGCTATAATAGATTGCAAGAAAGGTAAAGTTTCTGTTGAATTCAATGGTGAGCCATATGAATTTAACGTTTCTAAGTTCTCTAAGCAGCCTCGTGGTACCGATTTACCTAGTGATGATAAAATTATTGAAACTATTGCTTCTATTGCTATTCCCCCTAATGATCCTTTGCAGCAATATATGGAGGACCACGAGAATGATTTGCATATGCAGGAAAGAAATGAACTAGAAGAACTATTCTTGAGACAACCTGCTATCCTGAAGCACAACCTTCTGGTTGAACATTTGGGAATTTTATCAAAACCAAAAGAAGACCCGGTGTTCGATCTTAAACCTCTTCCCGATACGCTCAAGTATGCTTATTTAGATGAAAAGAAAGTATATCCTGTTATTATCAACTCTAACCTTTCAGGATATGAAGAAGAGCGACTATTGGAAATGCTTCGTAAACACCGAGGTGCAATTGGCTATACCCTTGATGACCTTAAGGGGATTAGTCCATCTATCTGTCAACATACTATCAACCTTGAGCCCGATGCTAAACCAGTTGTTGATCGTCAACGACGGTTGAACCCGAAGATGATGGATGTTGTAAAACTGAGATTCTCAAGCTTCTAGCCTCAGGTATTATCTACCCTATAGCTGATAGTAAGTGGGTAAGCCCGGTACATTGTGTTCCTAAGAAAGGAGGTACAACTGTGGTTCCTAATGATAAAAATGAACTAATACCTCAGAGAATTATTATTGGATATAGAATGTGTATTGATTACAGGAAGCTGAACAAGGCAACCAGGAAGGATCACTAACCGTTGCCATTCATCGACCAAATGCTTGAAAGGTTATCCAAAAATACCCACTTTTGTTACCTCGATGGTTATTCTGGTTTCTCTCAAATTCATGTTAACACTGCTGATCAAGAGAAGACCACTTTTACTTGTCCCTATGGTACTTATGCTTACAGGCGTATGCCTTTTCGTTTATGTAATGCACCTGCTACTTTTCAAAGGTGTATGTCTGCTATCTTTCATGGTTTCTGTGAGGAGATTGTGGAAGTCTTCATGGACGATTTTGAAGGAAATATGCCCTAGAGGCAATAATAAAGATGTTATTTGTATTTCCTTATATCATGATAAATGTCTTTTATTCATGCTAGAATTGTATTAACCGTAAACTTAGTACATGTGTGGATACATAGACAAAACAGTATGTCCCTAGTATGCCTCTACTAGACTAGCTCATTGATCAAAGATGGTTATGTTTCCTAGCCATAGACATGAGTTGTCATTTGATCAACGGGATCACATCATTAGGAGAATGATGTGATGGACAAGACCCATCCGTTAGCATAGCACTATGATCGTTTAGTTTAACTGCTATTGCTTTCTTCATGACTTATACATGTTCCTATGACTATGAGATTATGCAACTCCCGAATACCGTAGGAACACCTTGTGTGCTATCAAACGTCACAACGTAACTGGGTGATCATAAATATGCTCTACAGGTGTCTCCGAAAGTATTCGTGGTGTTGGCATAGATCAAGATTGGGATTTGTCACTCCGAGTGTCGAAGAGGTATCTCTGGGCCCTCTCGGTAACACACATCATAATAAGCCTTGCAAGCAAAAGACTAATGAGTTAGTCACGAGATGATGTGTTACGGAACGAGTAAAGAGACTTGCCGGTAACGAGATTGAACTAGGTATAAAGATACCGACGATCGTATCTCGGGCAAGTAACATACCGTTTGACAAAAGGAACAACGTATGTTGTTATGCGGTTCTGACCGATAAAAGATCTTCGTAGAATATGTAGGAGCCAATATGAACATCCAGGTTCCGCTATTGGTTATTGACCAGAGATGAGTCTCGGTCATGTCTACATAGTTCTCGAACCCGTAGGGTCCGCACGCTTAACGTTTGATGACGATCGGTATTATGAGTTTTTGAGTATTGATGTACCGAAGGTAGTTCGGAGTCCCGGATGAGATCACGGACATGACGAGGAGTCTCGGAATGTCCGAGACATAAAGATTGATATATTGGACGGCTATATTCGGACACCGGAAGTATACCGGAAAAGTTTCGGATTTATCGGGAATGCCGGAGGGGGTTACCGGAACCCCCTACGAGAGGGGATGGTCCATAGTGGGCCTAAAGGGTGAGAGAGAGGCAGCCCATAGGGCTGGCCGGCGCCCCCACCTAGCAATCCTAGTTGGACTAGGATTGGGGGGGCGCCACCTCTCCTAATCCTTCCCCCCTTCTTCCTTCCGGTGAATCCTACTAGGAATAGGATTGCAATCCTATTCCTAGTAGGAGTCCCCTCCCTAGCCGCACCATAGGAGGTGGCCGGCCCCTCCTCCCTTGCTCCTTTATATACGGGGGCAGGGGGGCACCAAAAGACACACAAGTTGAATTGTTTTAGCCGTGTGCGGTGCCCCCCTCCACAGAATCACACCTCGGTCGTACCGTCGCGGAGCTTAGGCGAAGCCCTGCGCCGGTGAACACATCATATCCGTCACCACGCCGTCGTGCTGACGAAACTCTCCCGTGAAGCTCTACTGGATCAAGAGCTCGTGGGACGTCATCAAGCTGAACGTGTGCTGAACGCGGAGGTGCCGTACGTTCGGTGCTTGATCGGTTGGATCGCGAAGAAGTTCGACAACATCAACCGCGTCACTTGACGCTTCCGCTCCCGGTCTACGATGGTACGTAGACACACTCTCCCCTCTCGTTGCTATGCATCTGGTAGATAGATCTTGCGTGATCGTAGGAAAATTTTAAAATACTACGTTCCCCAACAGTGGCATCATGAGCCAGGTCTATGCGTAGATGATATGCACGAGTAGAACACAATGAGATTGTGGACGATACTAGTCATACTGCTTACCAGCATGTCATACTTTGCTTCGGCGGTATTGTGAGATGAAGCGGCCCGGACCGACATTACGCGTACGCTTACGCGAGACTGGTTTCACCGTTACGAGCACTCGTTGCTTAAAGGTGACTGGCGGGTGTCTGTCTCTCTCACTTTAGCTGAATCAAGTGTGGCTACGCCCGGTCCTTGTGAAGGTTAAAACAGCACATACTTGACGAAACATCGTTGTGGTTTTGTATGCGTAGGTAAGAACGGTTCTTGCTAAGCCCGTAGCAGCCACGTAAAACTTGCAACAAACAAAGTAGATGACGTCTAACTTGTTTTTGCAGGGCATGTTGTGATGTGATATGGTCAAGACATGATGAGTTATACGGTTTTGTATGAGATGATCATGTTTTGTAAAGTTATCGGCAACTGGCAGGAGCCATATGGTTGTCGCTTTATTGTATGAAATGCAGTCGCCATGTAATTGCTTTAGTTTATCACTAAGCGGTAGCGATAGTCGTAGAAGCAATAGTTGGCGAGACGACAACGATGCTACGATGGAGATCAAGGTGTCAAGCCGGTGACGAAGGTGATCATGACGATGCTTTGGAGATGGAGATCAAAAGCACAAGATGATGATGGCCATATCATGTCACATATTTTGATTGCATGTGATGTTTATCTTATTATGCTTCTTATTTTGCTTAGAACGACGGTAGCATTATAAGATGATCCCTTACTAAATTTCAAAGTATAAGTGTTCTCCCTGAGTATGCACCGTTGCGAAAGTTCGTCGTGCCGAGACACCACGTGATGATCGGGTGTGATAAGCTCTACGTTCAAATACAACGGGTGTTAGCCAGTTTTGCACACGCAGAATACTCGGGTTAAACTTGACGAGCCTAGCATATACAGATATGGCCTCGGAACACTGGAGACCGAAAGGTCGAGCGTGAATCATATAGTAGATATGATCAACATAAGATGTTCACCATTGAAAACTACTCCATCTCACGTGATGATCGGACATGGTTTAGTTGATTTGGATCACGTGATCATTTAGATGACCAGAGGGATGTCTATCTAAGTGGGAGTTCTTTAAATTAATATGATTAAATTGAACTTTAATTTATCATGAACTTAGTCCTGATAGTTTTGCATATCTATGTCGTTGTAGATCAATGGCCCGTGCTACCGTTCCTTTGAATTTTAATGCATTCCTAGAGAAAGCTAAGTTGAAAGATGATGGTAGCAATTACACGGACTGGGTCTGTAACCTGAGGATTATCCTCATTGCTGCACAGAAGAATTATGTCCTTGAAGCACCGCTAGGTGACAAGCCCCCTACCGCTAATGCAGACGCTTTGAACGTCTGGCAGTCGCGGTCTGATGACTACACGATAGTTCAGTGTGCCATGCTTTACGGCTTAGAACCGGGACTTCAACGACGTTTTGAACGTCATGGAGCATATGAAATGTTCCAGGAGTTGAAGTTAATATTTCAAGCAAATGCCCGAATTGAGAAATATGAGATTTCCAATAAGTTCTACAGCTGCAAAATGGAGGAGAATAGTTCTATCAGTGAACACTTGCTCAGAATGTCTGGGTACTACAATCATATGACTCAACTTGGTTGCAATGTTGACGAAGATTGTGTTATTGATAGAGTTCTTCAATCACTGCCACCAAGCTATAAAGGCTTCGTGATGAACTATAACATGCAAGGGATGCAAAAGACAATTCCCGAGCTCTTCGCTATGCTCAAAGCTGCGGAGGTAGAAATCAAAAAGGAGCATCAAGTGTTGATGGTTAACAAGACCACTAGTTTCAAGAAAAAGGGCAAGGGAAAGAAAGGGAACTTCAAAAAGAATAGCAAATCAGTTGCAACTTCAACGAAGAAACCCAAATCTGGAGCTAAGCCTGAAACTGAGTGCTTCTACTGCAAGGGAACTGGACACTGGAAGCGGAACTGCCCCAAGTATTTGGCGGATAAGAAGGATGGCAAGATGAACAAAGGTATATGTGATATACATGTTATTGATGTGTACCTTACTAATACTTGTAGTAGTACCTGGGTATTTGATACCGGTTCGGTTGCTAATATTTGTAACTCGAAACAGGGACTACGGATTAAACGAAGATTAGCTAAGGACGAGGTGACGATGCGCGTAGGAAACGGTTCCAAAGTCGATGTGACCGCCGTCGGCACGCTACCTCTACATCTACCTTCGGGATTAGTTTTAGACCTAAATAATTGTTATTTGGTGCCAGCGTTGAGCATGGACATTATATCTGGATCTTGTTTATTGCGAGACGGTTATTCATTTAAATCAGAGAATAATGGTTGTTCCATTTTTATGAATAATATCTTTTATGGTCATGCACCCTTAAAGAGTGGTCTATTCTTACTGGATCTTGATTGTAGTGATACACATATTCATAATATTGAAACCAAAAGATGCAAGGTTAATAATGATAGTGCAACTTATTTGTGGCACTGCCGTTTGGGTCATATTGGTGTAAAACGCATGAAGAAACTCCATAAAGATGGACTTTTGGAATCACTTGATTATGAATCACTTGGTGCTTGCGAACTGTGCCTCATGGGCAAGATGACTAAAACTCCGTTCTCCGGAACTATGGAGCGAGCAACAGATTTGTTGGAAATCATACATACTGATGTATGTGGACCAATGAGCGTTGATGCTCGCGGCGGGTATCGTTATTTTCTGACCTTCACTGATGATTTGAGCAGATATGGGTATATCTACTTAATGAAACACAAGTCTGAAACGTTTGAAAAGTTCAAAGAATTTCAGAGTGAAGTAGAGAATCATCGTAACAAGAAAATAAAGTTCCTACGATCTGATCGTGGAGGAGAATATTTGAGTTACGAGTTTGGTCTTCATTTGAAACAATGTGGAATAGTTTCACAACTCACGCCACCTGGAACACCACAACGTAATGGTGTGTCCGAACGTCGTAACCGTACTTTATTAGATATGGTGCGATCTATGATGTCTCTTACCGATTTACCACTATCGTTTTGGGGTTATGCTTTAGAAACAGCTGCATTCACGTTAAATAGGGCACCATCTAAATCCGTTGATACGACGCCTTATGAACTGTGGTTTGGCAAGAAACCAAAGTTGTCGTTTCTTAAAATTTGGGGCTGCGATGCTTATGTGAAAACACTTCAACCTGATAAGCTCGATCCCAAGTCGGAAAAATGTGTCTTCATAGGATACCCAAAAGAAACTGTTGGGTACACCTTCTATCACAGATCCGAAGGCAAAATATTCGTTGCTAAGAACGGATCCTTTCTAGAAAAAGAGTTTCTCTCGAAAGAAGTGAGTGGGAGGAAAGTAGAACTTGATGAGGTAATTGTACCTTCTCCCATATTGGAAAGTAGTACATCACAGGAAATTGTTCCAGTGATTCCTACACCAATTAGTGAGGAAGTTAATGATCATGAAACTTCGGATCAAGTTTCTACTGAACGTCGTAGATCAACCAGAGTACGTTCCGCACCAGAGTGGTACGGCAACCCAGTTCTGGAAATCATGTTACTAGACCATGATGAACCTACGAACTATGAGGAAGCGATGATGAGCCCAGATTCCGCAAAATGGCTTGAAGCCATGAAATCTAAGATGGGATCCATGTATGAGAACAAAGTATGGACTTTGGTTGACTTGCCCGATGATCGGCAGGCCATCGAAAATAAATGGATCTTCAAGAGGAAGACCGACGCAGACGGTAATATTACTGTTTACAAAGCTCGACTTGTTGCGAAAGGTTTTCGACAAGTTCAAGGAGTTGACTACGATGAGACTTTCTCACCTGTAGCGATGCTTAAGTCTGTCTGAATCATGTTAGCAATTGCCGCATTTTATGATTATGAAATCTGGCAAATGGATGTCAAAACTGCATTCCTAAATGGATATCTCAAAGAAGAGTTGTATATGATGCAACCAGAAGGTTTTGTCGATCCAAAAGGTGCTAACAAAGTTTGCAAACTCCAGCGATCCATCTATGGACTGGTGCAAGCATCTCGGAGTTGGAATATACGCTTTGATGAGGTGATCAAAGCATATGGTTTTATACAGACTTTTGGAGAAGCCTGTATTTACAAGAAAGTGAGTGGGAGCTCTGTAGCATTTCTAATATTATATGTAGATGACATATTGTTAATTGGAAATGATATAGAATTTCTGAATAGCATAAAAGGATACTTGAATAATAGTTTTTCAATGAAAGACCTCGATGAAGCTGCTTACATATTAGGCATCAAGATCTATAGAGATAGATCAAGACGCTTAATTGGACTTTCACAAAGCACATACCTTGATAAGATTTTGAAAAGGTTCAAAATGGATCAGTCAAAGAAAGGGTTCTTGCCTGTTTTACAAGGTATGAAGTTGAGTAAGACTCAATGCCCGACCACTTCAGAAGATAGAGAGAAAATGAAAGTCATTCCCTATGCCTCAGCCATAGGATCTATCATGTATGCAATGCTGTGTACCAGACCTGATGTGTGCCTTGCTATAAGTCTAGCAGGGAGGTACCAAAGTAATCCAGGAGTGGATCACTGGACAGCGGTCAAAAACATCCTAAAGTATCTGAAAAGAACAAAGGATATGTTTCTCGTATATGGAGGTGACAAAGAGCTCGTCGTAAACGGTTACGTCGATTCTAGCTTTGACACTGATCCGGATGACTCTAAGTCACAAACCGGATATGTATTTTTATTGAACGGTGGAGCTGTCAGCTGGTGCAGTTCCAAGCAGAGCGTCGTGGCGGGATCTACGTGTGAAGCGGAATACATAGCTGCTTCGGAAGCAGCAAATGAAGGAATCCAGGTTTCACAAGAGAACAAAGCACATCAAAAGACGCTTCAATTCCATCCGCGATCTAGTCAAGGAGGGAGACATAGAGATTTGCAAAATACATACGGATCTGAATGTTGCAGACCCGTTGACTAAGCCTCTTCCACGGGCAAAACATGATCAGCACCAAGACTCCATGGGTGTGAGGATCATCACTTTGTAATCTAGATTATTGACTCTAGTT
Organism: Secale cereale; assembly: GCA_902687465.1. Taxonomy (NCBI): domain Eukaryota; kingdom Viridiplantae; phylum Streptophyta; class Magnoliopsida; order Poales; family Poaceae; genus Secale; species Secale cereale. The sequence goes on from LR738709.1 coordinate 153,830,613, forward strand.
CAAGTGGGAGACTGAAGGAAATATGCCCTAGAGGCAATAATAAAGATGTTATTTGTATTTCCTTATATCATGATAAATGTCTTTTATTCATGCTAGAATTGTATTAACCGGAAACTTAGTACATGTATGGATACATAGACAAAACAGTATGTCCCTAGTATGCCTCTACTAGACTAGCTCATTGATCAAAGATGGTTATGTTTCCTAGCCATAGACATGAGTTGTCATTTGATCAACGGGATCACATCATTAGGAGAATGATGTGATGGACAAGACCCATCCGTTAGCATAGCACTATGATCGTTTAGTTTAACTGCTATTGCTTTCTTCATGACTTATACATGTTCCTATGACTATGAGATTATGCAACTCCCGAATACCGTAGGAACACCTTGTGTGCTATCAAACGTCACAACGTAACTGGGTGATCATAAAGATGCTCTACAGGTGTCTCCGAAAGTATTCGTGGTGTTGGCATAGATCAAGATTGGGATTTGTCACTCCGAGTGTCGAAGAGGTATCTCTGGGCCCTCTCGGTAACACACATCATAATAAGCCTTGCAAGCAAAAGACTAATGAGTTAGTCACGAGATGATGTGTTACGGAACGAGTAAAGATACTTACCAGTAACGAGATTGAACTAGGTATAAAGATACCGACGATCGTATCTCGGGCAAGTAACATACCGTTTGACAAAAGGAACAACGTATGTTGTTATGCGGTTCTGACCGATAAAAGATCTTCGTAGAATATGTAGGAGCCAATATGAACATCCAGGTTCCGCTATTGGTTATTGACCAGAGATGAGTCTCGGTCATGTCTACATAGTTCTCGAACCCGTAGGGTCCGCACGCTTAACGTTTGATGACGATCGGTATTATGAGTTTTTGAGTATTGATGTACCGAAGGTAGTTCAGAGTCCCGGATGAGGTCACGGACATGACGAGGAGTCTCAGAATGTCCGAGACATAAAGATTGATATATTGGACGGCTATATTCGGACACCGGAAGTATACCGGAAAAGTTTCGGATTTATCGGGAATGCCGGAGGGGGTTACCGGAACCCCCTACGAGAGGGGATGGTCCATAGTGGGCCTAAAGGGTGAGAGAGAGGCAGCCCATAGGGCTGGCCGGCGCCCCCACCTAGCAATCCTAGTTGGACTAGGATTGGGGGGGGCGCCACCTCTCCTAATCCTTTCCCCCTTCTTCCTTCCGGTGAATCCTACTAGGAATAGGATTGCAATCCTATTCCTAGTAGGAGTCCCCTCCCTAGCCGCACCATAGGAGGTGGCCGGCCCCTCCTCCCTTGCTCCTTTATATACGGGGGCAGGGGGGCACCAAAAGACACACAAGTTGAATTGTTTTAGCCGTGTGCGGTGCCCCCCTCCACAGAATCACACCTCGGTCGTACCGTCGCGGAGCTTAGGCGAAGCCCTGCGCCGGTGAACACATCATATCCGTCACCACGCCGTCGTGCTGACGAAACTCTCCCGTGAAGCTCTACTGGATCAAGAGCTCGTGGGACGTCATCAAGCTGAACGTGTGCTGAACGCGGAGGTGCCGTACGTTCGGTGCTTGATCGGTTGGATCGCGAAGAAGTTCGACAACATCAACCGCGTCACTTGACGCTTCCGCTCCCGGTCTACGAGGGTACGTAGACACACTCTCCCCTCTCGTTGCTATGCATCTGGTAGATAGATCTTGCGTGATCGTAGGAAAATTTTAAAATACTACGTTCCCCAACAGATTTCTCCGTCTATGGAACTTCCTTTGACCATTGTCTCCACAACCTTAATAAAGTTTTGCAGAGATGTGAGGAGACAAATCTGGTACTCAACTGGGAGAAGTGCCACTTCATGGTTAACGAAGTAATTGTTCTTGGTCACAAGATTTCCGAAAGGGGAATTGAGGTGGACAAGGCCAAGATCAAAGCAATTGAGAGGATGCCCTATCCAAGGGACATCAAAGGTATTCGCAGTTTTCTCGGTCATGCTGGTTTCTATAGAAGATTTATTAAAGACTTTTCTAAGACTTCGAGACCCCTCACTAATCTTCTCCAGAAGGACGTTCCTTTTGTATTTGATGAAGATTGTAAGGAGGCTATTGAAGTTCTTAAGAAAGCTTTAATAACCGCTCCTATAGTACAACCACCTAACTGGAATTTACCTTTTGAGATTATGTGTGATGCTAGTGATTTTGCTGTTGGAGCTATTTTAGGGCAAAGGGTTGATAAGAAATTGAATGTTATACATTATGCTAGTAAAACCCTTGATAGTGCTCATAAGAATTATGCTACTACTCAGAAGGAATTCTTAGCTGTAGTGTTTGCTTGTGATAAGTTTAGGCAGTATATTGTTGATTCCAAAGTTATTATTCATACTGACCATGTTGCCATTAAGTACCTTATGACAAAGAAGGATGCCAAGCCAAGACTTATCAGATGGGTACTCCTTCTTCAAGAATTTGATTTGCAGATTGTTGATAGGAAAGGAGAAGACAATCCGGTGGCAGACAATCTTTCAAGGATGGAAGATATACCGCATGATCCCATCCCAGTCAACGACAGTTTTCCAGACGAGCAACTTGCCGTTGTAAAAGTACAATCTCTTTCCGATCCTTGGTTTATAGATTATGCTAATTTTATCGTTGCGAAGTATTTGCCTCCAGGTTTAACATTTCAGCAAAGGAAGAAGTTCTTTCATGATTTGAGGCACTACTTTTGGGATGACCCACATCTTTTCAAAGAAGGTCTAGACGGGATCGTGAGAAGATGCATACTGGAACATGAGCCGAAGGACATTCTCAGACAATGTCATGATAGTCCCTATGGAGGACATCATGCCGGTGAGAGGACCGCACATAAGTTTCTTCAATCAGGTTTTTATTAGCCTACTCTCTTTAAGGATGCTAGAAATTATGTTTTAGCCTGTGATAAATGTCAGAGAGTTGGTAACATTAGTAGAAGGAATGAGATGCCTATGAATTACTCACTTGTGATTGAACCTTTTGATTGCTGGGGTTTTGATTTTATGGGTCCTTTTCCTTCTTCGCACAAGTACACTCACATTTTAGTAGCTGTTGATTATGTGACCAAGTGGGTTGAAGCAATCCCCAATGAAAGTGCTGATCACAAGACATCTTTGAAAATGCTCAAAGATGTGATTTTCCCTAGGTTTGGTGTATCTAGGTATCTCATGACTGATGGAGGATCACACTTCACGCATGGAGCTTTTAGAAAAGCTTTAGCCAAGTACGATGTCAATCATAGAATTGCTTCACCGTACCATCCTCAAACTAGTTGGCAAGTTGAGCTCACCAATAGAGAGATCAAGTTGATCTTACAGAAGACAGTAAACAGAAATAGAAAGGACTGGTCAAATAAGTTAGGAGATGCTTTGTGGGCGTATAGAACTGCTTACAAAAACCCCATGGGCATGTCCCCCTATAAGATGGTTTATGGCAAGGCTTGCCATTTGCCATTAGAATTAGAGCACAAAGCTTTCTGGGCTGTTAGAGAGCTTAATGCTGACCCAAAGTTAGTTGGTGAGAAGCGTCTCATGAACTTGACTTCTCTAGATGAGTGGAGAAGTGAAGCTTACGAGAGCGCTAAAATGTTCAAGGAAAAGGTAAAGAAGTGGCATGATAGGAAGATTCTGAAACGTGAATTTAATGTTGGTGATAAAGTTTTGTTGTTTAGATCCCGTTTCAGGTTTTCTCCAGGCAAACTACTTTCCAGGTGGGAAGGGCCATTTCATATTAAAGAAGTCTCTCGGTCTGGTGCAATCAAGATTAACAATTTTGAAGGCACCAAACCTCAAGTTGTGAATGGGCAAAGACTTAAGCATTACATAGCAGGAGACCCTGTCAATGTTGATGTGAATATGATATACACAACAACTCACGAAGGACAGGTTGCAGCCCTGTTTCAGACACCAGCAGAAGCAGAATAAGAAAAGGTATGTATTACGGTAAGGAAACATCGCGAACCGCCATAAAAGTTCCATATTATGAGTTTTTGCAAAATTAGGAAAATTCTAAGCCTAAGTGGAGCCGGAGACACGCTCCAGGGGGCCCAGGCGCCCCCCTGGCGCGGCCTACCTCCTGGCCGTGCCGGGAGGCTGCGTGGGCACCCAAGAGTCCGTCTCCGACCCCACTTTAGCCTGTTACCTTCCTTTCTATGCAGAAATTTTTGCTATATATTTGCCCGGATTGTTCCGGCAACGTATCTCGCGATTTCGTGTGTTTTCTTTTCGATCTGTTTCTGCTAGGGTAAAAAGTTATTGTTAGAGATGTCTTCTTGAGGCTCGAGCGGAGAAGACTTCTTGGGATGACGTCTACGTCAAGTACAGAAGGATCTTAATCAAGGAAAGCACGTTGACTGGGCTACCGAAGAAGAGATTGTCGCAAGACAAGCGGAGATGGATCGCTCCGTGAGGGAGGAAGTCAAGACTATCACTGCCCAACAACAAGGAGGCCCAAGCAATCCCATTATGGTGGGATCTGTCCAACCTCATTATGATCTTTCTCTTAACCTTTCAGGGCCCTCTACTTCACTTGAAGATCAACGTACGCTCTCCACCATCTCCGAGGCTTATCGCATCACCAATCAGCTGTGCGAAGATTTCCGTGTACTAAAGGTACAAGTGGAGATCTTGGAGAAGGAAAACCAAACCCTTCGCCATGTCATAAGAGATTTGAAGAATTAACGTCAACAAGAATGAGGAGTGAAATCTCCTTGGGTAATGGCATCCCCTTGGCTTGTTCCAAGCTTGGGGGAGTGCCCGGTATCTTTATCTTTATCTTTTGTCTTTTAGAGTCAAGTAGAGTCGTATCATGTCTAGGGAGGTTATTATATGAAATAGGTGTGTGCATTAAGGTCTATCACTCCTTCTGTGGAGAGATTGTATCCGTGAGTGTGGAGTCGTCTATGATGGAATACTAATGAGAAGTCTATTGGTTCCTTTGTTGCACTCGGTATTCTCTTCACGCAATCGACCTTATATGATGATTCTTATGGGGAGTATTGACCTTATATCAGGTATGGCTTTGAAAACTTTATTTAATCTTGGCAAACATAGCTTTGGTCATAACAACAAGCACGATTTTCTTAAAGTAGCGACATAGCCAAAACCTTTATGTTATTATGCTTGAAGTGTTATGCTGACAAGGAAGACAACTTGATGTGTTATGCTTATTTTAATGTTTATGCTTTATATTGCTTTGCATCTTAGTCATCATCAATTGTCTGTTCTCTCAAAGCCTTTGCTAGCCTAAACTCTGTACTAAGCGGAATTCTGCTTGTGCATCCATACCCTTAAACCAATACCTTCCATATGAGTCCACCATACCTTCCTATTCGTGGTATTCCACTACCACCTCCTAAAGTATAGAATTTATGTGTTATCCTTAAATGTTCAAAATCTTCTATTTTCTGCCCTTGTTTTAGCTCATGAGGAAGTAGTAGTTAATTCATGATCTTTTTAAGTTGGACAAGTTTTACCCCGGGATTGCATGTCTAATCTGCAAACCCCTAATACAAGGAGGAACTGGCATGAGTGCGCCCGGCTCATAAAAGATAATACAACAAACAAACCCTCCTTCACGCTTTGTTCATGAGAAATCAGAAAACTTTTGGCAGTGATAAACAAAGGAGATTAAGGGGATGTGATCGTCCCCGTGCGGGAGCCGTTCCTCGAAACTTGTCCAGCTCGAGAAGTAATTGAGTTATCTATTAGCATTCGTTGACAAATCATGCACCTCTCAAAACTTGTTTTCATTCTATTTGATTTAAGGATAGCACATGAGTTTTCCCTACTTCCCTAGAGCAGGGCCTATCTCTTAGTTTTAGGTTGAGTCAGTTATTCCTACTTCCTTCTATTCTTAAAGAGAGCAGACATTTGATGTTGACGAGGATTCATTCATATAAAGTTGCATTAAGATTTGTCATATCATATCCTTGTTGACATTATCATTTGATAAGTAAGTTGTTTGTCAAGCCCAGCTAAAGCAAACATCTTCCTTTGTGTTAACACTTTCACTTCCTGCCTAATAACATGTTCTTTCAAAAGCTTCAATTAATCTCATCAAAACATAAAGAGAAAGAGCAAAAGTAAAAGCTATTAGTTGTTCTTTGACCAAAGGACATGTTTGCCATGATTTGATGAGTTTCCTTAGCCCTACTTTCGATTATAAGTGTTACCACTCTTTTATAAGGGCCTTATGAGTTGAAGATTGCTGTTGAGGACATTTGAGTTTGGTGAAGAAATTGTGATGCTTCTTGTCCGTATTCTATTTATCGACACTTCACTCTCTAAACTTGTGGACAGGTTTACCGAGCTCAGTATTCGCTTGGGGACAAGCGAGGTCTAAGCTTGGGGGTGTTGATACGTCCAAAATGCATCACTAATTTATATCGTAATTCATCCTTATTCATTGATATATTTCACATTATGATGATGTTCTTATGTTGTTTTGGCCTATTTTACACAGTTTGCAACTTTCCGGTGCCGAAGCAGCAGATGAACGATTCAGCGGTAAAAAGTGGACGCTGAGTTGCTGAAGAAGAATACCTCCAAATTACCTGAAAATCGACGGAGGGTATTTTCCAGAAGGATCACGAAGATACGCAAAAGAGCAACCAGAGGGGGGCCACAGGGTGCCCAGGCGGCCACCTGGCACGGCCCCCACCCTGGCCGCGCCGGGAGGGCGCCTGGAGCCCCTGGCCCACTCCAGGCTCCCCCCTTTGGTCTATATACTCCTCGTCATCCAGAAACCCTAAAAAGGAGTTTTGACGGAGTTCCGCTGCCGCTCCGTGGCAGAAACCTACAGAGAAGAAAAAGCCATCTCCGGCGGGCAGATTCCGCCGGGGAGATCACCTCCCGGAAGGGGAGATCATCACCATCGTCATCACCATCGTCACGGGCATCATCGAGATCATCATCAACATCATCCCGAACATCAACACCATCTTCATCTTCATCCAATCTCATCTCACAATTGCAACTTGTGTTGTAATCCGTACTATCTATCCTCTCTACCCTATCGGTGTTGATTACTACTTTGTGATGAATGCTATTGAGTTTTGTTGGAGAAATATCATTGTGTCCAGATTGTTTATCATCCATCTATCTCCACTGATCATGATCTCTTTTATGTCTTGTGAGTAGTTACTTTAGTTCTTGATGACATGGGAGAAGTCTTGTTGTTAGTAGTCATATGATGTTGAAGTAATATGTGTTGTTTGATACTTAAGTTGTGTTATTATTTTCCTAGTGGTGTTGGGTGAGTCGAACACTCAACACTTCGCCTTATTAAGGACCTAGGGGAATACATTGTGTACAAAGAATGCTTACGGTGGATTGTCGGAGTGACAGAAACCTGAACCCCAGTTCGCACGCTTTTGCACAAGGGAACAATGAATCATCGATCGTATTGCTATGGTTAGGCTTTTGCCTTAAATACTATCTTGTATTTGCGGATGCTTGCAAGGTGTTTGATCATAAGAGTGCACTCATCTTAGTCTAGGGGGTGTACTAGCATAGATCCACCCACTCAACACTTATCAACACATCACATAGTATCGATGCGGAATATGGCGAAAGCACATGACTACCTCTCCCGTGTGTCCTCAAGAACACTTTAGCCTTTATAAGTTCAGTTGCTAGGCCTCTCCTTTGCTCAGAAATGATTGGGCCACTTGTTACTCTCCAGTGCTTTTTACTTTGATCACTTTTACTTTCCTGTTGCTTATATCAAGAAAACCCCTAAAAAGTAATCTTTCAGTGCTTGCAGTTATTCCTTGCTCAAAATCACTTATCAATACCTTCTGCTCCTCGTTGGGTTCGACACTCTTACTTATCGAAAACGCTCCAATAGATCCCTTACGGTTGTGGGTCATCAGTCACCATGGTGGAATAGGGGCGCAATAGAAGAAGAAGGAGGAGGAGATGTTTGTGAGCGTGCCCCTCGCCCACACCCCTTTTTATAAGGGAGCGTGGCCAAGGTCTGGCTCTTCACCACCCAGAAGGCAACCGCCTCGCTCCACCAATCCAGTCCCTCTGCGTCACTAAAGACGTCCAGAATCAAACGACTTCCCTCCTGTGCCTATCCGAGGCACTGAATTTTCTGCCATGGCACTCATTCCCGCGCCCTACGCATCCGCCACCAACCTTGAGCAATGCATGCAACATACATGGCGGAAACAACATGGGTAGTGGGATGAGTAAAATGGTAGTTACCTTCCCACGAAGGCGGGTAGCCCGCGGTCTACTACATGGGTTACCCCACGTCGTTCAGCACGACTCGTAGGGAAACTGGAAACTGATTCAATCACAGGTTAATGAAGAAGCAAAGAAGATATCAAAAGGGATATAAACCCCATAGCGGAATGGCCCATGTGCTCACCTATGTATTTGTTGGGGATTACCCCAACGATGCACAACGACACATATGGGCCATTCTCGGGGGCTCCTGTCGGTGCAACAGACATCCGCGTTTGCTACCCGGACTTATACACGGGCATGCTAGGGTCGCATGACCAGCACCATCGTATGAGTCAAGGCCAAGCCAGAAAAACCACTCCTTGAGATCAAGGAGCGGATCAACAAGACCAAGTCAATATACGAGACAGCAGATCACACCTTGGGAAAGCCTCCCTTGCCGGGCAGGAGAGCACGACCAGGTCGAGATTGCCCCGACGACAAGTCCAAGACTACCCCGGCAGGCTTGCCGGGGCCAACGAGAGCAAAGGGTCCCGCCAAGACACCACCGCTCCACCTCATCACAATGCAAATCACCTATCAATGCGGTGTCGATCCTTTAGATGATTAAGTGGCCTCCACTAAGCACATGGTGGCCCGTTGGAAGACAGACTACACCCATTTGACACATGTCCAGAGGCGCGTCAAGCAGATAAGCATGAGGCGATTAAGCGGTGCGACAGGCTTGCCGGGCTTCATCCTCAGCATGACACCTAGTAGTGCATTTAATTCACTTTGTTCTAACAGCCGAAGTTAGGTATGATAGCACTGTTAGCTATCTATTCACTGGATAAAGACTGTTTTTCCACTGTGGTTACCCTTAGCTATAAAAGGAGGTCCAAGGCAACCTAGGGAGGGATTCGGACCCTCAGGCACTTGTACGCGCGTAGTTGCTCTCCCCAAGGCCACCCTACCGGGCTTGAGCACTCCGTGCTCTTGGTGTTCGTCCATCCAATCCACCAAAAAACAGGAGTAGGGTTTTACGCCTCACGGCGGCCGAACCTAGGTAAAAACCACCCGTGTCATCGCCGTTGCGCTGCCCCATGGCCTCCACTCTTCGTGCAATGTGATCTCCCCCACGCCAAACCACAAAGGGGGCTCATGGCCCCATAGGTGATCGTGTTCTCCCACAAAACCAGTACATGGTAAGGCTGGTTTAGTAACACAAACATGCTGGCTCAGCTTATTAATGAAGTGTCCCATCTGCTATAGCGTTTATTGTCACTTCACTGTGAAGACTAATTGAATAGTTCTCTCTGACCGAGATGGGGAATAATGGATTGCAAAGACTTCCTACGTACAATATCCTCATGCCTCTACTCTCATCATGCCCAATAACAATAACCATTAGCCAAGGCACCCGGCGCCAATTATGTAGGAGTACTACTAGTACTGTGTACTCTCTCCTTCCGCTTTATATACAGGCCAATAATAAAATCATCAACCAAGGTAGTAGTAGTAAATGTTGAGCGCCCGAAGTTTTTTCTTCCAAAAGTACTCAATAATGGGCTCGTTTTCCTCCAGAAAATTATGTTTGTGAATGTATTAATTGGAATGCATGCGTGCATGCGTGAAGAAGAAAAGACCGGAACTTTTACATGCATTGGTGAGTTGTGTCTTAATTCTTGCATGCAACGTTTTTAATGAAGCTTGAAATATGAACATGTCAATGGGAGGGAGTAAAAGCCTCATGCATGCATGCACGCACGCAACGCTCACACGTACACATGGCATACCAAAGAATTGTTGACCCATTAGTATACTGCTGCTAGATTGCTCTATATTTTTTTGTCATATTGGTATAAAATTGCACAAATGAATACCAAGGACAAAATTCCTAGCTCCGCCATCATGCATGCACGCAACACTAACGCATCCATCGACACACAACACAAGACGCAACACACACGCTGCTCAGTGTGCTCTACCTACTCTACTCCCTCCGTCCGTGAAAGACTGTACATATAAAGATTTACATATTTACCAAGAGGAACCGAAAATCCATGGCATAATTAACGCCCAAAAGTAGCAGACTTATGTTTGTGTGCGACCATTGAGAGAATAAGATTAAATGAAGGTTGTTGCATGCTATAATTAAGGATAAACATGTAGCCTAGAGCTAGAGCACAAGTTGCTGCATTAGTTAATCAATACCGATTAGATTAAAGGCTAGTGCATTGGAAGTGTAGATGTACACTCTTTGTTGGAAAAATTTCTAATGCTAGATGTACAGGCTTTCACAAACCAAGGGAGTATAGGTGCATGCACTCACATACACAGCCAGGGTGGTTCACGCGCAAGGGTTGGACTCATGTCGTGCCTGCGTAAAGTGTATCTATCTTGTTTCAAATTAAGCCATATTAATCGGAAAGGACACAATATGTAGCGACCAGACCTCAAACAGTCTGATCTCTGTGCATCAGTGTCATCCCTGGATCAGTAATGCTGACACGCACAGTACTTGAAGGATTTATAACAGAGTAGCAATCACACACTTATTACATCGATAGTTCCAATGATGAACTTATTACAATAAAAATGGCTTAAGGCCATCTAACACGATAACAGCGGAAGGCTTGGAAGATAAGTGAGTCCATCAACTCCAATGGCATCACTGAGTATAGAACCACGACCTATAAGGCACCTTACTCGTCGTCTGAAAAGTCTGCAACATGAGCGTTGCAGCCCGAAAACGGGTCAGCACATGGAATATGCTGGCAAAGTAACACAAAGAGAGCAACAAAAGTAAAGCTATACTATATGCAATATGGCTGGTGGAAAGCTCTATGGTTTCAGTTTTTGCATAAAGCCAATTTTTCCCTACTTCAAAGGAATAGATTTTAATTAACTATCATGGTAGTTGAAACATCGTTGAGAAGATAGACATCCTCTCAACCCCAATTAAAGTTCAACATTAAACCCAACAATATTAATTTAAAGTAACATGATGAGATTCACATGAAAATCCAAGTACTAGATACTCAAGACGTCCATAACCGGGGACACGGCTAATCATGATCAGTTTGTACACTCTGCAGAGGTTTGTGCACTTTTCCCCACAAGACCCGATCGCCTCTGTTTGGTTTCTCGCAATCCATGGTGTTTGAGAAACGGATGACCGAGACACAGTCTTTCGGAAGTACTCGCACCTTACAAACGGGTGGACCGTACCAACCTACATCCCCTACATCTGCTAGTCCACCACTGTAAGAGTTCGCACAACTTAGTCAACTATGCTAGAGCCCATAATAGCACTGTGGCTGCACACAGAAGTTTCTAGTATGAATAATCTCATGATCCCTGTGAGCCTGGGTGGCGGTCCGATGAAAAACAGGCAATCGCTGGAATACCCAGGTGCCTCAATCCACCCAGATGTGTGTTAATGTTGCCACCTTAAGTTGAACCATTAATTAACAAACTCACATCTGTCATGGATACACTCACCCAATCCACGTCTACGAGCATAGCATGGCCTAACAGCAAACGTAGAAGTAACTCCCAAAGGTTTGAATGTAATGCGGGTAATAGGTACTACCTCAATCTACTTCCAAGTCCCACAAGTTAATTGATCCTACTCATGCAATGTGTGAGGGTTTGACTAATGCAATGAAAACTGGGTAATTGGAAAGTATGATCAAAGTGTTACTTGCCTTGCTGATGATCTGCAAAACCTAGAGATTCAAAGTAGCAAGCGGCGCACTCCGGGTACTCTATCGCAAGCAAACAAACACACAATAAGTACTTAAATAATGCACGGGTAAAACTCAAATAAGAGATCTAACCAGAAAGTTCAACTTAAGAACAACGGTTTGCAAAAGAAACAGCAAAAGAAAAGCAACGAAAGACTAACGGCGAAAGAGAAAAACTACCGAACCAATCTGGACCAAAGTCCAAATTTAGCAGAGGCAAACGCTTGAGTGACTAGGTTAAACGGAAAGAGAATTTCGAGATGAAACTCCACGCGCTTGAATCGCCTGATTCCGATAAACGAGCGAAAAGATAAACTAAAACAAAGATCGGATCAGAGATCGCGATCAGAAAATAACTAGAAAAAGAAAACTAATACAGCTTAACGAACGGACGTTCGTCAGCTGAGACTAAACGACGAATTCATTCGTTAGAACGAACGAACGGGTGAACGTTTACTAATTAACTGAACCGAAAAAAACAGAAAACCGATATAAAGAAAAACCGACTAGGGTTCTTTAAAAAACGACGGTCTTTAAGAGAAGAACCGGGCGGCTACATCGTCGATGACCGGCAGTAGGCGGCTGCGGCGGGCGGCGGCAAGGCGGCGGGGCGGCTGCGGCGGCGGTGGTGGCGGCGGTGGGCAGCAGCAGCGGC